>VONZ01000767.1:0-353851 GCA_012976165.1 Labeo catla
TGCTAAAATCATGCTAACGACTTGCTAAAATCATGCTAGCGACTTGCTAGTCATGCTAAAATCATGCTAGCGACTTGCTAATCATGCTAAAATCATGCTAGGGACTTGCTAGTAATGCTAAAATCATGCTAGTGACTTGCTAAAATCATGCTAGTGACTTGCTAAAATCATGCTAACGACTTGCTAATCATGCTAAAACAATGCTAGCGACTTGCTTTCTATCATGCTACCGACATGCTTTCTTTCTAACTAATCTAATCTTTCTAACTAATCTTTCTTTCCTTTCTAACAAATCTTTCTTTTTTATTTTGTTCTAACTAATCTTTCTTTTTTCTTTCTTTCTTTTTAACCAGTCTTTCTTCTTTCTTTCTAGCTAATCTTTCTTTTTTCTTTTTCTTTCTTTCTAACTAATCTTTCTTTTCTTTCTGGCTTTTCTTTCTATCTAACTAATCTTTCTTTTTTCTTTTTTACTTTTCTTTCTTACTTTTCTTTCTTACTAATCTTTCTTTTTTCTTTCTTTTTAACTAATCTTTCTTTTTTATCTTTCTTCTTTCTTTCTAACTAATGTTTCTTTCTTTCTTTTTCTTTCTAATTTTCCTTTTTTTCTTTATTTATATCTATCTAGCCTATCTATCTTCAAACTTTATCAATCAAACTAAAACTATTTCAAACTGAAAACCTTTAAACTTTCTTTAAACTAAAAGCTTTTAAAACTGCTTAAAACTTACTGGCTAGGCTTTCTCAAGCCAACTTAAAGTTTGCTAACAAACTTTTTATCTAGTTGAGTATCTATGGCTTCTAGCAGTTTACATTAAACATAGTTCAAACAGACATGGACTTTTGGTCAATGAAAGTCTATGGGACTTTTTATGATTTTTAATATTAATTTTTAAGAAAACCGTAACTCAAACCAGTCTGAAAAGATATAGCACACTAAGTCAGAACAGTATGAAGATCTGACCCGAGTTTGGAGTATGTAGCTTGAACGGTCTAGGAGGAGTAGGTGTCCAAAAAATTTGCGGCCAGAAAAATAAGAAGAAGAAGAATAACTAGATAAAAAAGTTTGTCAAGACAAACTTTAAGTTGGCTTGAGAAAGCCGGACCAGAAAGTTTGAAAAGTTTAAAAAGTCTGAAAAGTTTGAAAAGTTTAAAAAGTTTGAAAAGTTTGAAAAGTTAAGAAGTTTGAAAAGTTTAAATAGTTTAAGAAGTTTTAAGTTTGGATGGTTTTCAGTCTGATATATTTAGAAGTTTTAAAGTTTGAATGTAGTCTGTCAGATAAATAGATAGATAGTATTGGTCAGATTGTCAATCGACGGAAAGATAGATAGAGGATTCTAACATTATTGCCAAGTTACTAGCATGTTGCTAGCATGTTTCTAGCATGACTAGCATTTCACTAGCATGTTTCTAACATGATTAGCATGTCGTTAGCATGTTCCTAGCATGATTAGCAAAGTTGCTAGCATGTTTCTAACATGATTAGCAAAGTTGCTAGCATGTTTCTAGCATGACTAGCATGTCACTAGCATGTTTCTAAAGTGATTAGCATGTCGCTAGCATGTTTCTAACATGACTATGTTGACTGGCGTAGCCATTAACATATTCATGATTAGCGTAATATTTATATCTGCTTATGATTGGTACCATTTGCGTTTCTATATGGCCAACGTAATGTGCGCATGTTAACGCTTGATTGTGTCATTAACGTATTTCAACATGATTAACATGTGGTATGTTTTGGCATTACTATGTGGTAGCTGTTTCTTTGTAGTTGGCATGTGTTGCTATGTCAACTTAATGTCTCTAGCGTTAGCATGTCGGTAGCATGTTTCTACCATGATTAGCAAGTTCTTTGGCATGTTTCTTTATGATTAGCATGTAAAACATGTGTCTCAACATGGTAGCATGTCATTAACATGTTCTAACATGATTAGCATGTATGGCATGAATGTAGCATGATTGGCAGATTCTTTAGCATGTTTCCAGCATGACTGTATATCATTAACATGTTTCATGATTAGCAAGGGGTATTAACATTTGTGTTTCTAATGTGATTGGCATGTTCTTGTTTCTAACATGAGCTGGCATTCGCATGTTACTAAGCATGATTAGCCAGTTACTAAGCATGATTGGGCTACTAGCATGACTCTGGTTGGCTGGTGATGGAGTAGGCGTGAATGGAAGCATGAATAGACTCTTAGATGATAAGATAGGCAAGTTATTAGATAGACAGATAGACTCAGATGAATAGATGAATAGACTAAGGAACAGATGATAGATAGATAAATAGGCAGATAGATGAATAGATAGATAGATAGATGAATGAATAAGGTTAGATGATATGGAACAGATAGATAGATGAACTGAATAATTGACGAATAGATGAATGGAACCAGATGATAGACTCGAATAGATATGGAATGAACAAATAGATAATGAACAGATGGAATATAAGGTTAGTGTCGAAATAAGATGATATGAAATGAATAGATAGAATAGTAGATAGATATGAACGAAGATAGATAAGGTTAGATGATAGATAGATAGATAGACAGAAAGATAGATAAGGTTAGATTATAGATAGATAGATAGATAGATAGATAGATAGATAGATAGATAGATAGATAGATGAGTCTGAATGAGTTTGAATGAGTTTAAATGGATTAGAAATACAGTACATAGAAGGGAAGTTTGATTGAGGCTCAAAGGATTCTGGGAGTTTTGACAGTTGAAATTTGAAAAGTGTTGGCTCATTTCAACATTCCTCAGGCTTTCTCAAGCCAACTTAATAAGTTTAAATAGAATAACAATATGTTGGCTCTCCAACTAGATAAAAAAGTTTGTCAAGACAAACTTTAAGTTGGCTTGAGAAAGCTGGAACAGAAAGTTTTAAAAAGTTTGAAAAGCTTAAAGTTTAAAAAGTTTAAGAAGTTTTAAAAAGTTTTAAGTTTGATGGTTTTCAGTCTGAAATAGTTTGAATTCTAAAGTAGTTTAAAAAGGTTAAGGTTTGGATGTTTTGAAGGCAATTCAGTCTGTCAGAGATAGATAGAATGTTGTTAGCATGTTATTAACATGATTAACATGTGACTAGCAATGATCTTATAATGATTAGCAAGGTACTAGCATGTTGTTAGCATGCTTATAGGATTATTAGCAAGTTACTAGCATTTTACTAGCATGGTGCTAACATAATTAGCAAGTTACTAGCATGTAGTTAACATGATTAGCAAGTTGCTAGCATGTTTCTAGCATGATTAGCAAATTAGTAGCATGTTGCTAGCATGATTGTAGCATGATTAGCATGTCGTTAGCAGGATTAACAAGTTACTAGCATGTTACTAGCATATGTTACTAGCATGATTAACCTGCTATGTTGTAGCATGACTTAACTGAATTCTTGGCAATGATATATGATTAACAAGTTACTAGCATTTCTTGCTTGTAGATGCTTAACATAGTAACAAATTACTAGCATGTTGTTGTATGATTAATAGTTACTGCATGATTGGCAAGTTCTTTAGCATGTTTCTGGCACCGGGTATGAGATTCTTTACCTCATTTCTAGCAAGATTAAGAAAGTTAGTAGCATGTTATTTGTGATTCTTCAGAATGATTAACTTGCTCATTAGCATGTTACTAGCATGGTGTAAAGTAACTATGTTCTTGTATGTTTCTAGCATGACAGCTAGCAATTTACTAGCATGTTGTCGGCATGATTAACTTGAGATATAACGTGTTGTGGTTGCATGATTAGCAATTCTAGTATGTTACTAGCAGATTAATAGCATGTTTCTTTAACGCGTTGCAGTTGCAGCATGTTTTTACTAGCATGATTAACTGAGATGCCAACATTTAACATGGTAACAACATAATTAACGGTACTAGCATGTTGTTGGCATGATTTAGCAAAGTTACTAACATGATTAGCAAGAATTATTTACCATCATTTAACCGCGATAGCAAGTTCTTTATGTTATAGCAAGATTAAGTTAATGTATGTTCTTCGCTTTATGATTAACATGTTAATAATGGATTACCGATTAGTAGTTGCATGTTTGCGAAACTAACATGTTACAGCATGATTAACAAGGATTCTTAGCATTTTCTTAGGATGAATGTAACATAGTAGCATGTTGCTAGCATGATTGTAGAATGATTAGCATGTCGTTAGCATGTTACTAGCATGATTGGCAAGTAACTAGCATGTTGCTGGCATGTTTCTAGCATGACTAGCAATTTACTAGCATGTTGTTAGCATGATTAGCAAGTTACTAGCGTGTTGCTTGCATGATTAGCAAGTTACTAGTATGTTACTAGCATGATTAGCAAGTTACTAGCATGTTTCTAGCATGATTAGCAAGTTACTAGCATGATTCTGGTTGCTAGGCATAGATAGAGTTTGAATGAGTTTAAATGGATTAGAAATACAGTACATAGAAGGGAAGCTTGATTGAGCCTCAAAGGATTCTGGGAGTTTTGACAATTGGCATTTGAAAAGTGTTGGCTCATTTGAACATTCCGTCAATGTAAGTCTATGGGATTTTTCCCAAATTTGATCGTCATTTTTAGGAAAACCGTAAGTCCGATCAGTTAGAAAAGATATAGCACACCCGGTCGGATCAGTGTGAAGATCTGGGCTGAGTTTGGAGTTTGTAGAGTTAAAGCTCTAGGAGGAGTTAGAGTCAACAGATTTGGTCTCAGAAGAAAATAGAATGTCAGTAAGTTGGCTTTCTCAAGTCAACTTAACTAGAAACTAAAGTTTGAAAACAAACTTTAAATGTTGGCTTGGAGAGCCAACCCGGGCAGCCTTGGGGCAAAAGAGCCAGAGCATTTGTGTGTCCGGTGTTCTCAAGCTGCCCCGCTGTGAAAATGCACCCTTGTTATTTCATTTTCTAATAAAAAACTAGTGTTATGGTCATAATATAACACTAGTTATATAACATACTGTTATGATCATAATGATCCACCTTTGAATTATTTCTCAACAGTTTATGTTCACATTAGGCATAAATGACTGGTTTTGATTATCTCCGCCAAGATGTGATATATTTTCATATAATTGCAATTGCGTTTGTCAGAGAGAAGTCTTTCTTATTGAGAGAAGTGAGGATAAATGCATTCCGGGGCACAATTGTTTGAGCCGCAATGCGTTGCTGTGCATTTAAACACAGAAAATCTCAAAAACAGCAATTTTCCCTCTTTAATATGTTCTTTTTCTATTATTGTGTTCTATCGCTGGAGTGTTTTCATTTAAAAGCCTTTAAAACAGCTGCAAATGATGTAGATTAGTGAGCACGGAAGGAGCGCAGTGAGCTGAGACATGTTTCTCTGCAAGTTTAACACTAAAAATATGACAAGCATTTATAAGCAGTCATTTTCCCCCTTTTTTTCCCCCTTTGGGCAGCATTGGGGAAAAAAAGCCAGAGTACTTGTGTGTGCTGTATTGTTGGGCTGATTCATTGCAAAGGAAATGTACTAAAGTTACAGTGTTTGTAATATATTTTTTATGAAGTTTTGTTATTTAGTTTTGTAATGAAAGAGCCTAGCAGGTTATGACAAGAGGTTTGACAGAGATCGCTTGCTGAATGTGGAATATGTCATGCTTTTATTGTTTGTTCTGTTTGCTATTTGAAAGTTGTGTCATTGAAGCATTGTGGGCAGCAACAGAGAAGGTAATTGAGACAATGGAGATGATCATAGGCTTCTGTAGATAATGTAGGAAGTCAGTAGACAGTTGTTGTTTTTTTTTGAGTAAATTATGAATTCTTCATATTAAAACAGATAAATAATATAGTGTCCTTTCTTCAGTTAGAGATACATAAAATGATGTCTGACTAACTGAGAAAATAAAGTCAATATCTTTAAAATGAAAGAAAAGAATGTTGTGGAAATATGGAGATTACAACTTTTGCACACTTATTATAAAGTGTTTTGTTAAACAGACTGAAAAGAAAAGGAAGTTAAATGCAATGAATTACTAGAAGTTAATGTACTGAATTTTTATTACGGTCAGTCCACCTTGTGTGGACAATATTAGTACTATGACTTCATTTCTGAAGCAAATTAGTGTAAATGGCTAATATACATATATATGACAAATGTGTAATGATTACTTTATTGATGATATACGCACATTGAAGTCAAAGGTATTGAACTTGTATTTTATGTTATGGTTTAAGAGGTACATTTTAAGATTTAAGATTTTAAGCAGTAATTATTGATTATTATGTCAGTTGCGAAATGGTGAACAATTATAATATATGAATAAAATAATGATTACAGAAGTACAACAGTGTTGTTTTCATAAAATTTTCTGTAGACACTTGTTATTGTGTATTGTAATGAAGAAGTTTTTTTAATGGCAACAAATACATATATATGGTATTTTAATAGTGTCAGTCCTGGTAAGTAGGTTTTCATAAATATGAGTGTGTTAAGAAGATGAAAGTAGATAAATAATATTGTGATACTTCTTCAGCTGGGCATATATTCAGTTTTGTTTGACTTAAACAGTTTCTCATATTTATTGAATGAGTGTGTAAATAAACAGTTTTGGTGATGTGGGTCAAAAGAAGTTTTATTACAAGATATAAGTATAGATATGTACATAGTGCACAAAAATGTGAAAAGAACAATGTAAATAAGAAGATTTATATATTAAAAAAAATTAAAGTATTATAAAATGAATGGACATGAAGGGGGACGGAAAACAATAAGAGTGCAGGCTGCAGGACAAGCTTAAGTGAGGGATGTGACGTCAACGATCCGGTTGTTGATATGTTCCACAAGAAGCTTCATGGGTAAGCGCTCAATGAAACTGGAGAGATTTCCAGTGTAGACCTCTGCTGAAACTGTGTAAACTTCGTCGTAGGTGTCACCAGTCTGTGATACTCCAACAATTTCGATTTCTTGTTTTGTATGTGGAGTGTGGCTAATAAAAATAAAAAAATAAAAAAATAATTTAAAAAAGCACTCTTATTAGACCCAACATGCAGGTATGTCAAATATTGTGTGTTATATAGTAAGTGTGTGATTTCATTAATGTTGTGTATGACAGAAGTGTATAATTCGATTGGATAATAAATCTGTATGGATTGGCTGTGTGTGCAATTTAGATTGTGTAATCATTACCTTAACAGTTGTGTACTGAGAGGAATGCAAATGTCCTCTTCCTCGATGCACAGTAAAGATGGGTGATCTCTATGTTGTCTCCAGTGTTTAAGTCAGAGAGAGCTTCATCTCTCCACAGGGAAATATTAAGGAGATCAGCACTACATAGCAGCTTTAGATTTAAAACTGGAATTGAGGATCGTGTCATGTTGACTTTCTGTAGCTGTGAAAGTATAGAGGAGGTGGCAAAAATGTTACAGTTAAGCAGCATATAAGAGTGTTTTGAGTAATTGAAGTATAGGAGATATATTGTATGAAGTAGTATTTGTTGAATAAGTGAGACATAGAGTGATAAAGATACTTACTTTTTTCACTTGGCCTAGAAGAGTTATATATCCATCTGTGGAGTATATGTTTTCTTCGTTGCCAGACATGGGTGTTGAGGGTGGACAGAGTGCAGCGTGTGCAGCTTTTACTGCATCCTCTGTGACCATGAGTGGAGCTGTGCGAAATTTCTGTGTAGCTGGTCCTACTAGCAAATGGGCTAGCCCTTCTGTGGTAGAGACAATCACATTTTTTTGAATGTAGGTAGCTCCTTCCTCAAATTCGGGGTTTGGGCCAGATCTTTTGTGAATGTAGGTCTTTGTATTGTCAGTGAGGGTACGGACTGATGTTGTCCTGTATGTTGCAGGTTCAATTTTAGATTTTTTGTACATGAATGTTTTTGCTTTATTGATCACACGGGTCTGAATGCATTTGCAAGTAATTCTGGACGGACGAGTACACGGAGTAGCCATTCTGAGGGTAAAAAGAAAAGGGCAAAAAGTGAATAAAAATGCAAACAAACAAACTATAGAAGGAGTGGTATTGTAAAATATGGCAAACGATCTTCAATAATGTGTTACTTTGGTTGGTTGTATGTTTGTTACACATGGGTTGAGGACCATACAGGGAATGTTTGTAATAAAGTGTTGTAAAGAAGAAAAGGAAATGTTTTAGAGATGTAATAGTAATGACGTAATATATATTGATAAAAAGTATATAAAACGTTGTAATATTTTGGAAGCAATATATGAATGATGCAACTGGTATAAGTTGGGGTACATTTAAGATAAACATCAGTATATTAATAAAATATCTGTAATAGTACGAACATGTAGTGTTTGTCTACCGCGGCTGTAGACACAGTAATTGCAAACAATGGGACTTTTAGTTTGACATGGCTGCTGTATTCTGGGGGGTGGTGGATTCAAAAATCGACGGAGGAAGACAAGCATTATAATATCAAGTGTTGTGTTATAAGTAGCTGCAAACAGTATACTGTATGTATGCTTCTAAAGCATAAGTAGAAGAATGTAAGCAGCAGAATGGTATAAAATACGTAAAATGCGTAGAAAAGCAAGTAGGGGGAACAATAGTGGCGTAATTGTTACAGTCGAACGTATAGTGTACATGTTAAGCAAAACTTGGTTATTATATCTGTATAAAGTTTCAATGGTTTGGATAAAAAAAGCACAATTACCCAGTTACTTAAAATAGTGCAAATAAATGTTTTGATATATAAGGTTGACTTACCTTTGAAACGGTGTTGCTGTACGTGCGTCTGTACTTTACGCGCTGTACTGGGTCCTAAAAAGGAGTTTGTAGCTGTGCACGACTTTGTTTTTCTTGTTAGAAATAAGGAAAATTCTGTTATATTATTGAATGAAAATAAAGAACATGCATCGTAAGGGCACTGTAATAATTTTCACCAGTTGGAAAAATTAATAAATATATTTGGCGCTCAAGGGTTGTGTAGTTCAAACGATCTGGCAGCAAAGAGGACACCTACGTTTTGCTTCCAGGCCTACGTGTCAAAGTGATTAGGGAGGTGAGTTATGAAATATAATACAGTTGTTTTTTTAAGAAAAAGTTACCGTAATAACCGTAATATAATGCGTTCCGTAATAACGCATTATATGTGTAAAATGTAATTTTGAGCAATATAAAGGATATTTGTTTGTTGTGTATTTTTGTAGAACAGGGTTGTTTTGGCAACGGCATGGTATTGTGTGTAGATATGTAAAAGCTGTGATGTCTTATTTTGTAACACTATGTGATAGTTCGTTATGTAATTTGTGTTAGGGAGGTAAAAGTGAGGAAAACCAAAATATTGTCTATTATTAGGAAGTGCGTGGGCGTAGGGACTTCGATGTTGCGTTGCGCACTGTAAAAAATGTAACAATTGTGTCATAGTTGTTGCACACAAGTGTTTTCGTGTAGATGTTTTTATTAATATAGACTGACATGCAAAGAGACAAGATACATTGTGCATAGCACAATGTTTTATTTGTATCCAAGAGAAGGTGATGCGAACAGTACGGAGAGCTAAATAGTGTTATTCAGGTTTTCATTCAGTGTCACAGGCAGAGGGCGCTCTAACGTGCCAGGAAGTTGCTAATATGGACAAAGGTATCCAGCTTTCGCTGGAGTGAAGCAGCATAAAAAGCATACTAATTTTGAGTAACAACATGCAAAGACAAAGGCACAATTGCGACAAAATATGGTGTATATGTGTTTGCATTATGTGTAATAATCAATATAGTATACGTAAATAAGAAATAAAGTATATAAATAACACAGTGATAGTTGACATAGCATGTAGAGTTATTACAGTATAGAAAGTATTAGGCCAGACATGGGCACTATGCCACATCCGGCCCTCTGGCTATCCTCGACCGGCCCGCGTGAGGTAATAGCTTAAGTAAAAGTCAATCGCAAATAGGTGTAATTATGTGCACGCAATACAGCCGTACTGCTTTTATTTTCAAGGTCCTTATGATTATTATTAGGGGCCAAGCACCGAAGGTGCAGTGGCACCTATTGTATCCGTTGGCGTTATTATTCTTCTTCCTCTTCCGCCGCAAGTCTATGGCAGCCCATAGAACCGCTTGCGGGAAAGTTGTATAATTTTGCACACTGATAGAGGACAGTCCCAACATTAACCATAGCAAGTTTGGAGTCTCTAACTCAAACTCTCTAGCGCCACCACTTGTCCAAACTTTCAAAAGATTTATGCTAATAACGTTTGAACCGTAAGCCACACAACAAAAATTCTTTTTTCCTCTGATTCCTTGGCTTATGCCGAGTTGAATGGACACCAAAATTCAAAAATCGTAAGGTTTAGTTTTTTCGCTATTCTCAATTTTTCGTAAAACCTAATTTTTCGAAGAGTTTGAGTTTTTCGAACTCATCCTAGGCCGTTGCACCGATTGTCACAAAAATTGATCCAGATCATCTTCAGACCACGGTGGCAAAAAGTTATGGAATTCAAGTCGATTCGTCCAGCCGTTCATGAATAACACGCGAAAGAATTCTACGAAAAGCTAGCAAAAATCAATGTGAGGCTATATCTCCGTAACAGTTTGGCATATTGACACCAAACTTGGTGTGTGTTATAACAAGCATGACCTGAGGCTAACTGCAGTGTTTCGGTGCAGTGCCCCCTAGTGGTCAGGAGATATGAAAAATGGCTATTTTTCTTTATAACGTCTGAATGATTTGTCCAAAAATCACAAAACTGGTCTCTTTAGATTCGGTGTGTCATACAGAGTCGAACCATATCCAATTTTCCCATGTCAGCCATTTTGGGTGTCGGCCATTTTGAATTTAGCTTTAAAATGCTGTATCTTGAGAACAGATTAGCGTATCATTACGACATTAATTACAAAAATGTTCAGCACCATGCCCTGAATGTACATACAAATTTTTGGGCCAGCGCCACCTTGTCGTCAAAAGTTATAACGAAATTTTGAAAAATGCTAATAACTTTTGCGTACATTAGCCTATTGAAATAAAACTGATTTTGATAGATTCCTTCGGTCATGCTGAGAACACCGATACCAATTTTGCCAATTTTGGCCGAACTTCCTGTCCGCCATTTTGATTCATGTTGAAAACCTACTTTTTCAAACTCCTCCTAGACTGTTCGTATGATTTGCACCAAATTTTACTCGGATCATCCTCCGACCAAGCTGGCAAAAAGTTATGAATTTTGCGTCGATACACAAAACGGTTTTCGTTTGGCGGATCAATGAATATGCCATACAGATGCCAAACTGCATCTGAGGCTGTATCTCTGCAAAGGTTGGAGATATTTACACCAAACTTTGTATGTGCCATTGTCATCTCACACTGACAACGCCACACTATTTTGGTTACAGCGCCACCTACTTGTCAAGAATAATAATCCATTCATTAAACATAACCATAACGTATCGTATGACTGCTTCACAGAAAGTTTAAAATGTTTACTTTTAAACGAACACATTCTAAATGAAAACAAATATCCCGTGATTATGTAATCTGTATGAAGGTTGCATTTGTATGTAAAGGCGCGTTCAGTAGTTAGCATTGTGCAGCCGACAAGGACATATAAACACTAGTTTATGAATAAATTAAAATATGATTTTTAAATGACACATTTATAAATATTAGCCGACATGTGTCTGTGCTTTGTAGCAAAGTTATTGCGTGTGCTTGAGCGTGGAAAATATTAAGATTGGCTTTGAATGAACAGTTTTAATATAAACATGCGATAAGTTAATAACAGCTTAAATGAAAGAGTAGTTAATCTCTATTACATAACCACTAGACGTCTCCGTTTTTAAAGGATTTAATAGTCAGCAAAATTTTGCGTTCAGAACTTTCACGCCCTTAAGAGTGAATTTTTTTTTTTCCTTAGAAACAAAAAACCAATTTATTGAAGAAGACAAAAAGGTCTATATATATATTTTGTGAATTGGTAACCTATCTTCATCCGGCAGTTATTGTTGCTTTTATATTGGTACTTTTCTCAGGGGTTTAGAAAAATATAAATAGATTGTACAAGTTATTGGTAATGAATACATTCTATGAGAATGTATGTTTCAGGTTTTGGTCACAAATGTCACGTTCATAATGCAGAAATTGCATCATACTAATCTTTGAAATACTTGTTTTTGTACAAAGTAATGATGGTAGTTTTTGAAACGCTGCATGTTTTTTTTATTTATTTATTTATTTTAAACTGTTTTTGTGAATGTTCATTGAATAGTGATATAAATGTGTGCAGAGCAATTTCATTGTTTGATCAATGTTTCATGTAATATTTCTATTTATTAATTTTTTTTGTATTCTATTTTATTATTTTTGTGTGAATTTTTGTATTAATATTTATTGGTATGTAGTTTTATTGATATGGTGTTGTTATTTGTTCGTTAGGTAGTTACTTGTGTTAATAAATGGGCACATTGTTGAATTTTTCACATCATAGGCATGTATAATAGCTTAGTGTGCAAAATAAAATGCTATAGTTTGCCTAATTTAACACTGATGTTCTGTGTTTTTCTATTTTTTTAGGTTGTGTCATCTTGGTTTCTTCACTGCAACTCAATACTGGGTGTCAGACGTCATTGGTAAGAGATAAACACATTGAGTAGATTAATATTTAGATATAAGCCATACTGTTATGCAAAGGCAAAAGACTGTAAATGTGATTTTTGGCAAGTGTAAGCGCACAATTTTTAAATGTAGATAATTTTTATTACATTAACAAATTTCCAGTGTTCTACCTATAATTACTTTAGCTGGATGAATAAAAGAGTTCATTTTTGTCAGTTTCACACTGTAGCAAGTTAAGGTCTTTAGCCTTTGTAGTCCAGCATAGCTGTCTTGAATGGTTTGTTACCATTGTATTGTATAAAGTTAGTATTTTGCTTGATTTTTATTTGAGTGTTGTCACTATCTAAAACCAATTTGTATTTTTTAGGTGTTTCTTCATAGGGTAGTGCTACGTAGGTTCTGTAAGTACTTCAGTGAACATACTGTATTATGTGAATAAAAGTAATTAGTCTTTTGTTATAATATTTCGATTTAATGCAATTAATGAATTTTGAATAAACAGAAATGAATATTTAAGTTAGTTTTGAGTGAAGTATGACATGTTGCACCCTCAATTGGGTAAGTAATTGTTTTAATATTGTAAAAAGTACACAAAAACACACACACATAAATATTTTTTGACATGTTAATTTTGTCAGTATGTAGTTAAATGTGAAGTGTTGAAATAAATGTTAGTCAATGTGCATTTAACATTACAATTAACATGGTTTCTTTCTGTGTGTGTTTGTCCCAACCTGTCCTGTCCTTTCCTGTCCATACCTTGATATTTCCATTCAAACCTTTATCTTGCTTACTAATTTAAACTCCTGCCAGTGTTCCTTTCTATCGTTTCTTTTCCAACTGACAACTGGCCACACTCATGCTGCTACATTGCTTTACTACTAACCTCTTATGCATCTAAGCTACGCTTGCCAACGCATCTTTGAAAAGCGGTCAGAAAAGCTACCCAAATACTGATCTTTGATCATCCCTGAATCAAAAACACTTGATATTGCAAAGAGAAATCTTTGACTTTGAATTATAATCTGAAAACACAGGTAAGAAAACCTGAGGAAAACACAGGTAAGAAAAAAAGTGTTCGAATTTCACCAATAGTGAATAGTACTTTCATCTGCACTGTTTTTATTGTGTTTAAGGACCACTAATTTGACTTCATCAACTTATTGTCATAAACAAGATATATTACCTTTGAGTACCAGTTAATGTAGTATATATATTCAGTAACGCATAATTATTTAGACATTACTGAATACATTATTTTTATATTTACTACATTTATTTCCCAGTACTGAAACAACATCATGCCAAAAAAAGGAAAGAGGAGTGAATCTCAGAAACAGCGCAGAAAGCTTGAAGCTGCACTGGGGGCCAATAGCAGTAACATATCAGTGTCAGGTATGAATGATGCACACCCATATGTTGTGTCTGTTAGAGCATCACATTGTCAAAGTGATCCTAGGTACAACATGTACTCGAGGGGCCGCCAGTGTACTTGCAATTCTTTAATGTTTCTAGCAGTCCATCATGAATGTAATGAGCTAAGCAGTGGTGATTTCGATAACATTTTACAGAAAGGCGATGCACTTTACAATAGTACCAAACAAACACTGCAGAGCAAAGGAAAATTTGTCCATAGTTTTTTAAGCTTTGATGAGCTACCAAGCACAATTAAGACAAACTCAGAGTTGTATAACATTGTGAAACATCCTCAGAGGTTTGGATGTCTAAGAGATAAACCTCCAGTAGGCGATTATGAAAATCTTGCAAACACACTGCAATGTCTTAGAAGTGATGTGAGTGATGCTCTGCTGTTATGTGGACTAACATGTATTGCTGTGTTTAGAGATTACTCAGGAAGGTTTAGTTATTTTGATTCACATTGCAGAACAATAGATGGTATGTACACTGATGAAGACACTGGTACGGCTTTGATGCTGACGTTTTTCTCTTTGGAAGATTTGGTAGAGAGAGTATTAATTTTGTTGCAGGCATGTTTGGACTTAAGTGATCAAGAACAGTTTGATCTGCTGCCTGTATCATTTGAAAATACATTAATGGAAAGTTGTGTGGAAAGTCAACATTATGTGACGAGCCATGAGCTTGAAATAGAGCGACAGCCATGTGTCTTTGTTGAAAACACAGCTCTATCCAATAAGGACAAGTGTGGTGAAATTTTAGAACACTATGGTGAAGTCCAAGATTCAGTTCCGCAGATACCTGCGAAAAATTCCAGCAACGTTACATCAAGTATGACAAATTTAAATGAGCAGTCAAAGAAACTGAACAAGATGCGAAAGAGAAAGGCTTATAATGCAAAATGGCACAAAGATCAGGCTCACAAAAAAAACATACTCATGAGAATAAAAAAACTTCACATAAAGTCTATGAGTATAAAAAAAGTAGTGAATACAAGCAACGACAAATAGAAGTTATGAAGAAAACCTACTGGAATAATGTGATTAACAGGGAAAAACGCAAACAAGCAATGAAATATAAGTATAAAAATATTGATGAATACAGAGACAGAAAAAAAAGCAAGGTTACCATGAATTACAAGAATACTGCCAAATTTAGAGAGAGACAAAAAAACTATGTACGTCAAAAGTATAGAAATAACAAACAATTCAGAGAAAAGCAAAAGAAGTACATAAATGTACATTACAGGAATAATGAGCAATTCAAAGAGAGGCAAAAGAGCTACGTAAATGTACATTACAGGAATAATAAGCAATTCAGAGAGAGGCAAAAGCGCTACATAAATGTACATTACAAGAATAATGGAAAATTTCGAGAAAGGCTGTCACGAATCTGGTCGGTGTCCCGTTGTCCACTCACCACCAGATGTCACTCTCGCTTCACCTACACACTCTGACTGTTACTTTGCATCTCGGACTGCATCTCCCATCCTCCACCGCTATGATTGCGTCAGCCCCCGTGACCAATCAGGCGTTCTATAAAAACCCCGGTCCTCCCCAGTGCACTTCCTGGATTGTTGTATTATTGTATTATTGTATTCCTATTGTTAGCGTTTCCTAGTTTCTTGTTCCGAGTTCCTAGTCCCCAGTGTTTTGTCTTTCCTGCCTGGTTTTCTCGTTCTGACTGTCTAGCCGCCTGCCTTTTGGACTATCGCTCTCGTTTATTGGATTATTCTCTCCGACTGCCTGTGATATTCCTGTCTGCTCCCGTCTCGACCCTGCCTGTACGACCATGTCTTTGTCTCGCCCATATGATAAAAGCTCGCGTATGGATCCGCTCGCCTCTCGTCTCGTTCATCCGGTTACAGAACAATCCAGCACCACAGGATCCAGCAGCTTCACCCCCGGACAATCTTCCGATATGGACACCGACAGAACCCTCTTCAGGATCAAACAGGGATCACACACACTGGATCGTTACATCCGTGAGTTCATCTCTATTTCCAATTATTCCACCCTACCAGACTGTTCTAAGATCGAGATATTCTGTGACGGCGTCAACCAGCCCCTCCGTACGCTGTTGAGACGTGAGGGTCCGCGCTCGTCACTGGAGGCATTTTTGAACTTTGCGTTATTGCGTGTGGGTTCGCCGTGCACCGTGGGGGTCGCAGAGAGGGAACGCGACAACGCGGTAAAGGCGACCGCGCGTCCCACCCGCAGATTGGCGGTCATGCCGGAGCACGATCCCTCAAACACGTTTGCCGCCTGGATCGCTCGTGAAATGGCGGCCGTGCAGGAGCGCGCTCAAGCTATGGCGACGGCTGCGGAGAGCGCTCATTTAATCGCGGCGACAGCTGCGCCCGTTCACAAGATGGCGGCCGCGTCGGAGCGCGTTCATGATACAGCAGAGACCACAGAGCCCGTGCACAAAATGGCGGCAACTGCGGTGCCCGTTTGCAAGATGGCGGCGGCGCCGGCGTGCGCTCACAAGATGGCGGCAACGGCGGAGCCCGTTCACAAGATGGCGGCGAAAACAGAGCTCCGTCACGTCACAGCTGCCATATCAGAGCCATATAAAGTTGCAGCTGCATTTCCCGACTCAAGTCAAGTTTCCAAGTCAAGTCAGATTGCAACTGTGTTTCCTGTGTCAAGTCAAGCTGGAGCTATGTTTCCTGCGTCAAGTCAAGTCAGAACCGCTCTTAAGGCAAGTCAAGCTAAAACTGTGTTTCCTGTTTCAAATCAAGCCAGAACTGTTGTTTCTGTGTCAAGTCAAATTACAGCTGTCGCTTCTGTCTCAAGTCAAGTTACAGCCATCTTTCCCGAGCCACTGCACAAGATGGCTGCCACGCCAGAGCCACTGCACAAGATGGCTGCCACGCCAAAGCCACTGCACAAGATGGCTGCCGTCTCCAAGCCACTGCACAAGATGGCCGCCGTCTCCAAGCCACTCCACAATATGGCTGCCATTCCAGAACCTGTGGTCAGCACCCGGACACCACCTATGGTCATGATGGCCCATGTGCTGGACACACCCCTAATGACGGTATGGGCAGCTAAAGTGGCGCTCCATGTCGCGGCGGCTACCCCTGAGTCAGGTCAAGACACAGAGTCAAGCCAGGACACAGCCGTCGTTCTCCATGAGTCAAGCCAAGTCACAGCTGTTCCCCACGAGTCAAGTCACGTTACAGTTGTCGTTCCTGAGTCAAGCCATGTTGTTCCTGAGTCAAGTCACGTTACAGCTGTTGTTCCTGAGCCAAGCCATGTTGTTCATGAGTCAAGTCCCATTACAGCGGATCTCCATGAGCCAAGCCAGGTTACAGCAGATCCTTAGGAACCAAGTCAAGCGGCTGAGTCAAGTCAAGCGGCTGAGTCAAGTCAAGCGGCTGAGTCAAGTCAGGCTACAGCTGAAGCCCCCAAGTCCAGTCAAGCTTCCAAGTCCAGCAACGTCAAGGCTGTCGTTCCTGTGCCAACTAAGGTCATTGATCTTCATGAGCCAAGTCAATTCACTACTGAGCTTCTCGAAGCTGGTCAAGTCACAGTTGGTCACCACGCCTCGTCTGACCACCCAGAGTCAAGTCACGCCTCGTCTGACCGCCCAGAGTCAAGTCACGCCTCGTCTGACCGCTCAGAGTCAAGTCACGCCTCGTCTGACCGCTCAGAGTCAAGTCACGCCTCGTCTGACCCTCCAGAGCCCCGTCACATTTTCTCCATTTGTCACCGATGGAGTTTTGGTTCCTTGCCGCTGTCGCCTCTGGCTTGCTTAGTTGGGGACACTTTCTCTTAACACAATATTGCATTTTATTTTATTGTTTTTGATTAACTACCTTTACCTATAATGTGAGTGTTTAATGTTGCCTTTGGTTTGCCTTGATGTACTGTTTCCTATTTAATACTGTACAGCCGCCTTGTCACAATTCTGTATTGTTAAAGGCGGTATATAAATAAAGGTGACTTGACTTGACTTGACTTGACATCCCGTCTATCTGTCTAGAGCCTCACCATGTCTCGTCTGACCGCCCAGAGTCAAGCCACGTCCCGCCTGACGGCCCAGAGCCTCTCCATGTTTCATCAGACCTCCCAGTGCCTCGTCATGTCTCGTCTATTTGTCCAGAGCCAAGTCACGTCTCGTCTGACCTTCCAGAGCCGCGCCATGCCTCGTCTGATGTCCCACGATCACGGCCTATCATGATAGCCAGGGTACTGGACCCACCACAACCTCCCGCTGCTGCTCTTCCTTTAATGGCGGTTGCCATCTGGTGTGTGTGGGCTGCACACTGTGCCCCTGAGGTCACGTCTGTTCACAAGTCAGCTCCTGAGGTCACGTCTGTTCACAAATCAACCCCTGAGGCCACGTCTGTTCACCAGTCTGCTCCAGAGCTCCCGTCTGATCTCAAACCTGCTCCAGAGCTCCCGTCTGATCTCAAGCCTGCTCCAGAGCCCCTCTCTGATCTCAAGCCTGCTGCAGAGCTTTCGGCTGGTCTCCAGCCTGCTCCAGAGCTCCCCTCTGATCACAAGCCTGCTTCAGAGGTCCCGTCTGGTCTCAAGTCTGCTCCAGAGGCCTTCCCCATCGGAGAAGCTGCGCCAATGCCTCCAGAGGTGTCGGCGCCGGCCGTAGAACCTCTTATGGAGGGGGCGTTAACTGCTAAACTCTCTGCTTCTCCCTTTTTTCTGTCTGCATCCTCTGTCACTGTTCTCCCCAGGTCCCCGTCCAAGACGCAGCCTCCAGTTCCGGCCTGGAGGGCTGCTCCGCCTCCAGTTCCGCCCCGGAGGGCTGTTCCGCCTCCTGTTCCGCCCCGGAGGGCTGTGCTCCGCCTCCTGTTCCGCCCCGGAGGGCTGCGGTACCTCCTGCTCCGCCTCCTGTTCCGCCCCGGAGGGCTGCTGCGCCTTCTCCCCCTACTCTGTCTGCCTCCTCTGTCCCTGCTTTCCCCAGGTCCCAGACCGTGACGCAGATTCCTGTTTCGCCCTGGAGGGCTGCTCCGCCTCCTGCTCTGCCTCCTGTTCCGCCCTGGAGGACCGCCCCGCCTCCTGTTCCGCCTCGGAGGGCTCTGGCGTCGCCTGTCCCACCTCCGGTTCCGCCCTGGAGGGCTCTCGCATTGCCTGCTCTGCCTCTGGCTCCGCCCTGGAGGGCTCCTGCGCCTCCTGCTCCGCCCTGGAAGGCTCCTGCTCCACCTCCGCCCTGGAGGGCTCTTGCTCCGCCTCCGGCCCCGCCCTGGAGGGTACCTGCTCTGTCGGTCCTGCCTCAATCTCTGGGCTTCCCACATGGACCTGGTCCTCCAGCCCTCGCCCTGTCTCGCTCCCACCCCACCGCTCCCCTGGACTGTTGTTTCCTTCGAGCGTCTGGAAGCCGCTCCTTGGGGGGGGGCTATGTCACGAATCTGGTCGGTGTCCCGTTGTCCACTCACCACCAGATGTCACTCTCGCTTCACCTACACACTCTGCCTGTTACTTTGCATCTCGGACTGCATCTCCCATCCTCCACCGCTCTGATTGCGTCAGCCCCCGTGACCAATCAGGCGTTCTATAAAAACCCCGGTCCTCCCCAGTGCACTTCCTGGATTGTTGTATTATTGTATTATTGTATTCCTATTGTTAGCGTTTCCTAGTTTCTTGTTCCGAGTTCCTAGTCCCCAGTGTTTTGTCTTTCCCGCCTGGTATTCTCGTTCTGACTGTCTAGCCGCCTGCCTTTTGGACTGTCGCTCTCGTTTATTGGATTATTCTCTCCGACTGCCTGTGATATTCCTGTCTGCTCCCGTCTCGACCCTGCCTGTACGACCATGTCTTTGTCTCGCCCATATAATAAAAGCTCGCGTATGGATCCGCTCGCCTCTCGTCTCGTTCATCCGGTTACAAAGGCAAAAGAGCTACATAAATGTACATTACAAAAATAATGAAAAATTCAGAGAAAAGCAAAAGAGCTACATAAATGTACATTACAAGAATAATGAGAAATTCAGAGAAAGGCAAAAGAGCTACATAAATGTACATTACAAGAATAATGAGAAATTCAGAGAAAGGCAAAAGAGTTATATAACGCAAAATTATAGAAATAATAAGGAATTCAGAGAAAGGCAAAAGAGTTATATTCATGAAAAGTACCGTAATGATGGCCAATTTAGAAAGAGACAAAAGAACTATATAAATCAAAAATACAGGACTAATGCTGAATTTAATGAACAGCATAGGAAATACATTGTTGAAAAATATTTAAAAGATCCAGTTGTTAAGCAAAGGCAAAAAGACCATTATACAAATAGATGCCGAAATGATTCTGAGTTCTATGAGAGAAGGAAGTCAAAGTTTAATCATCGTTATCACTGTGACTTACAATTTAGGGCTCGCCAAAGACTATATTACTTATTCAAAGGACAAAAGAAAAGATATGGTCTCAAGGTAAATAGCAAGATTCAGTGTGCACTACATATTCAGGGCAAATACAGAAAAATGTATCATATGCGGCGGCAGAGAAACACATTACAAAATATCCAGTCGGACATAATACTAGATCCAGGAATTGTAAAAGCTTTAAAGACATTTAGAGATGTTGTTAAACAGGGACCAACATATGTCTGCACATGCTGTGCCAGAACACTCTTCTCAAACCAAGTACGTCTTTGTGATCGTGGGCGATATCAAAAGAATCCACGTTTCTTCAGTATGCTTAAGTGGAAACTATGTTCATGTGTGCTCAGACTGTCCTGATCAATGTACCTTGGAGAACAGGAAAACAGAATGGATCTGTCACTGTTGCCATACAACCCTGATGAGAGGTTTCATGCCAGATATTGCAGTAGCTAATATGTTTCAGTTCACTCCCATTCCTCCAGAACTCAGTGATTTGAATATTCTTGAGAGACATGTTATTGCAAAGTACATTCCCTTTGCTAAAATTATAACGCTTCCTAAAGGTCAACAGAGAGCTATAAAAGGAGCTGTAATATCAGTTGCATCTGAAGTAGAATCAACAGTAAACTGTTTACCCAGACCAAGAACTGAAGCTCAAATCCTAACTGTGAAATTGAAAAGACGTCTCTGCTACAAAGGTCACTATCAGTTTCAGACTGTGAATATGCATAAAGTTTTGTCTGCTTTAAGAAAATTAAAAGAAATTCATTCAGAGTATAAAGATATTATTATAAATGATGCAATCTCAGAAGAAGTGTTTAATCAGCACGAACAATCTAGTGAAGAAACAAGTGAAATCAGTGTGTGTAATGACAAAATGCATATTGACAGTAGCAACTGCACTGACAACACAGAAGAACAGAGCAATGCAAATGAACATAATGATTCAAGTTATGACTGTGAAAGTACTGAAGAACAAGCCTCTGGTCTTGCTTTGGATACATGTCTTCAGCCCCCAGATCTTGGTCAGCACTTGTTGTCCTATGAAGATGGAATATATTGTATTGCCCCAGCAGAGAGAAATAAACCTACAAGTATGTTTAAGATTCCCAAATTAGAATCTCTTGCTTTTCCAATGCAATTTCCAAATGGTATGAACACCATTGATGAGCCTGCCAGAACAAAAGGTGTCTCCCCTAGCAGATATTTTAACACAAGACTGTTCTCTGTTGACAATCGTTGTGCTCGCGATATAAACTATATCTTCTTTGCGCATCTAGTATGTCTGTTCAGCTAAGGAAAGCTAAACCCATAACACGTGATGGACGTAGAATAAACTGTTCACTGCTGCAGGACAAACAGGAGTTAGAAAAGCTTGTAATAAACAAAGAAGCTACACGTTTCATGCAACCATTAAGAGGGACTCCAGCCTACTGGGAGAAAACTCTGCGTGACTTGTTTGCCATGTTGAGACAATTGGGCACTCCCACATTTTTCTGTACATTTAGTGCTGCTGAAATGAGATGGCCAGAAGTCATAGCTGCTATTAAATCACAACAAGGTGAAAGTGTGAACTTCTCTGAATTAGACTGGTCAGAAAAATGTGAAATCCTGAGAAGCAACCCAGTCACAGTAATGCGAATGTTTGAGAAACAAGTTGAAGCCTTAATGAGAGATCTTATCATGTCACCTGCTCAACCTATTGGTGAGGTTATTGACTTCTTTTATAGAGTGGAATTCCAGCAACGTGGCTCTCCGCACATTCACTGCTTATTTTGGGTGAAAGATGCTCCAGAATTTGAAAAAGATCAAGATCAAGCTGTTTGTGATTTCATTGAAAAATACATCTCATGCAAGTTACCAGACCCAGACAAAGATCCTGAGCTGCATAGAATTGTAAGTGAAGTACAGATGCACAGTCGTAACCACTCCAAGTCCTGTAGAAAAAACAAGAAACATTGCAGATTTGGATTTCCTAAACAGCCCATTAACAGGACAATGATAACTCGTCCAAAACCTCCTCCTCTAGATGAATCTGAAGACAATGATGAGTCAATAGAAGACAGAGATAATAGTAATGTTAAAAAGGCTAAGGCACAACTTCAAAAAGTGTGGGATCTATTGAATGACTCCACTCAAAATTTTGAAACCACTGCACAACTGCTTAATAAGGTCAACATGACTTATGAAGAGTATGAGAATTATATCACAGCTCTGTCTACATCAAATGTAACAATTATGGAGAGACAACCACAGGACTGCTGGGTTAATGGCTACGATCCTTTACTGTTAAGAGGTTGGAATGCAAATATGGACATACAGTTTATTCTGAATCCCTACAGCTGTATCATGTATATTCTTTCATACATTTCAAAAGCTGAACATGAGATGAGCAATTACTTAAAGTCATAAAAGACTCAAGCCGTGATAATGTGTCTGACTGTGAATGCATGAAACAGGTCATGAATGACTATTCAAAGAACAGAGAAGTTAGCGCTCAAGAGGCAGTTGCTCACACATGCAGTCTGAAATTGAAATCGTCATCACGCACTGTCATATTCATACCTACTGATGACAATGCTGTAAAGATGAGTTTACCCATGAAATATCTGCAGACCATGGACTCTGATTTGGAAAATGTGTGGATGACAGGATTACCAGACAAGTACAAGGCTAGGCCAAACAGACCTGAATTTGAGAATATGTGCATGGCTGAATTTGCAAGTGAATACCGCATAGTTTATGCAGGACAAACAAAAGGTAAAATGTTTTGCCACTTCAAAAAAATATGGGACACATTCAGAAAAGATCAAGAGGAAAACCTGCTGTTATTAGATTTGCTCGTTTTTCACAGCAGAAAAACCCAGAAAAGTTCTATGGAACTCTTCTAAAACTTTATTTACCATATCGCACAGATGAACAGCTGAAGACCACAAGACTCCCAACATATGCATCATTTTATGCTTTTGCTTCAGTAAAACTACCAGGCACTGATGAACTGCTGCGTGTGTTCAACATTGTAAATACTAACCGTGAAAAATACGAAACACATAACGAGGCCATAGAACAGGCAATTGAAAATTTTGAACAGAATGGTCCCATTGAAGATGCATGGAGTACATTGGCACCAGCGAATGAACTGATCCGGTTGGAGAGCATTATGGAACATGAACCCATTGATCCTACTGAAGTAAACGAGCTGGATGAAATTCCTGAATACACATCATCAGCCTCTCTCAGTAACGCAGCTATGCCACACATGGAAGTTGCCCAGCTGAATCCTGCACAGATTTGCAAAATGTATCAGAGCTTAAATCAAACACAGGCGTCTATATTTTATGCTGTGCGCGATTGGTGCAAAAAATGTGTTTCTGGTGAAAAACCACAACAGTTTATGTATTTTTTAAATGGAGGTGCCGGAGTTGGTAAGTCACACGTTATAAAATCTATTTTTGCAGAGGCATCCAAAATCCTGCGTAGGCTTCCATGTACACAAGAACAAACAGATATTTCCAAACCAACCATTTTGTTAACAGCGTTTACAGGAACTGCTGCATTTAACATCTCAGGTAAAACACTGCATTGTCTTCTGAAACTTCCAAGAAGCTTGAAGCCTCCATACCAAGGTCTGGGAAACATTTTGGATGAAATCAGGGCAGACCTGTCTAATGCACACATCTTAATTATTGATGAAATATCTATGGTGTCAAAACAGTTGTTTGCCTATGTGAACTGGAGACTGCAGCAGATTAAAGGAAACCAGAAGCCTTTTGGTGGATTGTCCATACTAGTTGTTGGAGATTTCTTTCAGTTGCCACCGCTGGGAAGAGCAAAACCACTCTGTGTGTATGAGGACCATGTGCTGGACTTCTGGAAGGATCATTTTCAAATGATAACACTAACACAGATCATGAGACAGAGAGATGATCTTGCATATGCTGAGCTTCTTAACAGGCTAAGAGTGAAACAGAAGCAGGACAAACTCAATGATGCAGACAGGTGCATGTTAGAAACAGTCATAAGATTCTCCACTGAAGATTGTCCCACTGATGCATTGCACATCTATGCAACCAATAAAGAAGTAGAAAATCACAATACTGAAGCCATATCCTCACGGTTTTCAAATATTATTAACATTGATGCACAAGACTACAAAAAGGACCCACGAACAGGTGAGATGAAAAAGCAAGCTATCCCGTGTAAAGGAGACAAACATGACCTTCTTGACACACTACAGATTGCTATTGGTGCACGAGTGATGCTTACCAGAAATATTGATGTAGAAGATGGACTGGTTAATGGTACTTTTGGCAATGTGGCAAAAATAACAACTGTGAACCGAGATGATGTTTCATATGTGCAATTAATTGGTCTGCATTTAGATAATGTAAATGCTGGACAGAAACATCGCAACAAAGCACCTGATGGAGATGACAGTATTGTCTATATTGAAAGGTCAGAAGAACCACTAAAAAGAAAGGGTACAGTTCGAAGACAGTTCCCTATGAAGCTTGCTTTTGCATGTACTATTCATAAAGTGCAAGGCATGACAACCGATTCTGCTGTTGTATGTCTGAAACGTATATTCGAACCAGGCATGGCATACGTTGCACTCAGTAGAACAACTTCACTCAGTGGACTACACATTACTGACTTTGATGAAAAGAAAATTTTCTGTGCTCCTGAAATAAATGCATCCTTGGAAAATATGCCAAAAGCTGACTTTAATAATATCCAGCCCATTCTTCACATACTGCAAGACTCAAGCCTTAATTCATCTCTCAAAATAATTCATCATAACACGGAAGGACTGCAGTGTCATATGAATGATTTAAAATGCCACCATGAGCTACTATTGGCTGATGTTTTGTGTTTTACTGAAACACATTTGTCTGGCTCAGCTGTTCCTCAGTCCCTTCAGCTCGATGGTTACACTATGTACAAACGCAACAGGCATGTATCTTATACAAACTATTCACATTTGGCTAACAGAAAAGGTGGTGGTGTAGCAATGTATGTAAAAAACAACTTGGAGGTTCATCTTCAGATGTACATACACAATGTTACAGACTTGGAATACTTGGTTTTAAAGGTAGAAGCTCCCAAACAAGCACTTATTGCAGTAATCTACAGACCACCAAATTACAACCTAACAGGTTTTTTAGGCAATCTGGATGCCCTTTTAACATCTCTGGAAGTCTTTGATTTCAAGCCTGTTATAGTATGTGGAGATTTCAATGAAGATCAGCTGTCCCATGGCAACAAACCGATTCTAGGTTTATTTCAAGAAAAAGGTTATACACAACTTATTACCTCTGGGACAACAGAAAACAACACTCTTCTGGATCCTGTGTTCATAAGTGGTACACACTTGCGTGTAACAGCAGGTGTATTACAGACATATTACAGCTATCATGATCCTGTCTATTGTGTTTTAGAATAGATGCAACGATTTCCTGGAAAAAAATACCTCTACATCTCACACTTTCAACACTTTTGTAAGATAAGACTGTACTTACATTTAGTAAAAATGTTACAGTTCATAAATACAATGTATATCAATAAACTTTATTTATGTGTCTATTTCTTGTGTGAATGTGTGTGTGTATGTGTTAAATAGAGAGTATGTTTGTGTGTGTATGTGAGTGTGAGAGTGTTTTAGATAAGTAATGCATGGAGAGTGAGTGTCCTTTCCATGGATCGCCACCTTGACGTGGTGGAAAGGCTTGCGCGTTCCAGTGATCCCATGAGTAAATCAATCTGGTGATTTTCACTTCAGTTTGGTTTGCTTAGGGTGAGGTTCCAGACTAAGTGCGATCCAAATACTCATTACTTTACCTAAATAAAGTCTTTTTTAAATATTGTAACACTCAGCCGAATACAGCAGGCTACACTAATAAAGATCATTCGTTAATCTCTCCTTTTTGAATGGATGTAGGCAAAATAAACAAACAGTGTCAAGATTGGATACCACCCAAAGTGTATTTACAAAACCATCACAAATACAAATATAGAAAAATGTCTCTATATACACAATATGCAACGTGAGCAATAGTAATGTCCAGAATAGTCCAGTGTTTGTGTATGTGTGTGCGTATGGATGATTTGCATCAGCCTCACTGGTGGGCATTTGAGTCCGTGAGCACGATGAAGAACAGCGCTGTCCTGTAACGGAATCGCCAAGAAACACAGTCCCACAAGTGCGTAATCCCAAACAAGATTTTTCCACAAGGCAGTATTTCCACGGAGGCAGACAATGAGCCACAGACACAGACAGCAGCAGATGATTTTTAACGATCGTAATCCCGCTACACGTAAGAGAGCGCTCCTGAACGCTGAAAAGCGGGCTTCTTTTATCGGAAGTGTATGATCAGGTGTTTTTGATGACGTCAGGGGATTCCCTGGCGTAGCGTGGCAGAACTCTCGTGAGACGAGAACAGGGAAAATGACATTTTGCAGGGCAATACAAACAAGGGGATAAAATTAAAACAGCTGAGACAATTAAATAAGCAAATTAGCAGTTTATCAACAGCTTATAAATATCCCTCTTATGTGGCTGTGCTACAATATAATTACTTGTTTTTGTCTTTATTAAATTACTCAGTCACCATGATTGCTCATTTACCAAGATTTTAGTTGTACTTTGGTATGTTCAAAGGTAGGGTTCTAAACAACTATGTATTATGCAAATGATTTGAATATACAATGTAGTTAAGTACAATCAACACAATTAATTACCTGCAGTTTAATTTCTGTCATAAATCATTCTTAATGTATGAAGAATATAATTAAGCTGTACAGAAATGTCAGTGTTGGAGTGTTTTCATTGAAAAGCCTTTAAAACAGCTGTAAATGATGCAGATTAGTCAGCATGGACGTAGAACAGCAGCCGCAGCGCGTTGCTCTGCAAGTTCAACAAAAAATTATCACAGGCATTTATGAGTGCTCATTTTAACCTTTTTAATATGTTATTC
The DNA here is from genome assembly GCA_012976165.1 of Labeo catla. Taxonomy (NCBI): domain Eukaryota; kingdom Metazoa; phylum Chordata; class Actinopteri; order Cypriniformes; family Cyprinidae; genus Labeo; species Labeo catla. Next base: position 27,263 of record VONZ01000767.1, read on the forward strand.
TATTATTATTGTGTTGTATCGCTGGAGTGTTTTTATTGAAAAGCCTTTAAAAGCTACAAATTATGTAGTTTTGTGAGCACGCACGGAGGGCAGCGAGCAGCGGCGCGTTGCTGTGCATTTACACACAGAACACGTCAAAAGCATTCATTTGACCTCTTTAATATGTTCTTCTACTATTATTGTGTTGTATCGCTGGAGTAGTTTTATTTACAAGACTTTAAGACGTGCAAATAAAGCCGTTTAATGAGGACGCTGCAGAGAGCTTGCAAGCTCCGTAACCCGAAGCGACGGTTTCAGTTTTATATAAAACAGCTCACAAACACCTGAATTTATGTCTTGATGTTTTCTAATGGGTGGATTGCATACAATCGCTGGAATATTTTTTTTAAAACGCTTTAAAAGACGTACAAATCATATATTTTTTGTGAGCGCGTGCGGATTGCACTGGCTGATCGAAGCGGTCACAGATCTATGATCTTTTACACTGTTCTCTGGTCAGACAGTCATCATTCATGAGCCATGGACCTGATAATAATCAGATATGTTGGTGTAGCTTGTCAGTATGAATTAAATTCATGTATTTATTTGTATTTTTAACCGATTGCAAAGTGAAACTAAGCTATGCCACTCCTCCGTCTATGGGGTGGAATTGCTCCTCTGGAGGGGGCATTTTTTCTCAGCCAATGTAAGTCTATGGGAAATATTTAATTTTATTTATAAATTATTTATGGGAAAACTGTATGTCTGATTAGTCTAAAAAAGATACAGCAACAAAGCTAAAATTAGAGCCCAGGTTTCTGCCAAGTTTGGTGTTTGTGGCATTAAAGCCCTGGGACTAGTTAGAGATGAAGTCGGATTTTTTTTCTCAGACAATGCATTTTTTCTTAGCCCATGTAAGTCTATGGAAAATTTTTCATATTCAAAAATTAATAATAAATAAACTGTAAGTCTGATCAGTCTAAAAAGATATAGCACACATCTCGTGGTCAGGGCCCAGGTCTCTGCCAAGTTTGGGCCTTGTGGCATTAAAGCTCTAGGAGGAGTAGCGTTTGGAAAATTTAGTCTAAGAAGAATAATAATAATAACTAGAAGCTAAAGTTCGAAAACAAACTTTAAATGTTGGCTTGGAGAGCCAACCCGGGCAGCCTTGGGGCAAAAGAGCCAGAGCACTTGTGTGTCCGGCGTTTTCGAGCTGCCCCGCTGCGAAAATGCGCCCTTGCAATTTCATTTTCTAATAAAAAAGCAGACTAGGCTATGACAACAGGTTCAACAGAGTTGGCTAGCTGGATGTGAAATAATTATTTGTGTAGTTTTTATATGCTTGTAATTGTTTTCCCTGTTTGCTATTTCAAAGTTCTGTCATCTAAATGAAACACTGTAAAAATAGTCTCTGAATTGAGATCTTGAAGGATGAGTTATCCTGTGGCCCCCTCTGGTGGACAACATTACCATTATTGCCTTCATCCCTGAATCATATTAACATTGCATAGTTTTCATCAAATATTGATTCTTGTTAGAGCAATAAATAAATGCATACATAAATATATAACAGAAGCCAAGACAAATGAACGATTTTTTTTTTTTTTATGGAGTAACACTGAAGACAGAATGCAGAATGCGGCCTCTTTAATGTTGAAATCCAATATAATGATCCACATGATCCGATTTATTTCTCAACAATTCATGTTCACTTGAGACATAAACGACTGTTTTCGATTATATTCGTTAAGCTATGATGTATTTTGAAATGATCTTGTCTGTGTTTGTCCGAGAGAAGTGTTTCTTATTGGCAGAAGCGAGAATTAATGTAGTTCGGAACGCGTGCGTCAAAGCCACGACGCGTTGCTGTGGAGTTGAGCACTAAAGCACAAATAATCAAGCATTTTACCTTTTTAATATATTACTCTACTATTATTGTGTTGAATCGCTGGAGTGTTTGTATTTAAATACCTTTAAAAGACGTGCAAATGATGTCTTTGTTGACACAGACGGAGAACTGAGCCTTGTCGCCCATGTTAGTAAACATATGAAACAGTTCATTTGCACTCAATGCAGCTCTTTAAAATGTTCTTCAATTTTTATTGTGTACAATCGGTGCAGTGTTTTTATTTAAATGCTTTTAAAAGACGTTCAGTCATGTATAGTTCGCAGACGGAGATCTCCGAGCCGTGAAGCTCACCAATATAAAGTTGGTTCGATGTTTGACGTTTGACATTTGTCAGAGATTTAGCCTTGAAAATCTTCAATAGTTCTTTAACGATTGAGCACAGTGACAAGAAACATACTGTGTTCTAACTGTTTCCAAATGTAGAAGAAAACACACAATATGTTTTATTTGTTTTAATCTGCCTTAATGTACTGTAACTGATAGAGCTTATAATGTAATAGTGCAGGATAGGGACCGTCTGCAAAGTGCAAAACGAAGAGCAAAAAGTACAATTATTTCATCTAAATGCTTCACTTGTGAAATGTATAAAACATACATCTCAAATTTAAGGGGTGTGTCTTATTACTGGTTCATAAAAGAACATTTAGATATGTTTTATTCACAGATCTATAGCACAACAAAAGTTATTGAAATGAAACCACTGAGAAAAAGCTTTTAAAGCATGACAAAGATTGTGCAGTTTACTGCCCCCTACAGGAAGATACTGAACTTGTTTTGACCAAATTTGTCATTCAGAAGTTTAAATACATTAATTTTAGAATGCACACAGTTTGATATGTAAACTCCAGGTGGTGTGTCTTGTTACTTGATCAAAGATCAATATTTACAGCCGTCTTTCACTATCAAATGTAAATCAGGATGTAAGCTATTGAATTACATTTGAATCTGTTAACACATTCATTTTTGAAACATACAGTTTTCCATCTCAATTTCAAAGGCTGTGTCTTGTTACTGGTTCATAGACGAACATTTAAATGTTGGTTTTATTCTCAAAACTATAACACAGCACATGATATTGAAATATCAACAAGTAGGTCAATCAATGTAAAGTACATACACTCTTCTATCTTCACTTCAAAGAATGTGTCTTATTACTGATTTCTAGAAGAACATTTTGATGGTGGTTTTAGCCATATAACTATAATACAACACATACTATTGAACATGAAAGCAATACATAATTTAGTTTGGAATAAATGCAATCTTTTATCTCAGCTTCAAAGGCTGTGTCTTGTTACAGATTTCATAAAGAACATTTTGCAGTAGTTTTCATTGTCAGAAGTGATGCAGAAGTCACGATATTGACATTTAAAAATAACTTGTGAAACCTTCCAGAGAGTGTCCTGTATTTCTGCCCCCTAGAGGAACATACTGCTGTTTTGACTTTTGAGTTTGACATTCAAACTTATAAATTTATTTAAAATCAATACAGTTTTCTATTTCAACTTCAAAAGGTGTGTCTTGTTTCTGGTTCTCAAATGAACATTTCAATTCAGGTTTTACTGTCATATGTCATTCAGGACACATGCAATTGAATTAAACATTAAAAAATCATGTAAATTCCTTTTTTTCCCTTTATATGTCTTGAGCAGTTAAAGTGTCCACTATTCTTCAGAAAACATCTCCAGGTCTCACAAACTCTTTGGGTAAATTGTAGTAATTTTGTCTTCTGGGAAACATATAGGTTTTTTCTGAAGCTTCTGATGTATTTCATCTATTAGTTTGTCTTGTGGACTATATGTAAACATCTTTGATCCAAAATGTCTTACTTTAGGACTTTAGAACAGTTCTAAAAAAAAAAAAAAAACATTTAGGAGATTCTGCAAGGGTTATGTAAACTTTTGACCACAACTGTGTCTCTTCATAGAACTGTAAGTCAGATTAAGTCCCAGTAGTGGAGTCAAATGGACCCTTTGTACTCTATGACAGCGAGCAAATGTTTATATTTATTTATCGTTTACCAACTGTTACTTAGAATCAAAAAATTTAAACGTTACCCTCCAAAATAAACGATTTAAATAAACAAATAAATACATTTATTAATTAATTAATTAATTAATTAAAACATATTTTGTTTCAATAATTCTCATTTTTTCACGGTTGTCAGTTGCAGTCATCCAATTATTGTATTATTATTAATACTTAATCAAGTATTAAACATGATTTTTGCTGTTTAAATACCTTCTGTAATGTTTTTTTAATATCAGTGTTCATTGAGCAGTATCATTTCCTGTTTGAATAAATTTTCTATATTACATATCACTGAAACAACATATGGGACCGTCCTCAATATTTTACTCAAATGTACAGTATCAGAAGTATTCAAAACAAAAAAAAACCTAGAATATTATACTGCCTTTCTTAAGAGTGCTAGACTGTACTATTTAGGCGGTGGTAATGCATAGTGAAATATTTATGTATGTTTGTTTATTTATATCTAGAGCTACATTGTATTTTGCCACATTGTAGTTTGTATTGTTCCATACGCATATGATAATTGATGTATTATATATCAATAAAATAATATACTATATATGGACTGTTTTCTTTTTTCTCAAAAAACAAAAACAAAACAAAATAAACAGAAAAAATAGTGTTTTTAAAGAAACAAAACAGGCCCTTTAAAAATGTGCTCAAATTTTATTTTATTTTTCTAATTGATTTATTGAATTGGAAATTCAGTTTGAGTTGCATGTGTTCTCTTATAATTCTGTGACTGAAACCAACATTAAAATATTCTTCTAGAAACCAGTAACAAGACACAGCTTTTGAAGTTGTGATGGAAAACTGCATGCAATTAAATTAATTTATTGACAGATTTAAATTTTAATTTAATAGCATGTGTCCTGAATGACATATGACAGTAAAACCTGAATTGAAATATTCATTTGAGAATTAGAAACAAGACACCTTTTAAAGTTGAAATAGAAGACTGTATTTCCCTATCTGTCGTACACTCCGAGTTGTGTCGAGTAGTGTACGACACTAGGGGTCGCTCTTGAGAGCCCAAACACCTCTGACAGTATAGAAAACAGGCCAATGAAATTGGGTGTGCAGATTTCACAGCTGGCCACGCCCCGGCCATCCGGGTACAAGTAGGGCAGCCTGTGCATCTGCTCCCTCGTTCTGTTCTTCGGAGCCGAATGCAGCGTCTCTGCGTGAGAAGCGGCAACATTCACCTCTTTCGTCGTTGGATCAGCAGCACAGGCAGCGGTCTCTCCCTCTCATACACAGATAAGTGTTGTGAGAGTTCCCCTGCGTGCGGCGACGGCGATCTTGAGGAGGAATCTTCCTTCTAAGAAGGTATTTCTCTGAAAGAGCTAGCGCGGTGGGATTGTGTGTTGGTTAACATATCTTTCCCTCCGTGCCATCCTGGTTGCGGCTTACCTTCCCGTACGATCAAACACGACGGTTGTGTTCAGTCTGAAGTTATGCTCACGCTGATACAGCCTTTTTTGTTGATTCATGTTTTGCTGGCGAGAACATGATCATGGACGCGCTTGCTCGCGAGCCGTGTGCTTTTCACGAAGCCGCGGCTCACCCTGACTGCTTTCCGCTACGGTCCTTCTATCTCCGGGTACGAGGCCGGTGCTAGGGGCGTCAGTGGCGAGTATTAGGAAGCACGGATGGTTTCGCCGGGTGAAAACCCCGCGAACCTCTCGCTCCTCGCGTCCCGCGGTCGAGCTTTCGGACGAGTTTGTTAGTCTGTCTCAGTACAGCTGACTTTCTTATTAGGAGCTTCTAAATGGGCGGAAAAGGTTAGCGGCAGCATCGCTAGGAGGGCGTGTACTGTTTAAAGCTGAAGCTTCAGCTGAGCAAACCTCTGTGGAGCGTTGATTCTCAGTTGGAGGCAGCCGCTAATATGGCGGTCATGGAAGGGCTGGTTAATAGACATCTGGGTAACGACCGGTATGCTCGTTTCCAGTGCCTGTTTTCCGAAGGTGCACGAGAGGTTGATGGTATCGCAGAAAGTCCGTTTAAAAAAGAGAAAACGGGGGGGACGTGATAGTCCAACTTCTCCTCCTACACCATCCTCGATGGGGGTCCAGCGAGGGGGTTTCAGAGGTTCACAGGGCGGAGGGGGCGATTGAGGGGCACTCCCTGCAATACGCCGCTGCTTGTTGGGTTCCTCCCATGACCCCCGTCCAGAGCCTGTAAGTTCTTTCCGGGCAAGGCTTGCATGGCTTCTGGACAAGCTGCGTCCGCCTGCTGCGATTTCGATATGAGGGTGGTGCCAACCTAGAGCTGCGGGAACTGCGTACGATACCGATTACGCTCGGTAAGCGATGAGGTCGTGGCGCATGCTCTGGGGAGGGCGATGTCCACTTTGTTGGTCCAGGAGCGCCACCTGTGGCTTCACCTGTCGGAAATGCGGGAAATTGGAAGTTCGCCCCCCCCCCCATTTCCCAGGTCGGTCCTTCTGGCAACACCGTGATAGCATTTGTGCGCAAGTCCTTCACGGTGGTTAAGGAGCAGCTGTGGGTCAGGCTTCGGCCCTGTCCCCCGACTACTCCTGTCTGTCGTCGCCACGGACGGCCCCCTATAGAACTCCTGAGGCCCCGCGACAGCCGGGCCTCCGGCCAGACCCGCCCAACGGTCAAAGTTCTTGTGGGAAGGTGGCAACGCCAGCTTGTCAGTAGGCTAGCTAGAACCCTCGTTAGGCTTCTAGCTTGTCCTCAGACAAGCAATGCAGAGCAGGCGGCCTAACTGACCCACCCAGATCCACTCTCGACCCGGGGATGAGAGGTGGATTCGGCACAACGGTTCTGACTGTCTGTCTCCACAGTCAGTCACGGCCGGGTCAGTATATAGGCCCGGTTATCCCGGTGATTTTGCAGCAATAGCCCTCCATTGACGGCTAGGTGCTGAGTCTGCAGACCAGGGTGGTTGGGCACTTACCTGGTTTCTGCGTGTTGGCAAAGACACACCGTGTCCTTGGGGCTTCTTCTCCAAGCACGATGCTCCTTGCCTTATTCAGCGCCATCCCCATTCCTGGTACATCGGGTATAGTTCACTGAGACTGCTAGCTGAGTCCCTACGTGGGTGCGATCCCTCCCTTAGCTTCTCAAGAACTAACTGACTTGGCTAAGCAACTCAGGTTGCAAGGCACCCGCTGAAGTCTATGGCATTCTCTCAATATCGTCTCAGAGAAGGGCGAGAATGTTGTGGTTCTTAAGCAGGAATCGCAGCCCCCCTGGGAAGGGTGCGATAGAGCCTACCCCGGCAGCCAAAATGAGGGTAGGGGTTCTAGCCCCTACTTCGTTATACCAGGATGGGTGGTCAACGCATGCCAATCTGAAACAAGAGTTTTTGAATCATCATTCAAATGTTAGCCCTGGATATAGGGCTGGCATAGCTCTTGTGTGGTCAGGGTTTAAGATTGGTCGGTGGCGTTGGACCTGAAGGACGCATACTGTTATGCCTTTCCCTCCAAGACTCTGTCTTCAAGGGCGGGCTCATCAGTACAAGGTNAATGTTGTGGTTCTTAAGCAGGAATCGCAGCCCCCCTGGGAAGGGTGCGATAGAGCCTACCCCGGCAGCCAAAATGAGTGTAGGGGTTCTAGCCCCTACTTCGTTATACCAGGATGGGTGGTCAACGCATGCCAATCTGAAACAAGAGTTTTTGAATCATCATTCAAATGTTAGCCCTGGATATAGGGCTGGCATAGCTCTTGTGTGGTCAGGGTTTAAGATTGGTCGGTGGCGTTGGACCTGAAGGACGCATACTGTTATGCCTTTCCCTCCAAGACTCTGTCTTCAAGGGCGGGCTCATCAGTACAAGGTTCCCCCTGCAGCCTATCCCTATCGTCCCGCACCTTTACGAAGGTCAGGGGGCTGCCCTCGCCCCCCCCCCCTCCGGGGTAGAGGGCATGTGCATTCTCAGTTATCTCTGTGACTGGCTGTCTTAGCACACTCACGAGGTGCGGTTTGCACTCTCAGGGATGTGGTTCTCAACCCCCTGGCTGGATTGGGACTTCAGGTCTTCTGGGATGGCGTCCACCCAAGTTCCGTGGTGTTCTCACTATGTCGGTTCAGGGCCCCAACACCACGGTTCTTCTAGCAAAAAAATCGCAGTCCTTCTGGCGAAGGGTGCGATAGAGGCTGTCCCCTCAGCCGAGATGAAGAAGGGGTTCTACAGCCCCTACTTCATTGTACCCAAGAAAGGTGGCGGTCTCAGACCAATCTTGGATCTGAGGGTCTTGAATCGGGCCCTGCTCAAGCTCCCGTTCAGGATGTTAACCCTCAAGCACATTCTCCCGTGTGTCAGAGTTCAAGGTTGGTTTGTGGCCAGAGACCTGAAGGACGCGGGTTGCCTTTTTCTCCATATAGACTCGGTCACTGTTCTACGCATTTGCCTAGGACTGTGTACAGTCAGTGCTGTTGTGCGTGGGTGCACTCTGGGTTCACCACAGCGGTCTCCCTCATGTACCAGGGCTCCTGGGACATATGGCAGCTTCAGCCGCAGTTACGCCGCTGACCTGATCCATATGAAACCGCGGTAGCACTGACTTCATACCGAGGCCCGAGATGGACGCGGCACTAAGCTCACATCGTGTGTACGTCACACTTTGTGTTGCAAACCTTCAGCCCTTGGGGACAAGCTCGTCCTGCGGGCAGGTTGCCCCTGGGACAGGGGTCTAGACGCGCTGTGTCGCAACAGTTGCTTCCAAGTCAAGCTGGGGTGCCGTGTGCAACGGGTTTGCAGCCTCAGGGTTCGGTTGGGCCCTCGGCTGCTTGGGCATTTTATCGCCTGGAGTTGTTGACAATACTTGGGCCCTGAAGGGATTCGGCCTCGGTCATGACAAACGTGTGTTGGTCGGCGCTGACAACACAGTGACTGTGGCATACACTAGGAAGGTGTACGCTACTTTCACATATCACAACTCACCCGCCATCTCTTACCCTGGAGCCTCAGGCTGTGGTGCGCCACTCACTGTCCGGGTGACAGGTTCGCCCCGAGGTGAGTGGGGAGCTCCACCCTCAGCCGGACCGGCTGTTTTAGAGTCGATTCGGCCAGGCACAGGGGTTCTGTGTCTCACCGGAATCCACTCATTGCAGTAGGGTATACGGCCTGACCAAGGACTCCCTCGGTTCAGGTCCGTTAATACTCAGCAGACCGTACGGCTTACTCCCCAGTAAGCCTTGTTGCACAGACCCGGTGCAATGTCAGGAAGGTTTCGAAATGGATTCTCTTGGTAGCTCGGTGTGGCCCAACGGAACTTGGTTTTCGGAGCGCGTGCTCCTACCATCGTTGCCTTCCTGACACACCCCCCTGAGAAGGAACCTCCTTCCTCAGGGGAGGGGCACAATCTGGCACCTGCGCCCAGATTTCTGGAGCTTCTTCTTTGGTCCCTAAATGCGACCAGAAAGCCTCCAGAAACCTTCCACCCACAGTGGGAAGCACCCTATACGGGATTGAGCCAGACGGTGGCATGCCCCGGGGTTGGCGCAGAGGTTCTTCCTAAGGGTAGAACCCACGGAGTTGCGGCATCAAATCTGTGCTATCCCTCCTCCAAGGAGGCCTGAATAGGCACCTTTCTGCTTCTATATCAGGGTCCGTGTACAGCCACCATGACTTGGTAGAAGGCAGATCGGTGGGGCACGCTTGGTAACACCACATCCCCTCTTGGTCTATCTGTGGTCCTCGGGCCTACAGTAAGACCCGTTGAGCCCTCAGCTGGGTGATTCGGTGCCCTCTCTGTGAGACGGCCCCCCCCGGTAGTGCTCACCCCTGTTAAGAGCGGGAAACCTTCAAGCCCTCTCCATCAACGTTCGTGCCTGGAATTCGGGCCGGTAAACTCTCACGTTGTCCTGGGAACCCGGCCTGGATACATGCCCGTGGTAACCACCACTCCCTCTGAGCAGGTGGTAACCCTGCAAGCTATTCCTTACCAAGGGAATACCCCAACCTGATCCTATCATGCCCGGTCCGTGTCCCACGCATTACCTGGAACGTTCTCAGCACTTCAGACGTCCTGGTCAGCTCTTGTCTGTTATGGAGCACAGCGAAGGGGAAGGCTGTCTCCAAACCAGGATCTCCCACAAAAAAAAAAAGGTGGATGCGATCTGTACGGCCTACCAGGCCGGGGGGCTTTCCTTGTAGCCTCATTAACAGACATCTTCAAGAGCTACAGGTTGGGCTACACCTATTACTTGCCAGTTTGCGCATGGAACCAGTGTCAGCTAGAGTTTCAGTCACAAGCTCTGGTCGGGTGTAGAGCTTGCTTAAGCGCTTCCCCTAAAATGGTGATTACGCTTCTAAGTTCAGTAGGTTTCCTGACGCGAACCCTGGACACCTTCTCCATCACTTGGCACTTCTGGACGTGGCGGAGTTCGGCGGAGGAACTCGCTGCAAAATCCCAACACAAGGTATGGTTACTTTACTAACTCTTGGTCGGATTTGTGCCCCGTATGTAGTGGCTCCTTATGTGGCCCCATATGTGTAATTCCACCTATAACTCTCTATGGTGCGGTGTTTCCCCTAATGACAGGTTTGTCTCTAGGATCTGAATTTGGTAGTCTCCCCTAGCGTGAGACCCACATCAGGTCCCATATCTAATGATATTCACTTTATACCCCCCCTCTGGGCAGGTTGTGAGCTCCGTAGTGCCTTTTTTCCTTCGGGAAATAGTCACTTCCCCAACGTCCGCCAAGACACTCAGCCGCTCCACTGAGGCAGGCCCGGCTGCAGGACACTGCTGTAACAGGTCAGTTCTTGGACGTTGGAAGGTCACGAAGAGGTGAGTCGCACTTATGTTAACACGCTGGCCTGTTACTATCTGCGCCCGGTCACTCGTGACGCGGCCAGACTTGTGGCGTGATTTGACGGGGACCCCTAGTGTCGTACACTACTCGACACAACTCGGAGTGTACGACAGATAGGGAACGTCTCGGTTACGTATGGTAACCCTCGTTCCCTGATGGAGGGAACGGAGACGTTGTGTCTCCCATGCCACAACTCTGGACCGCCTCTGAGTGAGTTGAGACGCTCGGCTCCTCAGATCAGAACGAGTGAGCAGATGCACAGGCTGCCCTACTTGTACCCGGATGGCCGGGGCGTGGCCAGCTGTGAAATCTGCACACCCAATTTCATTGGCCTGTTTTCTATACTGTCAGAGGTGTTTGGGCTCTCAAGAGCGACCCCTAGTGTCGTACACTACTCGACACAACGTCTCCGTTCCCTCCATCAGGGAACGAGGGTTACCATACGTAACCGAGACGTTTTACTCCTTGTGATGGACAGTTAAGGGAATTTGGCCTTTGTGTTTCTCATATTTAAAATCCTGTGCAACAGGAAGTTATGGCTGGACGGTTTTAATGCTCCTAGCTCCACCCTGGTGTGCTAAAAAAATGTAAATATGAATGGGAATATATTTCAGAGATATTTGACTCATAAGAATTTCTAGGGGTGCCAATAATTGTGACCAACGTGAACTAGAAAAAAACATTGTTTTACTTTTTGTGAATTTTTTTTAATGAAAGATCAAAAGGATAAACAATGTAGATTAATTTCCACAGCTGCCTTTATATGGGATGATATTAGACTCAAAATGATTAATAGATGCACGCACAATTATCCATGTACTGGATCAATTTTATGCATGTATCTTACAATCCACAAACAAATGCCTTTCAATTTGAGTCTGTGGAATTCGGGATTAAATGATTGTGCAGCGATTTGTACAAATACAGACATGTTTGAAAAAATAAAAATGTTCTGTTCTGCAATAATATATCATAAATTGCTCATGCAAAAAGGAATCAGTGCATCTGTGGATCAGGTGACACGCGTGCATTTATTGAGGTCTTGCTCGAGTCAATCTTGTTCAGTTAATTTGGATTTTGAGACTTCATTTTCGCACTTTACAGCATTTCACAACACCCACACACACAACTACCAATGAACAAGGCCTAGTGCAATTCATTAACGTGTACGCGATTCGAAAAATTCACAAATTTGCGTCACTACACTGAAACAAATGCTACTCAACCGGTGTCTGCAGAGTTAAGAATTACATTAATGTGCAGCATTTTGTTCTAACAGAGACATATTTGTGAATACAAATGTTATAGTTTGTATTAAAGTATCACGGTTTGTGCATGTGGCGATTAAAATGTTCATTTGTGGATCAGACGACATGCGTGCATTCATTCATATCTCTTCTGAGTTGATTCTATTTGATTCATTTGAATTTTGAGACTTTTGTTCCGCCCTTTTAGCCTTGACCAATCCACACACACACAGCTGGGCCTCAGAAAATCGGCGACCACTAGATGGCGCTATAGCCCCAGTCACACGTGCGCATTCCATTGTGTACGCTTTTATGAATGTTACATTGTGTTTTATTTGTATTTTTTTTTTTTTTGGTTTGGCTATTCTCCCCTGCCTGTTGAAATATAGTAAACATGTTTTATTGAACTTGTTCTAACAGAATAACTTCTATTATTTTTGCCAAACAAGAACTTCGTCATGGCACCTTTTTTCTGTACTTCAACGACACGTTGTTAGTGTTAGTTCCTTCCTTCCTTATTATTATTATTATTATTATTATAAGTGCTATTGTGGTTGCTCGTTTATATTAAATTAATTATACTATATTAAACCGGTGAGCCGTTTATAGCCTATTCCGCGCTCAAGCGGAAGCTCAAAGCTTGCTGACGAAAGGAATGACAGTGAATGTCTAGGGAAAAAATAGCTGTAACATATTTCATGTACTTATTGCTAAACTGTTTTCTGAGTCAGTGTCGGCTGCAAAGATGAAGCAGATGATGCTGATTCGCCATCTTCGCAGTAGGAGAGAAATTTCATACGACGAGTGTATGTTATGGATTTGAAGAGGATGATTTTACATGTGAAGAAGACCTTTTTTTGTCGGACAGCGCGTTAAGTACAAAGGCTGGTTTACATATTAAATAATAGATTTACATAACAAACAATAAATTGGTTTAATATAATCAATTGTGATGCGATCTGGGAAAGAGCTGGGACGTTTTCGAAAAATAGGTCGCACGCAAGGTTTTTATTTATTTTTCATATCCTGAGATGGCGGAGCACAACAACGCAATCTTAAGTACTGTAACTTAGCTGCTCACTTAATCTTATTATAATTGACTATTTCACATCCAGAAATGAAGGATTAAGTAAGTTACTAAAGAGGAAGAGTCCAGTGAACTTTTATGCACAGTGAACAGTATGGCTGCGCGCATTTTTCTAAATGTAAACTTCAAGGTAGGCTACATTATTCGTGCTATCTAAACATACAAGAGATGATCAAAAGACTATGGCCATGATAAAAACGGAAAACAAACGTTAGTCTATTTGTGTCATGATGCAGTATAGCGCTCCTGATTTGACAGACAGCTCTTGTTAAACCCGTTAAGTGAAAGTGAAAGCCATCTCACTTTAAACCCGTTTTTCTCAAAATTCCATTCCTGAAAATCATATCTATATCACCCAACTTAAGATAGCCATATTGTTACGTTCAGTCTACGGAAATAGATAAAAAATTGGAAATAAAAACAGTTTTGAAAAGGGCTTGAACCCAGCTTTCATATGGTATCAAATAAAAGGTTAAATTTCACCATATGTTGGGCTTTCCTTGATCGCATCACACTTTAATATAAACGTGCGACTAGCCTTCTAATGGCTTAAACAAGCGACTATAATAGCACTTTAATAATAATAATAATACAAGGAAGGAATAAGTGACAACGTGCCATTGAAGTACAGAAAAAAGGTGCCATGACGAAATTCTTGTTTTACAAAATTAATATAAGCCATTCTGTTAGAACAAGTTCAATAAAACATGTTTACTATATTTCAAGAGGCCATATTTCAACATAGCCAAACCAAAAAGAAACAAATAAAACACAATGTAACATTCATAAAAGCGTACACAATGGAATGCGCATTGGTCAAGGCTAAAAGGGCGGAACTAAAGTCTCAAAATTCAAATGAATCAAATAGAATCAACTCAGAAGACATGTGAATGAATGCACGCATGTCGTCTGATCCACAAATGAACATTTTAATCGCCACATGCACAAACTGTGATACTTTAATGCAAATTATAACATTTTTCACATCAGTGTAGTGACGCAAATTTGTGAATTTTTCGAATCGTGTACACGTTAATGAATTGCACTTGACCTTGTTCATTGGTAGTTGTGTGTGTGGGCGTCGTGAAATGCTGTAAAGTGCGAAAATGAAGTCTCAAAATCCAAATTAACTGAACAAGATTGACTCGAGCAAGACCTCAATAAATGCACGCGTGTCACCTGATCCACAAATGCACGGATTCCTTTTTGCATGAGCAATTTATGATAAATTAATGCACAACAGAACATTTTTATGTGCAAACATGTCTGTATTTGTACAAATCGCTGCACAATCATTTAATCCCGAATTCCACAGACTCAAATTGAAAGGCATTTGTTTGTGGATTGTAAGATACATGCATAAAATTGATCGAGTACATGGATAATTGTGCGTGCATCTATTAATCGTTTTGAGTCTAATATCATCCCATACCTTTGCTCATATTTACCAAGGGTGCCAATATTTGTGGAGGGCACTTTACATAGTATGCAAGTGGGATTATGACTGATACTCCCTTTTATGCCTGCCCTAACTGCACAGTTGAAGCACTAACTACACATCTGCATGCTATGTGCACCACAGGTAGAAATGCTGGTGCAGAATCAGTCTGTATATCATGCAACCTCCATACCTCCCCAAGGCACTCAAAAAAAGTTATGGTGAGGGTGCCACCATATTACCTTTGCAATAATATGCCAAAGAGTACATGCTTTATATTTTACAATGACTATAAGAAATCTTTTTATGATTCCAGGATGCAGCTCTGCATTTGGATCTAGAACTTAGTATTAACCTCTTAGTAGCACACCTCTTAGCAGAAACACACATAGACCTTTCAGCCCTGCAACCATTAACAGAAAGAATCACTCCAAGATTCAATAAATTAGAATGTCATGGAAAAGTTCAATGCACACAGACTGAAGTAGTTTAAGTCTTTGGTTCTTTTAATTGTGATGATTTTGGCTCACATTTCAACAAATTAGAATACTTCATAATAACAATAAAAAAAACATTTTTGGTGAATTGTTGGCCTTCTGGAAAGTATGTTCATTTACTGTATATGTACTCAATACTTGGTAGGGGCTCCTTTTGCTTTAATTACTGCCTCAATTCGGCCTCAATCAGTCTGTGGCACTGCTGAGGTGGTATGGAAGCCTAGGTTTCTTTGACAGTGGCCTTTAACTCATCTGCATTTTTTGGTCTCATTTTATCATTTTCCTCCTGACAAAACCCCATAGATTCTCTGGTTGTGCATCTTTTTCTTCCACATTTTTTCCTTCCACTCAACTTTCTGTTAACATGCATGGATACAGCACTCTGTGAACAGCCAGCTTCTTTGGCAATGAATGTCTTGATTGTGTAGCCTAGTGAACCAAACTGAGAGACTATTTTGAAGGCTCAGGAAATCTTTGCAGTTGTTTTGAGTTGATTAGCTGGCATGTCATCATATTCTAATTTGTTGAGATCATCATATTCTAATTTATTTAATACACAAGTTTCACAATTTGAATTGAATTACTGAAATAAATAAACTTTTCCATGACATTCTAATTTATTGAGATGCACCTGTATAGTATATACATAAAGATATATTGTATGGTACATTGATAACAGAATATCCCTGTCAGATTCTTCGGGCACAACATCCTGGAATAGGAACAAAGGCTTAATATTGCCCACATCCCCTAAAAGAAGTGTGAGAAGTAAATTAAGTTTGTCAAATTATTCAGTTGATTTTAATGACCAATAATGTCAATATCACACAATGTTTCTGACTGTCTTCTAGGGTTTCCTTTCTTTTGGACAAGTCAATAACTCTGTTACAAATCTTCTGTTTAAACATTAATAAAATTTGCTGTAGTGCACATTCCGAGCTCATACAGAGCATGTTTTAGCATTTAGCGTTTTTTTTAATGCATTTTTTTTTTTTAGATTAGCTGCATTTTTTTTAGGCCTTTCTCTGCATGATAGTATGACTTGCTCTGTGTTTCTTATGTTTTTTTAATGACTCGTATTGAGTGTATTCAGTTTCTGTGACAAAATCATCCATTCCTTCAACTGAATTCTGTATTAAGTTAAGTAGTTAAGTACATTTTGTCAGTTAATTATGACAGTTAAGTAAGACTTAAGGTGTGTGTGTCCTTTTTTTAAATTGGTGTCACCTCTACTGATTTATAGTCTGTCTTGCTCTCTGTCACTCTTAAGATTGTGGATCCTTTGGCTCGTGGTCGACAATTTCGTTACGAGGACTCTGAGCGACCAAGGACACCCCATACAGCATATCCTCCTTTGACCCCAGGTGTGACCTCTCTTTGCTCGTTCACCAGCCAGCGCTCTGGTTACACACGTTTGCCACGGAGAAAAAGAGAATCTGTGGCTCGTATGAGCCTCCGTGCTGCGTCCAACCTTCTTAAGGTGTGTGTGTCACCACGGAAAGTATTGACATAGTTAATTTAATTGGTAGATAGATATTTAATTGGTGTTAATTAGTGTTTGTTAATTTCTTTTCTTTTCCTTTTTTTTTTTCTTTTTTATTGCATGTTAGTATTTACCTCCAGGTGAGGTACTTGTATTTGCAAAGGGATAATTCATTTAAAAAAAAAAAATGTCATCATTTACTTACCCTCATGTTGTTCCAAACCTGTATGAGTTTCTTTCCTCTGCTGAACACAAAAAAGAAATTTTGAAGGATGTTGTTAACCAAACAGTTTGTGGTTGTTGTTAACCAAACAGTTTTCTTTCTTTCTTTCTTTCTTTCTTTCTTTCTCTCTTTTTCTCTTTCTTTCTTTCTTTCTTTCTTTCTTTCAGTGGCTACCAGCAACTGTTTGGTTACCCACATTCTTCAAAATATATTCTTTTGTGTTCAGCAGAAGAAAGAAATTCATACAGGCTTGGAACCATATGAGGGTGAGTAAATGGTGACAAAATTGTTTTTTAGTTTGAACTATTCCTTAAAGTGCACGATTATAATAAATTGGGTATGTATGTTTTTGACCATTATAAAGTAAATTTTCAATCCTTTAATGGTTTGTTTAAAAAACTTTTTTTTTTTTCTTGTTGCTTATATTTTCACTGGAATGTTCTGGTCCTATAGGGTCGACAGGGTCTACAGGGCACTCAAAGTGGACGTGGATTTCAGAGGAGGAGTTTTGCTCGGCCCAGCTGGCTTGAAGATGACACTGTGGATACAGCAGACAACTCTGATTCAGTTTTTTTTAGCAAAGTGCGTATATTTATCTGGCTTTGTCTCCAGTCTTTTCACTTTTGAAAGAGAAGTGTGCTTAGTTGTATCGAAAGCACCCTTGCACTTCAAATCTTTATTATATTTAAAAATATTACTGAAATAGAAGGGTACTTATGTGTACTTAGAGTATGTACTTTCATGACTGTTTACTAACATGATTATGTACGCTTTTTAAAAAGTGCACTAATATCAAATGTGACCCTGGATCACAAAACCAGTCATTAGGGTCAATTTTTCGAAATTGAGATTTATACACCATCTGAAAGCTGAATAAATAAGCATTCCATTGATGTATGATTTATTAGGATAGGACAATATTTGGTCGAGATACAACTATTTGAAAACCTGGAATCTGAGGGTGCAAAAAAATCTAAATATTGAGAAAATTGCCTTTAAAGTTGTTCAAATAAATTTCTTAATAATGCATACTACTAATCAAAAATAAAGTTTTGTTATATTTACAGTAAGAATTTTACAAAATATATTAATGGAACATGATCTTTACTTAATTTCCTAATGATTTTTGCCATAAAAGAAAAATCAATAATTTTGATGTAACCAGGAGTGAATGACGAGAGGCGAGCGGATCCATGTGCGAGCTTTTATTCATCAAACGAGACAGATACATGGTCGAGCAGGCAGGGTCAAACAGGGGCAAAAGGTGAGACGCAGGCAAAACGTAGAGAAATAATCCTTAAACAAGCGATAATCCACAAGGCAGGCGGCTAGACAGACGAAAACGAGAAAACCAGGCGGGAGATCAAAAACTAGGAACTAGGAAACCAGAGAAAACGCTAAACGAAGGGAAAACACTAACAATACAATTCAACAATCCGTGAAGTGCACTGGGAAGGACCGGGGCTTTTATAGAACGCCTGATTGGTCACAGGGGCTGACGCAATCAGTGCGGTGGAGGATGGGAGATGCAGTCCGGAGTGTGGTGCAACAGTCAGAGTGTGTAGGTGAGGTGAGAGTGACATCTGGTGGTGAGCGGACAACGGGACACCGACCAGATTCGTGACATAGCCCCCCCCCAAGGAGCGGCTTCCAGACGCTCGAAGGGAACAACAGTCCAGGGGAGCGGTGGGGTGGGAGCGAGACAGGGCGAGGGCTGGAGGGCCAGGTCCATGTGGGGGGCCCGGTGATTGAGGCAGGACCGACAGAGCAGGTACCCTCCAGGGCAGGGCCGGAGGCGGAGCAGGAGGCGCAGGAGCCCTCCAAGGCGGAGCAGGCGACGCAAGAGCCCTCCAGGGCGGAGCCGGAGGCGGGACAGGCGACGCAAGAGCCCTCCAGGGCGGAGCCGGAGGCAGATCGTGAGGCGCGGGCGCCCTCCAGGGTGGAGCAGGAGGCGCAGGAGCCCTCCGAGGCGGAACAGGAGGCGGAGCGGCCCTCCAGGGCGGAACAGGAGGTGGAGCAGGAGGCGGAGCAGCCCTCCCGGGTGAAACAGGAATCTGCGTCACGGTCTGGGACCTGGGGAAAGCAGGGACAGAGGAGGCAGACAGAATAGGGGGAGAAGGCGCAGCAGCCCTCCGGGGCGGAACAGGAGGCGGAGCAGGAGGCGCCGCAGCCCTCCGGGGCGGAACAGGAGGCGCCGCAGCCCTCCGGGGCGGAACAGGAGGCTGCGTCATAGACTGGGACCTGGGGAGAACAGTGACAGAGGATGCAGACAGAAACAAGGGAGAAGCAGAGAGTTTAGTGGTTAACGCCCCCTCCATAAGAGGTTCTACGGCAGGCGCTGACACCTCTGGAGGCATTGGCGCAGCTTCTCCGATGGGGAAGGCCTCTGGAGCAGACTTGAGACCAGACGGGACCTCTGAAGCAGGCTTGTGATCAGACGGGAGCTCTGGAGCAGGCTGGAGACCAGACGAGAGCTCTGCAGCAGGCTTGAGATCAGAGAGGAACTCTGGAGCAGGCTTGAGATCAGACGGGAGCTCTGGAGCAGGCTTGTGACCAAGCGGGAGCCGGGACGGAGCAGGAAACCGCGTTATGGTCTGGGACCTGGGAAAAGCAGAGACAGAGGAGGCTGACAGAACAAGGGGAGAAGCAGAGAGGTTATAGGGGGATGCCGCCTCCATGGGAGGACCTACAGCCAAGGCTGACACCTCAGGAGGCATTGGCATGGCTTCTCCAAGTGAGGGGAGCTCTGGAGCCGACTTGTGACCAGACGTGGCCTCAGGGATACAGTGTGCAGCCCACACACACCAAATGGCAACCGCCATTAAAGGAAGAGCAGCAGCGGGAGGTTGTGGTGGGTCCAGTACGCTGGCTATCATGATAGGCCGTGATCTTGGGATGTCTGACGAGATGTGACTTGACTTAGGGTCGTCGGACGGGGCATGACCTGACTCTGGGCCGTCGGACGGGGCATGACCTGACTCTGGGCCGTCGGACGGGGCATGGTAAGGCTCTGGTTTGTGAAGTTCAGTAGTGGGTTGACTTGGTTTGTGGTGACCAACTGTGACTTGGCTGGGCTCTTGGAGACCTGCTGTAACTTGGCTTGATCCAGGAACAACAGCTGTAACGTGACTTGACTCGTGGGGAACAGCTGTGACTTGATTTGACACGTGAAGACCAGCGGTGACTTGAACTGGCTTGTGAAGATCAATGACTTTACTTGACTCAGGAACCACGGCCTTGACGTTGCTTGACACAGGAACGACCGCCTTGACGTTGCTTGACGCAGGAACGACCGCCTTGACGTTGTTGGACCTGGAAGCTTGACTGGACTCGGAAGCTTGACTGGACTCGGAAGCTACAGCTTTGGCCTGAATTGACTCTGGAGCAGCGGCTGAAGCTTGGCTTGGCTCTGGAATAACAGCAGCAATTTGACTTGGCTCATGAACCACAGCCGTAACGTGACTTGACTCGTGGAGAACGACAGCTGTGTCTTGACTTGACTCTGTGTCTTGACTTGACTCTGGGGTAGCCGCCGCGGCATGAAGGAGCGCCACTTTAGCTGCCCATACCGTCACTAGAGGTGTGTCCAGCACGTGGGCCATCATGACCACAGGCGGCGTCCGGGTGCTGACCACAGGTTCTGTAATGGCGTCCATATTGTGGAGTGGCTTGGAGACGGCGGCCATCTTATGCAGTTGCTTGGAGACGGCGGCCATCTTGTGCAGTGGCTCTGGCGTGGCAGCCATCTTGTGCAGTGGCTCTGGCGTGGCAGCCATCTTGTGCAGTGGCTCAGGAAAGATGGCTGGAATTTGACTTGTGATAGGGGCAATAGCTCTGACTTGACTGACACAGGAAACACAGCTGCAATTTGACTTGACTTGGGAACTTGACTAGACTCAGGAAACACAGCTGCAACTTGACTTGACTTGGAAATTTGACTTGACTCAGGAAATGCAGCCGCAACTGGACTGGACTCGGAAACTTGACTTGACTCAGGAAACACAGCTGCAACTTGACTTGACTTGGAAACTTGACTTGACTCAGGAAACACAGCTGCAACTTGACTTGACTTGGGAACTTGACTAGACTCAGGAAACACAGCTGCAACTTGACTTGACTTGGAAATTTGACTTGACTCAGGAAATGCAGCCGCAACTGGACTGGACTCGGAAACTTGACTTGACTCAGGAAACACAGCTGCAACTTGACTTGACTTGGAAACTTGACTTGACTCAGGAAACACAGCTGCAACTCCATATAGCTCTGGTATGGCAGCTGTGACGTGACGGAGCTCTGTTTCCGGCGCCATCTTGTGAACGGGCTCCGCCGTCGCCGCCATTGTGTGAGCGCGCGCCGGCGCTGCCGCCATCTTGTGAACGGGCACCGCAGTCGCCGCCATTTTGTGAACGGGCACCGCTGTCGCCGCCATAGCTTGAGCACGCTCCTGCACGGCCGCCATTTCACGAGCCATCCAGGCGGCAAACGTGTTTGTGGGATTGTGCTCCGGCATGACCGCCAATTTGCGAGTGGGACGCGCGGGCGCCATTACCGCGTTGTCGCGTTCCCTCTGCGCGACCCCCACGGTGCACGGCGAACCCACACACAACAGCGCAAAGTTCAGAAACGCCTCCAGTGAGGAGCGCGGGCCCTCGCGTCTCAGTCGCGCACGGAGGGGCTGGTTCACGCCGTCACAAAAAATCTCAATTTTTGTACAGTCCGGGAGAGTGGAATAGTTGGCGATTGAAAGAAACTCACGGGTGTACTGCTCGAGTGAACGTTGTCCTTGCTTTATCCGGCATAGAATCCTGTCAGTGTCTGTATCTGAATGTCCGGGGGTGAAGCTGCTGGATCCTGTTGTGACGGATTGTTCTGTAACCAGGAGTGAATGACGAGAGGCGAGCGGATCCATGTGCGAGCTTTTATTCATCAAACGGGACAGATACATGGTCGAGCAGGCAGGGTCAAACAGGGGCAAAAGGTGAGACGCAGGCAAAACGTAGAGAAATAATTCTTAAACAAGCGATAATCCACAAGGCAGGTGGCTAGACAGACGAAAACGAGAAAACCAGGCGGGAGATCAAAAACTAGGAACTAGGAAACCAGAGGAAACGCTAAACAAAGGAAAAACACTAACAATACAACAATTCAACAATCCGTGAAGTGCACTGGGAAGGACCGGGGCTTTTATAGAACGCCTGATTGGTCACAGGGGCTGACGCAATCAGTGCGGTGGAGGATGGGAGATGCAGTCCGGAGTGTGGTGCAACAGTCAGAGTGTGTAGGTGAGGTGAGAGTGACATCTGGTGGTGAGCGGACAACGGGACACCGACCAGATTCGTGACATTTGACCCATACAATGTATTTTTGGCTATTTCTACAAATATACCCCAGCGACTTAAGACTAGTTTTGTGGTCCAGAGTCACAAAGTACTTTTACCTCAAAGTACATTTTAAATCATTGTTTTAATAATCTTTTAATAATCTCTTATTTTGATATTTTATTTAACATGGTAAAAGTACTTGATTATAATCTTAACTAAGAATAATTTGTGTGTTATTCAATATTACATTTAAAGGTAAATGTTTAAAATGTACTAAATTGCAACCATTATAAATGTGAAATTACAAATATATTTAAATGCATAACATAAAATTTCTGTAGAAATGACATAGAAATGACTCAGGTATATTTGAGTTACCATAAATGCTTGTTAGCACATTTGGCAGTACATTTTAACAATATTTAAAAAACGACAGCATTATGAAATTACATATAAAGATTAGATTTGCTTAAGAATTATGTAATTACTCAAATAATAAGGATTAGAGTTCAACTAATTGGATATTTATCTAATAATTTATATGTAAAATGTGTGTATGTTTTAATGTCTTTTTAATCTCTTTCACTCTTTCATAGGTAGATGTCCATGAGGAACTTTATTCTATGGCAGATGATGTTTTTGAGTCACCCCCTATATCAGCTTCTTGTCATGTGGCAGATGTTTCTTTGGGCGAGGGTATATCATTTCCCAACTTGTGAGTTGTGAAAATCTTCCAACCTGATGCTTAAAGGGTCATGAAACCCCCCCTGTTTCAGCACTGGCTAGTTCTCACCACAGTTTTGAAAAATGTTGCAAAAGTGGGCGTGGTGCACTGCGAGGCAGAAGAGGGGAGAGAGTCAACGTTAGGTGCAGACGGTTCAGATAGTTTCATTTCGCACCCACTGAGTTAACAACACAAATAAATGCACAGCCATTAGCACTCTACATCGAAAACATATATATGAACACGCTGTTGCACCTCTATTAACTTTTTAAGGCGTATTTTGCTGCGTTTATAATCCTTTTGATGGGTTGCATCAAGGAGTTGTAAAAACCGCTATTACACTCACTTTATGAATGAATAGCGTTTGTGCTGAACTCTTACAAAGCAAACAAAACACTCTTCTTCCATCCATGAACATTTCTCTCATTTAATATGCAGCAGTCTCACAGTTTGAAGCATCTGTCATAGCAAATTAAAACACGCTGTCGTGAATAATTAGGCGAAGCCTCTTCTCATAGGATAAAAACACGCAGCCTCATGAATAATTATTAGACACCGACGCGTTATCGATGTACTATAGTCCGTTGCCACGTCACAAACTGTGACATCTGCACAATGTAGATTTTAAACCCGGAAGATGAAAATAGCGCAAAAAAGCTCAAAATTAACCTGTTTTCTCCAACAGTTAAAATAAACGGATGCTAACATTCTCATCTATGATGTGCAACACAAACACCTCTGATAAAATCTCAGAAAAAGTAGTCTGGGGTTTCATGACTCTTTGTAAACAGAAATTTGAAACAATTTAAGTTGTTAAACTAGATCTGTTGCCTATTCTGTAGATTTTCAGTTTTGCAGATTTATAGCACTCATCTGTTTTAATATTGCCATTGCTTTTTTTCTTTTCTTTGTCTCTAGGGGGAAAAAAGATCTCACTAAAACTGTGACCCCCATTGAGAGAGAATCTTCTCGTCGTGGCAGTCGAATTACCTCCAAAGTGAAGCACTTCGCGTTTGATAAGCAGAAGCGTCAGTATGGAATGGGTGTGGTGGGGAAGTGGCTGAACCGACACTATAGACACAGCCTTAGCAGCCAAGTACAGAAACAACTGGAAGATATTCAAAGTCATCGGTGAGTTAGGAACACCAGATAAGCTCCTCTGACAGAAGCATGTCAGAATTAGATGTTGCTTTTAGACTGTTGAGAAAACGTTGTGATGATTATTTGTCTTTTTGTCAGGCCATATTTTACCTACTGGATTACCTTTGTGCATATTATCATAACATTGCTGTCCTGCATTACATATGGATTTGCTCCTGTGGGCTTTGCCCAACATTCCACCACTCAGCTGGTAAGATAACAGAAAGAATCCTCTCGGGGTTATTATATATTATAAATTATATTGTAAGAAAAAATCAGACATGACCAAATCACATGGTTATTTTTAAAATCTCTCCATTTCAGCAAAAGACAGTTCTCACTTAACTTTATGAAAAAAAAGTCTTCATATCCACATTTGCTATGTAGCAATATGTATTTATGATTTAAGCCTTATGCTGAACCAGCTTTCACAAGCAGTATTGTCACATGGTAGATATACTTTTTAAATTTCTGGTCAGGAAAGACCAGTCACCCCTTGTTAAAAAATGTAATAGTTTTAAAATGCATTTACTTTATACTGTGTGTAGTTCAAGTATACATATTTACTGACTTATCACTTGTGACTTACTAATATAAAAAATAATAATAATTTAACTGTATTTGGAGTACTAGTTCTGCACAATGCACATTTCTTAAAGAGGTTATTATGCTCTTTTTTTATGCCATTATGCTCTTTTACAAAGTCTTGATTTTGTTTTGGGGTGTACTAGAACATGATTTCATGCTGGTGGTTCAAAAAACGCATTATTTTTAACATAATTTACATTTACATTACAATACATCTCTCCCAGCCTGGCACATAAGGCTCGATTAGTTCCGGTTTTAATGAAGACCTACCTTCCGAAAAACGAAATGTGTTGTGATTGGTTAGCTCTCCCACTGCGTTGCGATTGGCAAACAGCTTAGACAGTGTTTCAGTACTGCCACGCCCCTTGTCGAAGAAGCAAATTCCGTGTACAACTGTTAGCCCGGAGGGGGCTTAATAAAGCTTGGGAGTGCCAGGATAAGCTTGGGAGTGCCAGGATCAATTTTAGTATAACTCCGATTATACGGGGGAAGGTGTGTGTGTTTGTGGAGTAATAACAATACTAATAGTATAGTTATTAGTTAAAAATGTTTTATTTAATTTTATAAATGAGCCCATTTATAAATGTCTAAAATGTTATAAATGAGTCCGGGCTTTGGGACTATTTTCAGGTCATAGTTCAGATTTTTGCGCTGGTGGAAACAACACAAGACTTTTGCTTTCACTTTCAAGACCGGCTGGGAAAGCGTTTGGTGTCTCCGCCAGCAGCAGCAGCAAATCAGCGCAGCTGGAAGAGATCCGCGTTCAAGCGCACTCAATAGGCTGAAACTTGCCACAAAGCACCGGCAAAAGTAATCACAGTGTCGGGGAAAATAGTAAGGAGATATTTGGAATATTTATTAATAAACCAGTGTTTTCTGAGTCAGTGTCTTAAGGATGAAGTTGCCGATCCTGACTCACCATCTCCTCTTTGGATGCGCCTTTAGAGAAATGCCTCTTTACAGATAACATATTAAAAGAGTTTTCGTTTTTGTGAAAGATTATTTGTTTTATTTCGTTAAGTAATAATTTCAAGCTGTCTATAGATACATGTATCATGTATGTGGGGTATGTATTCGCTGAGTTTCGTTTCATTTTTGTGAAGCGCTCCCCTTGAGGCATTAGAAAGTGCTTCATGTTTGTTTTCTTTATTTAATAAAAGCACCGTTTTCTACGTTTTGTTGATATTGTGAGTGCACACAAATAACAGACCCTTAACAGTTCCGAATGAAGTATTACTTTTACCTTTATGAGCAAAAATGACGGAATATTTTAAATTGTTTCCACTGAAAAAAAAAATGCAAGTGATAGCGCTGGCACCTCCATGTCCTGCAAAGCGGCTTTAGCTTCAACTCTCCACACAAACGATTGGATATGCGCCTAATAGCACACATTTATGTAAGTTTAACGTTGAAACTAATATTGTTTTATACTTGAACTCTTTTAGGCCTTCATCTATAGATTTTATTTTAGACAAGTCGTGATGATTCGAGAAGGCAAAATTTATCAAACAGACTGTGTCTGTTTGATCAATGTGTCAGATCAGTCTTCCGCTGGCCGCTTGGTCGTTACTTTAAAAAACAAAAACTTAGCCTATATTTAATGAATAAAAAAGGTTCCAAACGTTTTTCTAAATTAACTTAAAAGAATGAAACGAAATAAAATCACTTTGCCATTACACACAAAACTGAATTATTTCAATAGATGAAACAGTAGCTAGTATAAGCTGTTTTGGGTGAAGGGGGAAAAAAGACGGACTCGGGCATATATGAGGCCCGTGCAGGGCTTTAATAAACATTTATCCCAATACTTTTGTTATTATTTAATGTTTGCAACACAGAAATGTAGCCTATACCTTGTATTCTGCTCGTGAAGCTTGTTCAAAAGCTTATCTTACATGACCAGAGCTCTCTCTGGATCAGCGGTTGCGCGAAAGCAGGTTTAAATATTCCGATGTGATTGCGATTTCAAAGGTTTTATAGACATGGCGAAATCATCATAATTTTACGTGTGTTTGAATCGAGATCGCGATCTTTTAATGATGAATTCATATGAATCTATAGCCTATGTATTTTTGTATGTCATAATTTGTACCAGACCTCAAAAGTTACCCGGGCCCAGGCCCGGGCGGCCCCCCCGGTTCCGCGATCCATGCGCTACAGTAGTGTTGGGTCCTATCATCAGCCTGCGATATCGCCTATACATGATGTTATCGTGCTAATGTATTAAATTATTTACATACTTAGTTTCATTGTCCGAAACCAGCTCCAGCATAAGGCTAAAAGCAGTCTAACATTATCAAAGAACATCATCACTGATTAGAATTTCTGTGGGCGGGATTTATTTTAATGATATTCTAATGGTCCACATTGTGACATCATTGCATGCGGAAAACAAACGTTGGTAGTCCAAAGGAGACTTTCTTTGTAGTTCTTGAAAAGGGATTTTTAAAAAACAAAATATCTCCTTTTGGAGTGGACTTTGAGATTTGTAACTTTGTAAAGTGCAAAAATTTGTTCCAGTTTACCAGACTTTAAATATACCAGTTTAATATACTAAAAGTACAATTGCAGGATTTTTTTTTATTAAGGACATAATATGTAAATGTATTTGTAGTATACTTAGCATGAAATAAATGTATTTCACATACATTTTAGTATATTTAGTTTTCACTAGGGACATTTATTACAGATTAAGAGGGGACAGAAAGCAATGAACAGCCCATTTAATCACCCAATTAATTTTACACTGTTTAGGTCAGCCATGCTGATAATATTCTGTCTTCCATTCATTATGTCAGACATTATGCAGCTCTGACATGCTCTGTAAGGGCCTGCTCTGGTGTTGTGTAATAGCTACTAATGTGTGAGCAGTTATACATTAGAAAGTTTACATTTGGTTGCCCATTATTCATTCCCTTCTCTTTTCTCTCTCTGTCAGGTACTGAGAAACAAAGGAATCTATGAGAGTGTGAAGCATGTCCAGCAAGAGAACTTCTGGATTGGTCCTTGCTCTGTAAGTGACACAGAAACACTTATCCGGTTGTTAAGACCAACAACACACATGAGACATCACTGTTGCCAGGTCCAGATCAGATCATATCTCAAACGCAAGCGACAATTGCTAATTGCTAATATACACTCATGGTGTGCTGTAGTGCTACCAAAATCATTTGTTTATATTACGTGTAATGGCACACCAACGCAGACATAAACACTGAACCCAGATGCAGGAGTTTGTTTGTCTGTGCAAAAAGCTGAAACATTTACAGCATTATTACCTTCAATCCACAGCCTAGGTATTTGTTTTCAGTGCATTCATGACTGCCTGGAGCGTGAACTTTGCATCACATAATGACATATGTGCGGGTGGATACTCACATGTAAGCTAACCCTGTTTGTTTACAACGGAGAGTGAGGACATGTGTGCAGACCTTTACCAGCAGTACCAATGTTTGAAGCTCACAACGTAAAAATTCACAGCACAAAAAACAAACTCACAGCATAAAATTCCGTGTCATCCTCTTTGACATCAAAATCATCAGCCATCAGCCACTTTTAAGTTGTGAGCTTTAGATGTTGGTAAAGCTCTGCACGAGTCCTCACTCTGTTGTAAACAATCAGTGTCAGTTTAAATGCAAGTGTGAGCACCATTTTGACAGTGTGTCTTGAGTATAGATGCTTACACAAAGCCATTATGCTTGTATAATTGCTACTTTCGGCAATAATTGTCCCATTCTTGTCTCTGTTAAATGGTCATAAAACCACAAAAATGGGAAAAAGCACTTTTCAAGTTTTTTCTCCAAAGTTTGCAAGTCTATAACTCAAGAAGTATTACAGATATCTTAATGCTTTTCAGGTGTTAATCTTTCCTTTTTGCATCTTTATGTTTAAGGCCCCACTTAGTTCAGTTCCAGAGGTATTGGGATCTATATATTGAGCTCTTGGATTAAAATGTTATACTGATACTCAGCTGATTATCAGCTGATACTTTGTTGTTTTAAAGAGGAAGATCTGAAGAACAAGTAATGTTGAAACTAGAAATGTAATGTCACTCTATTACAACAATTGCATAGGATGTGCGTGTCATTAATATTTTTTTCAAAAAATAAACTTTTTATATGTAATCTTCATTTTAAGGCCCTGTATTGTTCAGTCCCAGAGATATGGGGGACCCAATGTAACTCAGTGTCCAACTTGTTGAATCCTACTCATTTTCAAAGGTTGAAAATCTAATTTTGTTCACTTTACATACAGTTGATATTTTTTGTATTTAAGGAACAATGTCTGAAGAACAATAATTTTGAAAGTAGAAAGGTGTCCTGTTTCCCTCTGTCAAGAAAACTGCATAGAACATATTTGTTCGAGTTCAAGAAATGTCCTGCATACCTGTAACTCAAGAAGTATTAAATGTTGTAATATGATTTTAGATTCTGGTTCCTGAGAAACTTTTTTTTTTTTTTTTACTTTATTTTTGTAAGCCCTGCATGGTTCAGTCCCATTATGTCCAAAATGTTAAACCCATTTTCAGTGAATAAAAAACAAATGTAAATTTCTGTTCAGTCATGAATGTTGACACTGAAAGTATGCAAATAATAACAGCAATCCAGGGTTTAGGAATGTATAGTATGACACATCAGAATTTGAACAACCATTAACTGTTAATATCAGGTGAAGTATGAGCAGTGTGTAAGATTAAAGTAAGATTACCCAGGATCTCATTTACCTAATGTTTAGATTTACCCAGTGTTAATTATTTTAGGCCTGAGATATGTTATAACATTAAAAAAATAAAAATAAAATTGTAATACTTAATCCAGGTAAGACAAATCTTGGTTTATTGATGTTAATACATGCATGGAAAGAGCAACCACACTTCCCTATCAGGCCAGGGATTTGTTTCAAACATAGTTACAATACTGCATGTTTAAACTCTTTGTAGCTTGATAAGCTGTTAAAATTAACAAAATTTCTTCTTATAAATATCCCTGAAACTGATTCAAATATAGAATCTTCCGAATAGACTACTGAAAGTAAGTTAATGCCTGAACCACTGCATTTTCAGTGCATTTTTAGCACTCGTGTATATTCTATGCAAATGTTGCAGAACGAGAATTATATAGAAAATTAAAACTATATTGAGATACGCAAACAGAAAAAGAATATTTATGGCACTAAGGTGAGCTATTGCAGTTGTTTTGATAGAGGGAAACAAGACACATTTCAACATTATTTGTTCTTCAGACCATCCTTTTTAAAAATAATAATAAAAAAGGTTTTAGCCGAATGCAAAGTGACCCACATTTATTTTTTGACCACTGAAAATGTGTACAATTTATCAAACCTGGAGCCATATTTACATCCCAATATTTTAATATTATTAACATTAATAATAATGTTTTTTAATGGTCACCACTGGTACATAATGCATCAAAGATCACTAAATGGTCACCACTGGTACATAATGCATCAAAGATCACTAAATTCAATAGATTTTACTAATAGACCTGGATTATTTAGTTAAAAATACATTTGTGACATTTATTATTTTTGTCAATACTCATATTCTATGGAAGATAATTAATTTCTTTCTTTTAATAGAAAGCATAAATTACATTAATGTGGGAATAATGTCTATGGTTGTTAGGGTGAAATATTCAGCCGTTGTACTGTTGTTACAATGTTAGTTATGACAGAAATTTAATTTCACTATTTGGAGCGCCTGTGTACAAACCTGTTTACTGCTACTGTGTTCTTTGTTTCTTAGGAGGATCTAATTCACTTGGGAGCAAAATTTTCTCCATGCATCAGACGAGACAGTCAAATAGCAAAGCTAGCACAGCAGGCCAAAGATCTAGAGAGAGAGTCCGGCTGCTGTGTACAGAACGATGGTTCTGGATGTGTACAGACCCAGAGTGATGACTGCTCGGTATAAGTGCGCACACACACACACACACACACACACACACACATTCATCAGCAATAAGCAGTCTTAAACTTATGTCACATACATGCAGCTAAACATTCCACAATCTTATTGTATGTATACACAAACAACAAAGCAGTTGCGCATCTAGAGTAGTGAAGATTAATCAGTCATCAATTTCAAACAAAGCTCTTGTCTACCACCTATAGGAAGTAAGCTGAACATAAATTTTAATTGCTTTCATTCATTATGACCTGGAAGTATAAAGATGTCCTGATTTTGATGCTTTCTCTTTAAGAGAATTAAATGACTGCTAAAAACAGTTTTGCTCTTTTCTGATCCTAGGAGACTTTAGCAACATTTATAAAATGGAACAAAGTGAATGTAGACGGGGAGAGATCTTTAGGTATAGTCTGCCATCAGGACCCAAGGTATCTTTCACTGAAATATCTCTCATTGTGTGAGAAATGTTTGAGCATTTTTTTTAAATATAATTTTGTTTTTGCAATCCATGCTGGGAGCAGGATTTGTGAAGAGCCAGCCTCATCAGGACCCCATGTTTGGCCTGATAACGTCACAGAGTGGCCGGTGAGAAAAATTAAATTAATTCTTAATGTATCTAACTACTACCTTTTTGATACGGATATATAAAGACTTTTATGCCTTTCTTATTTTTCCTCACACCACTTTTGCAGATCTGTACATACCCTAAAACATGGAACCACACAGGATACAAACACATGGACTGCACGCTAAAGGGCAGACCATGCTGTATTGGAACTAAAGGAAGGTAATGAACATTACCAAGAATTAAAAACAAGGTTTAAATTTTGGCTGTTTGCATTAAACCTGTAAACACTCTTGCCACTCTTGCCAGTCAAAAGCCACATCCACCCTTTCTAGTTCCATACACAGTAATTGGCTTTAATAAATAGTTCACCCAAATATATATATATACATATATATATTAGGGCTGTCAACGCGATTAATCGCATACAAAATAAAAGTTTAAGTTTGCCTAATACATGTGTGTGTACTGTGTGTAATTATTATGTATATATAAATACACAAAAATTAATGTGTATACATATGAGAAATGTTATTAATATACAAAATGATTTTATTTATATATAATATAAATTATATAAAAAATATAATAAATACATATGCTTGTAAATATTTCTTAAATATATACATGAATGTGTTTGTATTTATATATACATAATAATTATACACAGTACACACACATATATTAGGCAAACTTAAACTTTTATTTTGTATGCAATTAATCGCGATTAATCGTTGACAGCCCTAATATATATATATATATATATATATATATATATAGCAGGGACTGACTTAAATTTAACTCAAAATCTTGTCATCCACCATATCTCTCAAATCATATTTATATTAAATCATCTCAATATATGTGAACACAAATTTGAGAGCTGGTTATGAGAAAATGAGAAAGGTTTTCAACGAATTAAAAAAAAAAAAAACAGTTTTATGAATGTGAGAAAATCCACAGAATTTTACATTTTGGGTAAACTAGTATTTTAACAAAGTTGCATCCAGCTTGTCTTGATCTGACTGATTAATTTTTTTGAACTATAATTTTATGCAATTTAACTGTTTATTTTCATTTGTTTAAAGATGTGAGATTACAACTTGGGAGTATTGCCATTTCATGCGTGGATATTTCCATGAAGAGGCCACATTGTGTTCACAGGTATCCATTCACACTAAAAACACAATTTTTCAGGTCAGCCATCATGGTTCAGACAATAGTTCATTGTTTTCTGCAGACAGACTTCTATGGACAGAATTAATAGTCAAATTTTGTGGAAAACCATTTTTGCTATCAAACATCTGTACCCTCACAGGTCCACTGCCTGAATGATGTGTGTGGCTTGCTGCCTTTCCTAAACCCCAATGTCCCAGATCAGTTCTATAGACTGTGGCTGTCGCTTTTTCTTCATGCTGGGTAAGGTTTAGGCCTTTATATATTCACTCTCTATACACTGTTTCTCATATCTGTACATAGAAGGGGAGGTAGACCGAGACAATTACTAGATTTGACACCTAACACAAAAAATGTTATTGACAGTTTCTTTGAACCATGCTCATGTGATTGTCTTTCAGTTTACTGCATTGCTTGGTGTCCGTGATCTTCCAAATGACAATACTTAGAGACCTGGAGAAACTAGCAGGCTGGTTGCGGATTTCCATCATCTACATTGTCAGTGGTATTACAGGAAACCTTGCCAGCGCCCTTTTCCTACCGTACAGAGCAGAGGTATGGCATAAGGCTATAGCAAAGTTTAAACTTAAGCTAAATGTTTGATCTGCATTGAAATGATCTCATGCCAACATACATTTCAAATTTAGTAATGTTCCAGATTTAATACCATTTAACATCAAAACCATCACATCAACTTGTTTGTGGCTTGGTTAAAACAAACAAAAAAGGTATACAAATTGACACGCTTTCAATAAAAGGTCTATGGACCATGGCTGCAGAATAATTGGTTGTTAAAACAGTTTCAAAACGATATCTATATGACTTAAACAATGTAATTGCTTGTAATACTGCTGTGCAAATTTACATCATTTTTTACTTTGTAGAACTGTAAAAATATTTCTGCTTCTACACTCTGACATGCATTACCCTGTAGACTTCCTTTGTAAGTGCTTTATTGTAAATGTCATTTTTGTTTGTTTTCACCAACTGAGGGATAAGTCAAAACATAATGTTTTTTGGCAGATTCTAGCCTTCTTAACTTGTATTGCACCCAGAACAACCCTTCACTTTTAGTATATGCATGTGAATGTGAATAAGCATGCTCCCAAATCACAAGCATATATAGTGTCCATAAACTCCAAAGGGAAGTATTTTTAGTTTTAAAATTACTGTATCTTTATATTTCTTAAGTTGTTGTCAAATGTTTCTTAATTTGTTTCTGTTATCTGCAAAACATTATCTACTTGTGTGCAATTAGGCCAAAAAAAGAGTAGGTTGTTCATTTTACTTACTGTAAGGTAGTCAGTTATTTATTAACGGGGGAAAGTGAGGAAGAGAGAAAGCGAGAAGAGGAAAGAGGAATGTGCCCCCAATGAAACCTGCCAAGTACAGAAGCTTAATTAATTTACACGAGAAGCTGTTTGGGATTACTGGGTGAAATAAATAACTCTGTCTAGAGGGTAAAAGGTTCCCCCAGTGGCCTATCTCTCTCGGCTTTCCTCTGTTACTGCCTTTTCTCTGCTTTTAATTGTTCCTTTTTGTCCTTATCTGGTAGAAATTTACCTGATTTGTACAACATCAAATGTAACCAAAAGTCACATTTATTGTCCTTATTTAACCTCCTGTAATCTCAGCTACCCTCTACAAATCTGTTAAAACTCAAACAAACCTGTTCAATCCAGAGTTTATAACAAAGCCATACTGAAATACACACCAGCAATCACACCTCTTCCATTTCACAATTTCAGAACTAATATTATTGCATTAATTTGTTGTCCCTTGCTTGCTCTGTTTCAGTCGTCTGGATTTTAAATTGGAATTGCAATCCAACCTTTTTCCAAGTCAAGGTAATCAGCTTCTATAGATTAAATTCCAGGTGACAGGAAAAACAAAAACAAATAACTCAAAAATAAGTGGAAACATTTGGTGGTTGTTAAATAACACGAATGAGCTTTCTTTATTCCAACATGAAGATTTTAGATTAAATCAAATGTATAATGGGAAGTCTATATTTTGGTTGATAAAATGGTTACTTTTTCAGTGTTTGAATGGCAGTTCACATAAATAGTGCTGCTTTCACTTCTTGATGTGCCATTTTAACTACACTATTCCATATTTCTCAGGATGGAGAATATGAAAGCAAGAGATTTGTTGAAAGTCCAGAAATTACAATAGCCAGAATATTCTCAAACATTTCTACAGAAAATACAGAACACTATGATCAATTCAGTTATATATGTAGGTGTAAAAGTGTTACAGTGCATCCTGACACATTTGTGTGCAAGGCAGTTACCCATAAACTGCCTAAATGGCTTTTAACATTTTATCTACATCAAAGTGGGGTTGACCCAAAGCTTGGGGATTCATGGTGATCCCATTCCTGCTCTCTTTTATTTATTTATTTACCATCATAATATCATAATAGTGATGTGTTTTACAGCACTAATACTAGTAGAACTTGTGGTTAAAGGTCAAATTTTAGCACTGCGTTTGACAGTTTTCTGTCTGTTTACCTTACCAAGACATCCTAAAGATGCCCAATATACTAAGTTGGTCACCTTGCACCTGGCACTGCGTGTTCTCTACCTGTCTTCAGGTCAGATAGATCTGGTGATCGATGTGTGTTATCTGCTTACTAGCCCTTGGTTAATCCAGGCTCTTATCTCCATTCTCATGTGCTGACGGAAAGTTGGAATGCACTCCTCCTGTCAGGGATGGATTAGTGATGTTTATGAGATACTAAAAAGCACTGCTGAGCTTGCAGATCTAAAAAAAAGCTTATACAGGAAGTGATGTCACTGCAACATTTACTTCCAGCAAGATTTTAATTTACTGTGCAGAATATCATATACTACTGTATTTCTACAGTATTTAAGCAACATTCTACACTTTATACAGTGCATGTTAAATTTTGAATCATGGAATTCCTGAATGACTTATTACAGTATTAGCAGTACAGTATGCAACTACATTACAATGTGTGTAATGCTCTATCCCAAAATATAATGCACTCAACTCTTTCCAGTGGCAAATGAACTGGATACTTTCTTTTTTGTCTTAAATGCTATTAAACTGCTTTGGGTGTAATATCAGTAATATCAATGTTTTATTTAAAATAGATTATAAAACAACCTTTTGTTGTATTTTCAGTCAGTTCCACTGTATCTTTTAACACATTGACTAATTTTCAATTTTTCAATGTAACTTCTTTCCCAAATTCCCATTTGAATTGTCAAGCCGGTTCTGGTGAAGATTAGTAATGATTAGTAAATTGCTACAGTAATTTGCCATACTGCCATACATTTTTTTTAACTTATGTAGTAGAATTGAAGTAGTGTGAATGCTGAGCTTGTTTGGTCAAAAGTAACTGAACCAAAAACAACACCACCCATTATCAATATTTTATTTAAAATAGACTTTGAAACTTTTTGTTTTATTTTAACTTCCTTTTGTTGTATTTTAACTTTCTCACTATAAAAAAAAGCCATGGAAATCAAACAGACAAATAGATTCTCTGGGCTCAGCACTCCTCAGCACTCCTATTTTGAGACGTATCTCACTTTCCCTGTCTATAGTTATATATAACATTAAAACAGATTATTCATGTGCATAAGCAAAAATCACATCTTCATGATATATAAGAACATAGTCAATTATTGTTACATTAGGGCCACATGTAATTCATATTTACTACTCCAGAGAAATGTACGCAACATGAAGCCAAAGAAGGTTACTCCTAAAGGGACTGGATCAGCTCTCACACACAGTGTAATCTTATTGACCTTACTCACACTCCTGTCTGATACTCCCACACCTTTGCGACTGAGCTCCTCTCTAAAGTGTGACAGGGGCATGGAATCCTGCTGCGGGTGTGTAAGCGTGAGAACTCTGTGGAAGGTGTGACATTTGTGTGTGTGTGTGTGTGTGTGTGTGTGTGTGAGAGAGAGGGCATTTCTGTCTCACTCCTCTTCTCCTGGCCTTGCAGAAAGGCAAGATATCTCAGATTAGCCATCTGCCCAAGCAGCCCTTTTCAGCCCTGACGTCATTCTAATCAGGTCACAAGTGGCCTCTGCAGTGGATTTTCACCACTGCTATTTGTCAGTTCTGATAATCCATATGGGAAAACGTGGAATAGAGTGAGAACAATTATTATATAGATGTTATTGAGTATTATATTATTATATAATTGTAATTGTCTAAGAGCTGGCCATAGGTCACATTTCAGAGCTATGGGACATATCATGAAAATATAAACACATGGTTTATGATAAATTTAAAAAAATAAATAAATAAATATATATATATACAGGGGTTGGACAGTGAAACTGAAACACCTGGGTTTAGACCACAATTAGTATGCCGTTTGGCCTCCTTTTGCAGCCAATACAGCATTATTATATCTTGGGAATGACAAATACAAGTCCTGCACAGTAGCCAGAAGGATTTTGAGCCATTCCTTTCGCAGAACAGTGGCCAGGTCGCTATGTGATGTTGGTGTATGAAAACATTTCCTGACTCGCTCCTCCAAAACACCCCAAAGTGGCTCAATAATATTCAGATCTGGTGACTGTGCAGGCCATGGGAGATGTTTAACTTTACTTTCATGTTCATCAAATCACTCTTGTCACCAGTCTTGCTGTGTGTATTGGTGCATTATCATCCTAATACACGGCACCACCTTCAGGGTACAATGTTTGAGCTATTGGGTGCACAAAGTCAACCTTCACACTCTGCTCTTATTGGTGGAATGTGCGATCAGTAAAGACTGGCCACCAGGCTGCATAAATATAGCCATGAAACCTCCAACACTATATTGGCCAGTGTTTCAGTTTCATTGTCCAACCCCTGTATATATATATATATATATATATATATATATATTTGGAAAATAGGATAGGTACAAACTTTATAACTCTGTGACCAAATCTAAGCTATTTCAGCTTAATTAGAAAGCTGAAAACCCTGGAGTATAAGTTATGGAGATAGATGCTTTCAATATGTAAATGGAACAGATTTTTTATGCCTGTAAAATGCTTTTTTAAAGATTAGTGGTCCAATAACGAGCCAGTGTGTCACCGCAGCAGATGCCTTTTTTATAGCATTTTATTCTCATTATAAAGAGTGGTTGCATCAACTGATAGCTGAAAATGGTAAATGGATGCATATTTGACCCTGAAGTGGCATGAATTAACATTACAAAAACAATTGCGCTTCTGTTTTCAGATTTAGACCATCTCCATTATCCGTCTGGATCACTGTTTATGCACCTGCCTGACACTCAGCCCTTTGTTTCTCTGCCCTTTTGCATAATAACAAGGCTTTAATAGTGACCACTGAAAATGTGTACAAAACATATCTTTCAATTAGTGAGATGTCATCAGAGACTGAAGCTACTTTTACAGCGTAACAGGAAGTCCCCTTAATCATCTAAAGGGATAATTCAGCCAAACATTAACATTACATCACTATCTGCTTCATGTTGGTTGGAAACCATTTTGCCCCATGATTTACAAAATCTGTTATTTAGAAAATCTGTCAGTAATTAATGAATTATTTAATTAGTTAATTAATGGCGTCTCATTGCCATCCATCGGGTTTGTCTACACATCTCCTTCAGATAATGTCAGTTGATGACATGTTTTGCAGGCACCCTTTGACATAACAGATGCCACTAGTTAATAGAATAAATAAATTGTTTTATTTGTTATTTCTTAATAATAATACATTTTTTAAGGTTTTTGACTGGGTTTAGCACAAACCATAGTATAGAATCTGCACTTTTAAAGTGTTTGAGTAAATTATTATAGTAATTGGTCATGCTAGATAAAATAGCATCAAAATTTTTTTTTTTTTTTAGCTTTTGTAGTAGAATTGAAGTAGTTTGTTTGATCAAAAGTACTCCAAGCATTTTTTAAACATTTTCTTTGAATTCCAGTATGCCTACCTCTTGGAAGAGAAAGACAAACCAAAGTGTGTCCCTCAATGCTCAAGTTTTCACGTTCAGTTTGATTATGCCCAATTACTATTACTGACATTACCAAACATGCTTATACACACACACACACACACACATGTTGTGTTTACATGTTTTATGGGGACATTCCATAGGCGTAATGGTTTTTATACTGTACAAACTGTATTTTCTATCGCCCTACACCTACCCTACACCAAAACCTAGCCCTCACAGGAGACTGTGCACACTTTTACTTTCTCAAAAAAAATAATTCTGCATGATTTATAAGCTTGTTTCCTCATGGGGACCTCACAAATGTCCCCACAAGGTCAAAATTTACTGGTACTATCCTTGTGGGGACATTTGGTCCCCATAACATGATAAATACCAGGTGCACACATACATACATACACATACACACACACACACACACACACACATTCACAAATAGTGTTCAATTGTTAAAGCTGGTGCACATTTGCTCATTATATTCAGTTTTGTTACACACACACAAACGCACACCAAACACATTATGTTAAAAAGATGGAAGAAAAACTTTTGCATAATGTTACATCTTACGCCAGGGTATGTTACAACTAACCCGGACTATGGGGTGAATTGTAACATTTCACTCCTCGAGTTTGAATCTAAACCATGCATTTTCTGTTTGTGCTGCAAAGATAATAGCTATGCCATTTAATAGCACTTGTTTGAATCATTTTTTGAATGCACTGGCTTTAAAGCACTCCAAGATATTGACAAAACTGTCAAAAATGTTACAACCATCCCCAGTCTCCCCCATTACAAAACAACTTATATTAAGCAATCAACGTCAGGGCCTTTGGAATGATGCATTTTCCACATGCTGCTAGTTTCACCTTATATAAATTAGTTTTGAATGGCATTTATAATAAATGTTGTTTATAGTGAATTAGACCTATGATTTCTGTTTGTTTTATGCTTTTTATCGGTCCTTATTATGTTCTGAATATTGTTAAATTTGAAGGATTTGTTGTGAAGTGAGGGGCATATAAATACATGTTTATAATGTTTAAAAATGCTGTTTATTTTACATTATTTCTAAATAAAATAAGTACAGGGAATCTATACCAGTCTACATAACTACATAACTATTAATTAAAATAACCTGCATCAACTGTTAGGACCCATCCAAAGGGGAAGTGTGTCTCTCCCTATAGAAGCACCCTATCAAAGGGGACCACATCCCTTCTTCAAGACCCAATACCTTTTTGTGATGGAGGTGAACGAAATAGAAGGAGTCTTGTGGGTTGCTGATCATAGTTCTGTTTACTCTGTTCTACCCTAGGGAGTACTTGAACAACCTTCTAAAATGACCTGCTCAAAGACCTCAGTTTAACTGGGGGAAAACGGCTCCAACCCTGCATTGAGTAAAGACAATCTACCTAAGAAACACTAACTTTTTCTTTAAGCAGTAGACCAGGGGTGGTGATTTCTGGTCCTGGAGAGCCGTAGCCTTGCAGAGTTCAGCTCCAACCCAAATTAAAACTCACCTGCCTGTTGCTTTCTAGTAACCCTTCAGACCTTGATTAGCTTGTTCAGGTGCGTTTGATTAGGTTTAAAGCAAAACTATGCAGGGCTGCGGCTCTCCAGGACCGACGTTCGCCACCCCTGCACTAGACCATAGCATATGACAGATAAAAAGAAAGGATGCCCTGAAGGTGAACGTGTAAGCATGGTCAAACTAGGGTCAAAGTAGAGCATTAAGTAGTTTGCAGAAATGTGCTTTCAACATTTGTGATATTGACATAATAATCTTTTTCTTATACTATAGGTTGGTCCAGCAGGGTCTCAGTTTGGTTTGTTAGCCTGTTTGTTTGTGGAGCTGTTCCAGGCCTGGCAGATGTTGGAAAAGCCATGGAAGGCCTTCCTGAAGCTCTTAGGCATTGTTCTCTTCCTTTTCTTCTGTGGTCTTCTGCCCTGGATTGACAACATTGCTCACATCTTTGGCTTCCTCAGTGGTCTTCTCCTGTCCTTTACATTTCTTCCATATGTCACATTTGGCACCTTAGACAAGTACCGCAAACGGGCTCTTATTTTGTTGTCATTGCTTGTCTATGTGGGCTTGATGTCCTCACTTGTTGTCTGGTTCTACATTTACCCTATAAACTGGCATTGGCTGGAGCATCTCACCTGCTTGCCATTTACGAGCAAGTTCTGTGAACGCTATGACATTGATCATGTGGTACACTAACTTTGTTCTTTGTAAACTAAGGATTTCTCTAAGGTCTGCAAAGGACTAAGTAAAACAGCAACACTGAGTAAAACAGCAAATAACGTCATACTACATTTGAAGTTTAGCACAGTTGTAATCAGTAGGTTGTACAATAGTCCATTTATTTCCAAGGCAGTTCTGTACATTTCTGGATAATATGCAGTTAAACTATGATGTGTTGTTACTGAAGCCTGTACTGTATTCCCTTAGCTAAAATGTCTGACACAAAATGTCCTTTATTGTCCAATATCCTTGTCCGCTTTATAGTTTGTGGTATAGTATAGTTTGTTAGGTTTTTACTGTGAACTTTATGCTAACAATCATTGAAATATAAATTCATATAAAGATCAATTTGCTGGTACTTTAGCCATTTGTATTTGCCCAACAAGCATTTTAGTAAACTACTTAAGGTTCTTATAACATAAGAATCTTTTAAGAGTCATTTCACTGAACTGGCTGTGAATGATTGAATTTTATGTTGAAACTTCAGTAACGTTTAAAAGAATGCTTTATTCTTCACTTTTTGTACTGTAGACAAGAGTTTTAGAGTTGTCTCTAGGCTAGTAAAATCTAGTTCCACATTACAGACTAGTATTAGGAACTGTAGCTTCCAATTCTTCCATTTCTGGATTACAAGTGTCCTCAGATAGCTAAAAGCAAATTAGTTGTAACGTCCTGAACAGTAGGCTCTGTTGGACATTTCACTTCACAGTGCATTTCACATATTTCATAAGTCATTTATTTAATCATATATTTTATTCATCGTTTTTTATTTTGAGCCCAGTGTATCCTGTTTTACAATTAACAGAAGAGCTGTTTTTTTTTTAAAACCAGCTATTAATGTTAATAGGTGCAGTGTATGCATTAAATCATGTGTGTGATCACTTGGCACAGAATGTATCGATTTGTGGCCTTTTGTTTCCTTTTAGTGGTGTCAAAATCAAATTCAGGTCTTGTTCTGACTGATATTCAGTGCATAATTGTTTACCAAGGGCTGCACTTGTGCCTTAAAATAGAACAGGGATTCTGACAATCTGAAATATTTTTGTTATATTTAAAGGTGTTGAAGGTGTACAAATATGATTGGAGGTGGACCAAATAAATAGTACTTCATTTAAAAATAAAGTTTGGATATGTCAAGTTTGGAACAAATGTCTTTGTACTGATGTCCTTCATACTTTGTTTTTTAAAAACGTTTTTCTTAAATGTGACCCTGTGCCTTATTAATAAATTCTTTGTTAATCCAGAATCATTACCCTATGAACACTACAGACATTTACACAATGAGTTCAAAGAGCAATCATTCTAAAAAATAGATTCTTTATTTCTTTTTACTTACAAAATGTACAAAATCATAAATGTCTTGATTCAAGACCGTGGAGGCATAGGTGGTGGATTTCTACATGGAAAGGCAGGTGGAAACTAGTCTTAACATTCTCAACATATGTTTGGTGATTATTTCGGTTTTGCAGCACCTCTGCACATGGAAAATTAACCCTTCAATTCTTTGCTTTGAAGCAAGTATACAAGTAATTCTAATCTGTAAATCAAATTGTACTAGTGCCTAACCAACACAATAAAAGTTTCTCATGTAGATGGGATTGTATATTAAACATTTGTTAAATTGGCACTTACAGTCATAACAGACATCACTGTATGTTCTCTTGTGGCTGTTTTCATAAGAGATCACAGTGGAAAAGTGTTCAGTTTATGCTATTTTAATGCTTCAATAGAACAGACACACATCTAAAGCTGCCACAAGACACTGAACACAAAAACTAGCCCAAAGTAAAACAGCTTACTGTTGAACCACTACCTTACCTTTCGAGCATTGACCCCCGATCTCACATCACAGCACGAGATCTGTCATGATTTTAAAAATGTGCATGAGTAATAAAAAAAATTAAATCTACAGAAATGCATACCAAATACCATACAAAATAAACAATAATCAATACAATCCTAGTCTATTAGGGAAAAAAAATCCCAAGATTGACATGATGTATATGTATATCTTTTTTCTTTTTTTCAGCCATCACCTGTAAGAGTGGGATACAGTTTGCTGTAATGTTCCCTTTTCTCTTCTCTTCTTTTCTTTTCTTTTTTAAATGTTTCTAACCAAAAATGTCTAACCATTTTTGCTATGCTAGGCTTACAAAAATGGACGCAAACAGCATAACACCACAAGACAGCTAGACAAAACCAAAAGCTGCTTTAACACACCCACTGCTTCGTTTGAAGGTCCAAAAAGCTACATGACTAGAGATCCCTTAACAACCACTGTTACGGCGCATGAATGCATGTCCTCTTATAGGATAATACATCTCGATGAAGGTAAGTGACCCAACAGTGATTTCAGAAGGACCTTGTCCCTTAAAGCCAGACTTCTGGTAGAAAGGCACCAGGAAGTCCTCACACATAAGCACGGCACGGCGGACATATGGTAGGCAGCGCAGATACTGCAGGTAACGCCACAGCAGGATAGATCCTTTTCCCTGTTGGCGGAAGGTCCGGTGGACTGCCAGCACATGAATGTGGACAGTAGTCCCATGAGGCTTGTGAAGAGTCAGTGCATCCTATTAAAAGAGATAACTGAAATGAGTCATGTACAATTACAAGAATTACAATTACAAGACACATGTCTTTACAAGTTAAATTATAATAATACAGGCATATCACTTTTTATTCATTCCTTTCTGACAATAACAAATACGTTATTTGGAGATAAGATTACATTGGTAAGACGGTCCTGGTCCCAGAGTGATCCAATGATAAAAGCGACAAGCCTCCCCTGTTCAAACCAGCCCAAAGAAAGCTCAGGACAGAGGGTGAGGAAGTGCCGGACCTCATCCAGATGAAGAGGACATTCCCCAGACACAGATATAAAAGCTGAGAGATAAAACGAGAAAATAGCTTTTATAAAACACAAACACCAGTCACACAGTAACCAAATACAGTTTTCTATGGTTAGTACATTGGCTATTCATATTGTAACACATTTTGTATAATTTTACATTTAACACTAAACACTAACACTAAACAAATTTTTTTCTTGGGTATTAGTTCCATACCCACAATTAACTACTGCATAAGTAGGTCCACAAAAATAAGAAGCATGATTTAGCTCACCCTCTCTCTCTATTTCGAATACACTGATGGCGTCCTCAGTGTTGAGTGACCGGAACTCGCTGGCGGGGAGCGTGTGCCGGCGCTGGCGGCCGGGGGAGATCGGAGCTCTCATGTGGATGGGCTTTAGGAAAGGCAGTGTGCTCACTACTGACATTTCTGCTGTTTAAAATCTCTTTAGTGATTTAAATAAATTACTAAATAATATTCAAATGTCCTTCACAGATGTTTGACTTGCAAGAGCTGTGTCGAAAGTGAATCACGGAGAGGCGCACCAAGAGCATTTATACCCTTCCGTCTGCTTAAGATCCATTAGTCACCATAAGCCTTAAACCGGCCCGCATTTCACCATTAATCACATTCACTGAAACCACGTGAGGTGTGTTTGATGGTGAAATTGTGAACAGGCAGTTTTCAAAACCACTGGACTTGGTCAGAAACATTTTTCC
Organism: Labeo catla; assembly: GCA_012976165.1. NCBI lineage: Eukaryota > Metazoa > Chordata > Actinopteri > Cypriniformes > Cyprinidae > Labeo > Labeo catla. Next base: position 71,174 of record VONZ01000767.1, read on the forward strand.
ATCTGTAAAAGGAAGTGGCAAACTATTTCTGACCCTTTGAAAGTCTGGATTAAAGCAGTAGCCTACCTGTACAAACAAATCACCTTCACTTGAGCTGATGGATCAGTAAATTTTCATGAAACAGCAAAGCTTCAGAATTAGAGTTATTTACAAGAATGACTGTCAATGAGAGTGATATTACGCAATACCACACGAGCAAGAATGCTGCTGTAATAACTGAATATAATTGGGATGTTCAGTACAACAGCATGACTACGAATTAAATATTGTTTCTAGCAACAAGTACTTAATATCAATTTATACAACACGTGTTAGTTATTAAAAGCCTGTTTTTAAGCTCCAAAGGAAGCCCATTTACACTTGAGGATCACAGCGGTCTGCAAAAGTGGAGCGACAGAGATTTTCCCTTAAGAATACAATAACATTTTGTAGAGTTCTGAAACTAACTGCATTATCAACGCTAGGCTATACCTGTTTATTTTTAGATTTATTTCTCAAATATGGTGGGCTATCAAGTATCTCTGTTTAATAAAATATCTGCAACAACATCTTCCTTCAAGACTGATTCCTAACAAAACTGCATTTAACAAACAAACCAAATTTAACAGCAGCCTTTATTTGCAGTCAGACACTGACACCATGTGGCTGATCTCTCATCTCATGTGTTTGGGTGGAGCAGCAGATGAATTATCATAGACAAACATAAAACACATAATCAGTCAGCACAGTGTGTGATATTATTCTCTCTCTCTCTCTCTCTCTCTCTCTCTCTCTCACACACACACACACACACACAAACACATTATATCCAGTCTCTCTTATATGTAATCCCTTATTGGACGTAATCTTTTAGTCTGATACAGACTATACAACGCGCCGTTAAAACATTTGCTTTGAAAACTTGCATTTTCTAATGAAAGCAGTTTAGTAAAATTAACGTAAGAGTGTTTTGTTATTGGAGACACTGATGTAATTCAGGGCAGTGGTAACAGGTAAACCCGTCCTCCATGCGGCGCTCTACGTACAGACGTAAACACGTGCTGTTCCTGCTCACAGGTTTCTATTCACTTCTCCATCCCTCTCCTCCTGCATCATTCAGCAGCAGCAGAGATGGCGGAACCCGCCACAGTAGCGCTTTCTCCGGCCGTGAGCCCGAGTTCCGAGCCTCCGTCCGGCACGCACTCTCCCACGGCAGGCGGAACACAGCGGCTCTTGTTTACGCATGACCTGGTCTCCGGAAAACACCGCGGGGCGATGCGTTTCGGGCTCGTACGGATGATTCATGGCGAAGAGGATTTCGAAGATTCGGACTCCGAGATTGGCGGTGATGGCGGAGGGAGAGGGGGAGGAGGAGGAGGAGGAGGTGGTGGTGGTGGTGGTGCTGCTGGCGGCGGCGGTGGCGGTGGTGGTGGAGAAGGCGAAGGCGCTCCCGGTAACTCAGACAACGAGAGTGGGGCGGCGGACACACGGTCATGGCCTCTCGGTAGAGGATTCGTGCGGGTTCAGTGGTATCCTGAAGGAACGAAGCAGGATGTTCAGGAAACGAAGGTAGTAAAAGGCACAAATGATCGTGCGTATTGTTTTTTTCTCTCCCATGCAGCCAACCACAATGATCAGCATCCAATTATTTTACTGTCTTTACACTGTTGTAATGATTTGAACGAGGCGGAGATAAGTTTATTGTTTTTCACCTTTTACCGATTCTCAGAACATGATCAGGATGAGGTAACGTTAATTTGATTTATGATCCCCAGAATGGTGTCTGAGTAGGCAGCTCAGGTTTAGGGACACGGCCTCTGAATTTCACATATGATATGTTGAAAGGTGGCAGTTACTCATGAAAACACGCACAAACAAGTACATTTATAAAAATAAAAGCGTTTAGGATTAGCATGGAAGCTGACTGGCTTGGAACACTTAAGTCTCTTGATTATAAACAGTCATTGATCATTTGTGCAGTTTGTCATGTTTAACCGTGAACAGTATCCAAACACTTGTCAACAAAAAGTGGTTGTAGCTCCAACTCAGCAAATAGTAAACAATGTCAGTGCACAATAATACTGGATAGATAGACCTTCTCCCGATGTTACTGGACCTTCAGTGTATTATTTTTCAGAATAGTTTTCAGGATTCTGTGTCAGTGCCCTGTCAAAGCATGGACCAGACTAGAACCCACTGTTTTATTATCCAGCTTTCAACTATAGCTTCAGAATGACATGCTGGACAACTAACAAAGACATAGCATAAAGGAGATACCCACCCCACCCTTCAAAGAATGGTTAAGGCCTACCATGAGCACAGGGTTTTATATATATACACACACACACACATACACACTCAGTAGATTGTTGAATTTTCATTCTAACAGAAATCTACAAATCATAATGTTTCTAGAATTATACCTTTTTAAACCTTGTTTAAATCATGAAAAGGATGCATGCAATTTGGTAACACAATATCATTGTTATAATGACCTGTATTAATATTGTCTGAAATGTATGTTATCTGACATTTTACTTTTTTTGAATGAATGCATTCAAGCTGTCAGGGACCAAAAGTGTCAACGTGTGGTCTGCTAGGAAAAAGAACTAAACATTTTTTTCTAAGCTCTAGGAAATTCTGGGTATACTGATGAAGACACAAATCTTGCTTGTCCATGATAATTAATTAGCATTTATCCATGCAAAATTTTCATCCATGCTGAAGTGTCCAGGCAAAGAATGGGTAAGGTTAAAGTACACTGGATTTTTTTAAAAAAAAAGATCTCTAAATAATAGGGATATGACCTTGCAAAACATTTCGCAGTGTTTACATTAGAGCTGCACGATTAATCCTTAGAAGATCGAGATCTCGATTCAAACACCCATGCGATCTTATTCCTGAATGACAACGATTCAGCTATGTCTATTACGGCAGTTTCACATCACGAGTGTCAGTGGAACCTGAGAAGCACATTTTGTCGCTGCTCATGTTAATGAATCAGACGGTCGGCCATCATTACGCTTCCGATGTGAACGCTGTCTTTCAATGATATGGGCGGAGACAAAACGCGCTGCTCACGCTCTACTGACGCTTACCATGTGAAACAGGTGTTAAAGACATTCAAATCTGCATTAATACTGCGGCTGATCCAGAAAGATCAACACAAACAGTATTTTCAACCACATTATAATCATTATTTACTGTGATGAAAGTTTATAGTTAATGGATATAAACACTTATTGTGTACAGTAGCGATCAAAACGAAAGTATCTTGACACTGGTATGTATTGTAACGCTTATACTCTTCCGCCAGGAGGTGGCGACAACTGCCCGTTTAAAAAAAACTATGTCATTGAATCATTCATTCAGGAGATTCCAATAGTAAAACAAGTCTTAATGAATTGAGACAGACTCCTTCATTGAATTTTTTTTTTGTTTGTTTAAATTAATGTTCTTAAAAGATTTAAGCAATGAACATTTTGTCAGAACCACTAGTAAATTGTTATTTTGTTTAGTTCTCAAAACTTTTTTTCTCCAGAATTGTGAGAGAATCATCCAATTTATTAAAATCAACTGGGATTCTCAATTTATCCAGAATCATGAAGCTGTTGTTTAAATGTTGTTTATTACTGCATATAATTCATTAAAATGGAAGTTTAATTTCATAAAGTTCAAAATGCACCTTCATTTTCTTTGCATTTTGTTTGTTCAGTTGAATAAAAGACTACTTTCCCTATATATTTCATTACTGAGGATTTCTTAAAAAAAAAAAAAAAGTTTAATAATCTCGTCTCGTCTTATGGGATGAGTGTCTCGTCACACCCCTACTAAATAATGTCCCTATATGTCAGGGATGGTGAACTCCGGTCCTGGAGAGCTGCAGCCCTGCAGAGTTCAGCTCCAACTCTAATTAAAACTCACCTGCCTGTTGCTGTGGCTCTCCAGGACCGACATTTGCCACCCCTGCTATATATCTAACTTTTTTCTAAGTAGCTGATGTGCAGCACCATAATAGATTGTAACTATTTGGGTACTTTAGTGTTCCGGTCTCCACAGAAATCCATTTTAAAACGGGGTAAAAAAGATTGACTGAATTGAAACTTTTGCAATATAACCAAATATAAAAATGTGCACAGATTTAACGTTATATTATCGGCTCAGAAACTAGTGTTACTGGAAACACCAGAGGTCGGAAATGTAAAGCACCAGTCCAATCGGGCGAGACTTCTGCATTCAGAAATAGGTGAATATATCAGAGATAATCAGTACTAGGTATTAATGTCTCTTCAGGATTACTTTAGGTCAACATGAAATGGAAGTTGCGATAGTCATATTTTCCCATATTGTGATGAATGAGACTGCTTTTTGAGCAAGAAATAGGGCGGGACTTGAATTTGTCCAATAGGGAATTGATTGGATCACTGTCATTTTGCTACTGCTGTGATCTCATTAAAATGACATTTTGCTGGAGGGAAGGGATTACTGACACCCTCTCAATTTTGATTTCATTGTGACTTTAATATGTGTCTAGATCCACTGTAGTCATGATAGGCTATTACATAATTATGTCCGTCCCTGCTTTGCAACAGTGTGTATAAATATGCTGTCCAACACAGTAAAATGTTAATATCTAAGCTTTTTCTTTTGCAGAGCTCTTTGAGGTTTAGCAGCAGGCTGTTTGAGCTGAGGTTTGCTTAATCACAAGCCTCTTTTTTGCCAAGCCACTTTAATTTAATTGACTTAACAGTAGTTTGAAATCAGAACTCTCATTCGTGTTTTTTTCCCTCTTTAATTTTACTTTCAAAGTATGCTTATTAATAAAAGTAACCATTTTATTAACCATTCCGATAAGTCAAAAGTTGCCTTTTTTTTAATGGGTTAATGTCTGTGGTAAATGGATATATATCAGAGTTAGCGCTCAGTGTTGTAGTTAATCTGTGCCAGATTGTGGACGGCATCAGGCAAGAAAGGACACCCTGCCAAAGACCCACATGTCAGTTCAGATCTGTATTAGAAAGAAAGTCTTCGTAAAGTGTGTCACCATCAAAGTTTTTCTATTAAACCATGAATTCTTGTGTAGACCTTAACAAAGAGTTAGAGTAGGTATACTGTTTAATGATGTGAAACATTGACATGGTTGCTCATAAATCTGTGAACTGAGACACCAAGACTCATGTTTTCATGGCCTTTTCATACAGTTTTCATGCAAGTACCATCAACTACAGTATACTGTGGGTATAATCATAGTACTGACTACAAACTGACCTACAAAAATACTGTTGCATGTCACTGTTGTTACTGGTTTGGACAAATGTTTGATTATTATGGAAGAGATAGTTTGCATTGCTTGTTGTTGTTATCATAGCGCAATATAAGGTCTCTGTTTCTGACATTTAAGATAGAAAACGTGATACTTTCCAATTATATGCTGAAATCATTAGCACAAGAAACCATTGGAATTTGAAAAGGAAATTTGTACAAACTAAGTAGATTGTTTTTACTCGTGTCCTTTAGTTTTAACACAAAATATTGGACTTTTATGATTGCTATCATATCTTTATTGCAAAGGTATTAGGCTATGTATAGTACAGCTTTTTGAAACATAAAGAGACGGCATCTCTTTCCTGTGATGTAACATAAATATCAATATTTCAGGATCATTGTTATGAGGTCAGATTATTTTCAAAAGTGTTGCGTTATGACAGCCCAGTTGTGGTAGTGTGAACCAGTGACCCTGTTTAGCAATGGGTAGTCTTTAGCTTTTTACTTGCTAAAGAATCAAAGTAATGACTGATTAAAAAAAAAAACTTTTTTTTTTTTTAAATTGATGTTTAATATTATTTACTTCAATCAAGAAAAAGGGGTGTGTCATTTTTAAGGTGTGGCTCCTGTAGTGCTGCAGTGTGTTGCTGCAGTCCCTCCCTCTTTGCTCTAACGCAGATGTACATGTACAGCGTTTTGTTCATTAGCACATGAAGTCTAAACAAGCATGCAGTGAGCAGTTTCTTATTGATCTTTGTAATCAAGCCTTGTTTTGGGCTCAGGCCGTGAAGGTTACTGCAAACTGCACAAAATAAGAGCCTGTTTTACGGAAGAGGTTTCACAAATTTAGGACATAATATATGACATTATAGCATGACATTATTATTTTTTATTATTTCATCCTTGAAGAAAAAAATTTTAAGAATAAAGAAAAAGAGTTAAACTCATCAGGAAAATAACTCCTGTAAGTGCCATCTGTGTTTATCTCTACACTGTAAATGACCCATTCAGTTTTCTTCAGTGTGTGTGTGCGCACGTGTGTTTGAGAAAGGATGGGATAAGACATTGTTAAAAATTCTGGGATATCTGCCCATTTCACTCTCCATATCCCGCTTAACTGTACAGTAGCATACACTGCATTGCTTGGCGTTTTAAAAAATGTATGCTGGGAGCCATAACTGATCTGGAGCTATTTGTAATCATATGGTTCTAGGCCATTTCTGTTCACACAAACAGAATTGTCCTTTAAAGAACAGTCATGCTGTCATGTTTTAAACTGGCGAAGCTGTTGTTGAGCTGTAGGTTGTAGTGCAGATATTTTTGGATCAGGCCTTGATTTGTGTGGAACTAACCCCCTCTTGATTTTTGGCCTAACTTTTAGGATAGCAGTGTGTCTAAAACATCAGTTTGTGATCTTTCCCTCAAATTCCTTGGTTAACACCAGAAGCAACTCAGCATACACTCTATAAAGACATTTAGTGTATAGTATCTGAATGTTTTGTTGTTGTTGTTATTGTAAAGAACAACATTGTCACCATTGTAGATTCACCCCACACTGCATGAACAGAGGGATGTAGCATATCTCACAAATGAGTAGTAATAGCATCATACCCTCAAGAGAGACAGAATGAACCCAGGGCCTAATATGAATCACAGCTACAAAATTGTTCTAAAATGGAGGTAACCTAACTGCATCTGTAATAGACTTGAGGATGTGATTTAAAGATCATTTGAATTTGAATTAAATTGGTATGATGAATCCTAGTAAAACCAAAAACTCAAAATCTCGTTTTGAGTCTTTAATATGAAAATATCTCTGGAATGAACTGCAGATGCGTAAACAATGAGATCAGATCCATGTCCTCTGAGATTTTTCTGGATGGTAGCCAGTGTTGGGAAGGTTACTTTAGAAATGTAATAGGTTACAGATTACAAGTTACTTGATTTAAAATGTAATAAGTAGTGTAACTTTTCAATTACTTTATTAAAGTAATGTAACTTATTACTTTTAATTATTTTCTAATATTTTCAACTGTTAATCATTTTGAAACATTTAAACCAGGCAGAGTTAACCTTACAGTAGTGTTCAACACTGATTACTGTCAGACTTTCAAAATCCTTTATCACTTGAATTAAGATTATAATAAGTAAGGGATAATATACATCTTTATTTTGCGATAACAACTGGCTGAATGTACATTATCTCACTTATTACACAGCTTCTTGATAGATTATTTAGATGTTTCGTGTCAAAATTATTAGACACGAAACACTGATCTGAGTTGAAATATTTTAACGCAAAGCTTCCATGAAGAAATCAGTTGCTAGCAAACGGCAAGTTCAAACTAGACATTTTAGGGATACAGTGCAGTCATACCAGTTTTCTTACACAACATTTCACCACATAAATAAGTAGTAGTACTAGTTTGTTAGTTATCTTATAATCCATTACAATGTACCAAAAAAAAATAAAAAATGGCAGCAGCTGTGTTTGTATGAAACAATAGAGCAAGTCCACGATACCAGGATGACAGAATTAAGAAATTGTACACATAATATTAAATTAAGCTTTAATATTTTATTAGCTAACCAAACGCAAAGCTTCCACCAAGAAAATCATCAAGCATATAGCACTGACTTAAGTTGTTCCAAAAGAGTCTGAGCTGTATAATTATTTAATTTTAAGCACAGCCACCACAAATTCAGAAATTGTTTTTTTACTTATATTTTTGGGCTTTTTATGCCTTTTATTGTGATAGGACAGTAGAGAGACGACAGGAAAGAGCTGGGAGGAGAGAGGGGAGCGGGTTCGACAAAGGACGTCGAGACGGGAATCGAACTCAGGTCACCGTGAGCGCAGTTACGCTATATGTCATAACCAGATCATAATATAAATAACATCATAACAAGAAATAGTTTAATAGCTATGATGCTGGGTTTGAAATCAAATGTTTGCACAGTTATGACAGAAAACACTAGCATCTAACAATGCCTTGGAAAAAACAATCTTAAAAAAGTTTATGCATAAACCCAAATAGGAAATAAAACAGTTATCGAATAAGCATGTGTGCTATTCTGTGAGAGAGTAAAATCTTTGCGTGGCAGGGGCAGCTGCCACAAAGACCTGCCACCGCCAAATGCGCCTGCCACTCCACCTGCCACCGCTATGTGCGCCTGCCACTCGACCTGCCACCGCTGAATGCGCTTGCCTCGCGACCCGTCACCGCTATAGCAAACAGGTGGCGCGACGCTTAGGCGCTGTGTGTTCTATTATGGATTAAACATCAGATAATGTGGCAAATAATTGTAGAATTGCAAGGTCTGTTTACTTACATTACAGGCAGGCGCGACACTTCGGTGCTGCACGCGCCATTACGGATTTAAAGGGAGAAATAAAGCATAAAGTAAGGCAGAAAATATGTAAATAAGAGTAGAATTGCACTTTCCGTTTGTTTATATGCATCAGTCGGAGTGTAAACAGTGAGAAATGTTGAGGCAGGCGCTACGCTAAGTTGTGGCAGGCGCGACGCTTCGGTGCTGCGCGCGCCATTATTGATTTAAAGGGAGGAATAAAGCATAAGTTAAGGCAGCAAGGAATAAAACAAGGTACGTTATGGCAGGTTTTGTGGCAGCTGCCTCTTACTGTTTACACTTCGGTTGATGCACTTAAGTAAACAGACCGTGCAATTCTATACTTATTTACCTATTTGTTACGTTACTTTAGGCTTTTAAATCCATAATGCGCACACAGCACCGAAGAATCGCGCCTGCCTCAACATCTCTGACTGTATACACTCCGATTGATGAATATAAACAAACAAACAGAGCAAGTTTACATTTATTTACATATTTGCTACCTTAACTTATGTTTTATTCCTCCCTTTAAATCCACAATGGCGCGAGCAGCACCGAAGCGTCTCGCGTGCCTCAACATCTCCACTGTATACACTCCGATTGATGCATATCTGGCAGTGGCGGGTGGAGTGGCAGGCGCGTATAGCGGTGGCGGGTGGAGTGGCAGCTGCCTGTGGCGGTGGCAGGTCGAGTGGCAGGCGCATATAGCGGTGGCAGGTCGAGTGGCAGCTGCCTTTGGCGGTGACGGGTCAAGTGGCAGGTTTTTGTGGCAGCTGCCCCTGCCACGCAAAGATTTTACCCTTGCTGGGCCTAAACTCCTGAAACACTGGTGTCTCATTTTAGAGCAGTTAATGCAATTTAAAAGAAGTCAACTAAATCTGTAAGTGGAGGTGGGTGTGTGAAAAAAGTCAGATGTAATCCCCTTTGTAATCACTGGCATTTTTCAAAAGTAACTGTAATTTAATTACATATTTTTTCTCAGTAACTGTAACTAATTACAATTACATTTATTTTGTAATTAGATTACGTAATTCCGTTACATGTAACTAGTTACTCCCCAACACTGATGGTAGCTCACCAGGACACAGCATGAATCCTGAATGCATGATCGCAAACAGAAGGTTGTAATATCCATCTGTCTTTTGTCTTACAACATTTTCCCTTTGTTTCTCTCACTCTCTGTCTTTTTCACCCCTGACTCAGCTTTGTGGGTGGGGTGTGGTGGGGGAAGGGCCAACCTTATAGATGGCCCAATACGAGACTGGGCGGTCTGTTTACTGTGGGTTTTTTTTTTTTTTTTTATAGTTGACCATTTCAGCAGACTAGTATGTGTGTATGTATGTGTATGTATGTGTATATATATACCAAAATGATCACGGTTATCGGTAGTGTTAAAATGTGCTGGAAATGTTCAAAAAGTACTGACACACAAATCACTTCATCAAGTTTTATATTTAAAAACAGTAAACAAATAAAATTACTTTTTGTTTGCCTAATCAGTAAAACAATACTAGCATTAATGATGTCTGGATTTTAAATGACAACATGACTGACAACTTATATGGCATGTTCAAATATCTAATGTAAATGATTAAATAAAGCTTTGAAAACGTTTCATAAAAGGTAAACTCACATTTCAGCCTTCAAATAAAGAAAAGGTTAAGTCAAAATGACAATTGGTTAATAAAAGATTGTATGTATTTTATCTGCTCCATAAATCTAGATAATTTATCTGAATTGTTTAAATGTGTAGACAGTTTTTTTATCAACTGGTCAAAATTTTGGCTACAGCAGGGCATGCAAATTTTTTTGGCCAGACAAAAACTGCACACAAGCTGAATGTAAATGTAAGTCTCTGTAAATCTACTGTGGGAGACTAGATGGCGCTTATGGAAAAGATGTATTACAGCTGTTTCCGTGAACTCCGTGGATAAAGCAGTATTGCAATCAAGAACAATACTTTAGATATTACATGGAGTGAAGATGAAAACAAAATGCCAATCGAATCTTTTCCAAAGACAGTCAGACTTCAGAGGTACATTCATATAATGAATTAATTCATATATTCATTTCATTTGTATAGTTCCCAAATGAGAAGTAAAACGTTCTTTCTTTGAGGGTTGTGCATCACTATGATTTAATAAATACCTGATTACAATAAGTACTTATTCGCGCGTACGTAATATCTGAGAGAGCGCATGAGCCATGATCATTATATATTTAGGAGAGCAAGCCCACTGCAATCCGAGAGATTCGTGCTGGCATCCTGTCGTATTAGGATAATGCACTCTTTGCATTTGCTATTAACATAACGCCAAAAACTGCTTCAAATGAAGGATGAAAGTGAGAATCACGTCGTAAAAGCTGGAATCCATTTCTTATTGGTTAAAATGAACGGAGACTATCTCGTGGTTTTCCGTGGATGCTCGAACATTTCCGCGGGGATCGGCGCCTATACCATCAGCACTCTTTTAAAACATCCCAGCTTTTCCGCAGTCTTTTCACACAAAACGAAACTACTGTGCGTGGTGTGTGCAGATGAGACCGTTACTTAACTGTGCTTTATGCTGTACATAATTATATACACACACACATACAGGGGTTGGACAATGAAACTGAAACACTGGCCAATATAGTGTTGGAGGTTTCATGGCTATATTTATGCAGCCTGGTGGCCAGTCTTTACTGATCGCACATTCCACCAATAAGAGCAGAGTGTGAAGGTTGACTTTGTGCACCCAATAGCTCAAACATTGTACCCTGAAGGTGGTGCCGTGTATTAGGATGATAATGCACCAATACACACAGCAAGACTGGTGACAAGAGTGATTTGATGAACATGAAAGTAAAGTTAAACATCTCCCATGGCCTGCACAGTCACCAGATCTGAATATTATTGAGCCACTTTGGGGTGTTTTGGAGGAGCGAGTCAGGAAATGTTTTCATACACCAACATCACATAGCGACCTGGCCACTGTTCTGCGAAAGGAATGGCTCAAAATCCTTCTGGCTACTGTGCAGGACTTGTATTTGTCATTCCCAAGATGAAATAATGCTGTATTGGCTGCAAAAGGAGGCCAAACGGCATACTAATTGTGGTCTAAACCCAGGTGTTTCAGTTTCACTGTCCAACCCCTGTATATATATATATATATATATATATATATATATATATATATTTTCATATATAATGTACATGTATGTATGTATGTATGTGTGTGTGTATATATGTATATGTATATATATATATATATATATATATATATATATAGCGCAATTAGGCTGGATATATCCAAGGCGACAATATATACAGCCTAATTACGCAGCATCTGTAAATATCTATCTTACTTGAACATAGCCGACAAATTACGGCGCAGCAGTCTCGCTTGTTTCCTATGCATTAAAGCAGAAAAGAGTTAAAAAAAAAAAAAAAACGATTGAAGACTCGCATCATTTCTACACCGGACGCGAACGGTGCAACAAAATACTATTATATTTTGTCGCACCCATTATGATCAGTGATGCTGTCTGCGGTGTGACTCAACAAATTAGGGATGCGCGGTATACCGGTACTGGAAAAATACCGGTATTTATTATATTTCAAATGGTACAATATCATAATTTTGCTCAATTCGGTATTTTATACATTGCTGTTGCAAAGTGCACCTGTAGGTGGCAGTGCTTCCCAAATTGCTGCGCAACCGGTAAAAAATGTGGCAACAGAAACGCGATGGATCAAACAGATGAAACTCTTTCAGTGCGCCCGAAATTAATAAATAAAGAGAACAGTAGAAGTGAAATATGCCATTACTTTGCATACAAAACGGAAGAGAAATGTGAACTGACTCTACTGCACCTATATGCAAGCGTTGCTATACATAATGTGCTGCCACAGGAGGCAACACATGAAATCTTGCTATTTGTCGCTTGCTCATCCTGATCTTTTCAGAGAATTAAGAGATCAACAAGTGAGTGAATCATTCGTCTCGTCAAGTCAAGTCAAGTCAAGTCACCTTTATTTATATACCGCCTTTAACAATACAGAATTGTGTCTGTACAGTATTAAATAGGAAACAGTACATCAACAATGCCAAAGGCAACAGTAAACACTCACATTTTAGGTAAAGGTAGTTAATCAAAAATAATAAAATAAAATGCAATATTGTGTTAAGAGAAAGTGTCCCCAACCAAGCAAGCCAGAGGCGACAGCGGCAAGGAACCAAAACTCCATCGGTGACAAATGGAGAAAAAAACCTTGGGAGAAACCAGGCTCAGTCGGGGGGCCAGTTCTCCTCTGGCCAAAAGTTCCCGTGGTCTTGTGCCGACAGCGGTCTAGGTGATGTGGTCTTCACTGTGGATCCGTCTCTGGGGCTCATCTAGTTGATGTGGACTCCGCTGACATTCAGGGCTGTAGAGGTCGTCTCTAGGTGCTGATCCACCATCTGGGCTGGGTTCGGACTGGATCCGGAGGACTGCAGTGACCATCTGATCTGGATACGGACTGGATCTGGTGGTTAATGTGACCTCGGAATAAGAGAGAAACAGACTAATATTAGCGTAGATGCCATTCTTCTGACGATGCACTGAGTACATCGGGTGTTATGGGAAGTGTTCCCGGTTCCGGTTGACCTAATTAGTGCAGCCTAACAATCCTTTAACGGATTTGAATTATATGAATATGTTGATTTGTTATGTGTAAGCAAGGTTAAAGAGATGGGTCTTTAATCTAGATTTAAACTGACAGAGTGTGTCTGCGTTCCGAACATTGTAGGGTAGATTGTTCCAGAGTTTGGGCGCTAGATAAGAAAATGATCTCCCGCCCGCGGTTGATTTTGATATTCTCGGTATTATCAAGTTGCCAGAGTTTTGAGAACGCAGCGGACGTGAGGGACTATAATGTGATAAGAGCTCGCTCAGGTACTGAGGAGCTAAACCATTCAGGGCTTTGTAAGTAATTAGCAAGATTTTAAAATCTATACGATGTGTAATAGGGAGCCAGTGCAGTGTAGACAGAACCGGGCTAATATGATCATACTTTTTGGTTCTAGTAAGAACTCTAGCTGCTGCATTTTGGACCAGCTGGAGTTTGTTTATTAAGCGAGCAGAACAACCACCCAATAAAGCATTACAGTAATCTAACCGTGAGGTCATAAATGCATGAATTAATGTTTCAGCATTTGACATTGAGAGCATAGGTCATAGTTTAGATATATTTTTGAGATGGAAAAATGCAGTTTTGCAAATGCTAGAGATGTGGTTTTCAAAGGAAAGATTACCATCAAATAGCACACCAGAATTTAGCAGTAAGAAATTACTTGTCATCCAATTTTTTAACTCAACTACACAATCCATTAGTTTTTCAAATTGGTACGTTTCGCCTGGCCGCGAAGAAATATAGAGCTGGGTATCATCAGCGTAGCAGTGAAAGCTAATTCGTCATTCATAAATTCATATTTAATGTTTACTTTTATTCACAACTGATCAACGCACATATATATGATGTGATACAGTAACAGCGAAAGCTCAAATGTGCGTGACATGCTAGAACCAGTGAAGTTTTGGTCACGTAATATATGCACTTGTATTTCATACAATCAAATATGAATTGAATTTGAATGAAGCAAGAGTTTTGCTATATTCATTTTAGTATCAATAATATGAAGGGAATGTTTCTGCCGTGCTGCAGAATCTGTTTTTATTTTTATTTATATTTTATTAAACAAAAAATCAATTCACTTATCTTTTGAGGCTGGTTATTTGTCACCTATGGTATCGATTTAGTATCGATACCGAGGTATTACATTCTGGTATCTTACCAAAGCCAAAATAATGGTATCGAGCCATCCATATGAAAATTCCCTGACAGTAAACTGATGCCTCGTGTATTTACATTATTAATATGTGGGGCACCGAAACCACTTTTGAATGCGCACTTGTGTTTTACTTTCACTTTCGAGATTCACAATTACACTGAGCAGCAGTAGGCCTGTTTACCACATGTTTTACAAGATTAGATGTTTGTCAGTGGTACTCAGGATCTGCAAATCATTCGCCATCATCCTATCAGTCATCTTTCCTTACTCTGTTTATATGGTAAGTGAAATATATATATTATGTACTGTAATGTAACAGGCTGTTTTCCATGCCTTATATGGATTCACTATTTGGGCACACCCCTAATTGTCATAATAACAAAAGATCAATAATTAATATAATAGTTTTCCAAACACTTTCCCTTGCTTAAAGGTATATATTGGTACCTTAAAAGTACATATTAGTATTTTAAAAGTACATATTTGTACCTTTTCACTTTGTATCTTAGGGTACTGCCTCAGCGACAGAACTGTACATTTTTTCTGACAGTGTATTTAATTCAGTTCCCTGATCATTCTAATTAAATTTCAGCGAGTAAAGAACAAATTTATCGGAAGTAAGCTTATGGGCGACACTTCCAGTTCATTAACCGCTATGGGTAGGGCCCTATGAAATCTGTTTTATTTTTTTCCAGATTCCTTTTTTGTTTTAATTTTTCTGGATTTCGTTTTCTGTCGATTCTCGTTTAAATTTTTCTCGACACCTTTTTAATGGCAAAATTATTATCATTATTTTTTTAAATCAAAAAGCATTTCTAATTCATTAAAATGATGAAACTTATACAATTTCACATCAATTTATTAAAAGCTTAACAAAAATTACATTTTTAGGGCCCTACAAGTGTTTTTTTTTTTTTTTCTCACCATGTTTTATTATCAAATTCTGTGTTTTAGCATGCCTAATTATTTGAATGCATACTTAATTTATTCAAATTTATTCTTAAAATAGCTTCATGAAATGTTGATGGGTTTTATTTTATTATTTATTTATTTATTTTTTTTTATTTTGATGGGTTGCCGTGACTACCTTTACAGTTCTGTGTGTGTATATGATATGACACCAGTTTTACTCAAATGGAACGGTCAAATGCTCATGAAGTGATGCTCAGAGCAGTTCTGGAGATGTTGTTCATGCATTTATGTCCTCATTTAGTGAGATGACAGACGCTGAAGTCTCTGCGAGCATCACACGTGGTTCAGTATGTGTGTAGTAAACAAAACAGCGTGCATATGCCATTGGTTAACACAGAGACAAGCAGAACATGCAGGAATTGTATTTAAATGGTGTGTTTGTGGCTTAATAGTTACAAATACTAGTCCATATCACAGTTTGATTTAAAGGAGAACTCCACTTCCAGAACAACAATTTACCTCTTCTCATCCACGATGTTCATGTCTTTCTTTCTTCAGTCGTAAAGAAATTGTTTTGTGAAGAAAACATTTCTGCATTTTTCTTCACATAATAGACTGCTATGGTGCCCCGATTTTGAACTTCCAAAATGCAGTTTAAATAGGGCTTCAAACGATCCCAAATGCGGTTGTGCATGATCCCAGCTGAGAAAGAAGGGTCTTATCTAGTGTAATGATCGGTTATTTTAATAAAAAATAATACAATTTATATACTTTTTAATGCCAAACGCTCGTCTTGTCTTACTCTGCCTGGATTGTTTTTGTTCCGGTTCATGACAGTTAGGGTATGTAAAAAAAACTGCCATATCATGTTCTCCCTCAACTTCGAAATTGTCCTATATTGCTGTGGTACCTTTTTTGTTAAGGGTGTTTGATCTTCTTTGCATGTTCACTTTGCAAAGACTGGGTCTGAACTTCTGCAGTGATGTAGGATGACTTTTAAATGATTTTTGAAGTTGAGGGAGAAAATATGACCAGTTTTTTGGCATACCCTAACTGTCTTGAGTCAGAATACACAGAGTTCAGGGAGAGAAAGGCAAGATGAGCATTTGAGATTTAAAAAGTATTTAAAGTGTTTTTTTTTTTAATGAAAATAACCAATCGTTTCGCTAGATAAGACCCTTCTTCCTTGGCTGGCAATATTTACAACCGCATTTGGGATCGTTTGAAGCCGCATTTAAACTGCCTTTTAGAAGCACCATACCAGTGCATTATATGGAGAAAAATGTTTTCCTCAAAAAAATATAATTTCTTCACGACTGAAGAAAGAAAGACATAAACATCTTGGATGACAAGGGGGGTGAGTACATTATATGTGAATCTTTGTTTTGGAAGTGGACTTAAGTGTAATGACCTACTTTTGATTTATTCATCCAAACTTTGACACATTCTGTGACATTCCGCGTTATTCGCCAAATTCCGCTTTTATCACTGGATTCCTTGATTCCGTCCATGTTTTCTGCATCGCGGAAATCATAGGGCCCTATATAGGGTAATAATGGGAAGAACAATGTGTTGTAAGTGGTAAAATTGTTTGCACTACATACCTGTGTGCTTATAATTAAAATAATACATTAAAATAATATGGTAAGAAAAACCAGTTTGCAGTATCAAGTAGCAAAACAAGCTGTTTTGTACAGCTAAAAATAGCTGGATACGGATGAGACCGGAAGTCAGACCCATAAAATTTACAAATGGCCGCACCCACTCTTACGGGAAAAATAAGGTGGCTACCTTATTTAAGTTGGTACATTGAGGGGGTTACTCACCACCCTCTTTCAGTATGCAGATTTATTAGTCAATCAGGTTTTCGTTGACCAGTTTTTCCTTAAATTCATTCATGACACCACAGAGCCATAAAAACTAAAAACAAAACAGAACAAAACAAAAACATAGACTTAAAAGAAATGGTGATCAGTTACTGAACCTAAGATTATATACCTTCCTTTTTATCTAAAATAATCTAAACATCATTGAATAAAATTGTTCATGGACATTTTAAAAAGTGTAATTTATTCTTTTTTTTAACTATATGAAAATGAATATAGCTAGTGGAATTTAATTATCTGCTTTGAGTTTAATTTGGTGAAATTTGGCCTTTATTAGAGTGGGTCAGTAACCGGATCTCAAGGATGCCCCACTTAACATAGAGCTGACCTGGATCCAGATTTAGTGTTTAACCCAGTATTTAGAGGCTTTATCTTGTTCATGGATTACATATACACTGGTCAGATTGTTATTTTTTGCATTGTTTCTGCCATAGTTTTATGACATATAAACACACCTGAAAAACACACATATAAAGCTGCTTGTCACATATTGTATAAGTACTGAACTGAGAACTTTTTGTTTAAGCCTTGTTGGGCTTAAACAGTCAAATACACACACGTATGTGTCAAAATGCTGTCTTAAAGGTTCAAGAAACCCTGGACTACTTTTCCTAAGATTTTCTGAGAGGTGTTTGTGTTGCACATCATAGATGACAGTGTTAATATCTGTTAAATTAAATTGTTGGAGAAAACTGGTTAATTTTGAGCTTTTTTGCGCTATTTTCATGTCCAGGTTTAAAATTCATATTGTGCTTACGTCACAGTTTGTGATGTGGCAACAGACTTTAGTACTTTGATGACGTGCTGGTGTCTCATAATTATTCATGAGGTGACATTTTCTTATCCTATGAGAAGAGGCTTTGCCTAATTATTCACGACAGCCTGTGTTGATTTGCTATGACAGACGTTTAGGCTGTGAGATTGCATATATTAACTGAGAGAAACAGTTGTTAACTCAATGGGAGCAAAATGAAGCTATCTAAACAGTCTGAACCTGAAGTTCACTCTCTCCAGGGATGTAAGTTAGACAAGAATTGAGCGAGTGAGGTGTGATAATGAACGTAGTGGTCGTCATTTACTCCAGACATCTGAGCTGCTGAAGATGTGTGGATTACCTTTGTTTGTGAAGGAAATGCGCCTCCCAATCTACATATATCCGTCTATGTTCGCACAAATCATTTGTGATCCAGCTTCACTTACAGCAAAAGTGAGTGTAAGGTTTTTTTTGAATGAATCTTTGCGATCGCCTTTCCTAATAATGTGCTAGTTAGCAAGTTTAGGGCTAAATGCGGCTGAAGTAAACAGACTCGTCACTTCACGGAGAGAAGAGAGGGGTGAGGCGAGCAGAGCTCATTTGCATTTAAAGCAGCCTCAACCAGAATGGAATGATTTTTGCAGAGCTGATTTTGGCAATGTAAAAATGGTGTTGTTTTACCATTGAGAATTTTTAACCCAAGTATATTATAGACTTTTCATTCAGAGCCTAAAGAATCATATCAACTTGTGGAAAATGGGCATCTGATGACCCCTTTAAGGTCAGGAAGTGAAATGATTTGTCTGTGTAAGAAACTGAACATTATTTATTTGTTATAGGTTGCAAATAAATCATTCTTTTGAACTGATTCTTTTTGGTCAACTAGTTGAACCAGTTTACTAAATCAGCATCACAGGTCTGTGAGTTTCTCAATCAAAGCTCTCTTTTTTGCTGACTCATTCATCACTCTAGTGAAGGGACGAAAAAGTTTTGTTTTTTTTGTTTTTTTTTTGTTTCTCATTGTTTATATAAAAAGGTGAGCTGATGAAGATAAGTTTATTCACTTTAGATGCTTTAGAAAGTACAACATCCATGTTTCATTTCAAAATTGGCTTTAGTAGTTTAATTGCATATACTGTACGTTGTGTGATTGCCTGATTACATAAACAAGTGAATTAAACAAATTCAATGAAACATACTGCCTGAAAGATTTCCCTGTTTGCTTGAGGCTATGGATTACAAGTAATAGTTTTGTAAATAATGTTCAGTGTTCAGATGCTTCTTGTATGTTTCACATTATAAGACCTCAGTATATCATCAGGAGCCATGGGTATTAATTTTGTGTTCCTTGATATGCATTTTAAAATTCTCAAAGATGGGCAGCCACTGACTTGAATTTCATGAATCACTAAGGACCACAGTTTCAGCTAAAAATCTTTACTGTTCTACTCCAAGAAAAAGTCGCCTACTTGGCTGGTGTTAGGGTAAGTTACCAACAAATTTTTAGTTTTGGATGAACTACCCCTTTAATAATATAATAAAATACTGCTTAATTATCGTTATCAACTAACCCTAGAAAACAATGAGGTGATTTTTTTATTTATTTATTTTTTTTTTTTTTAATTTAATTAGATTTTTTTTATCTCACACCCCTAATTCAAATATTATACATCTTTTATTATATAAAAAAGAAGGCACACCTAAACTGAAAGAATTAACCAGTGTTTGTACAAAGTGTTTTAGTTGCCTTTCCACTATCTCCAACATTTGCATACGATTGTCACATTTCTCACCCTAGTTTCACAGAACTTTCATATTAGTTGTGAAGCAACAGTTACCCTCTGTTATGAAATAAATGAATACTTAATACTCTACTCTACTTATAATCAATGCTAGTCCATAACATCTATTGAACACTGGCAGAAACTGTTACTTTTTTTTTAATAAAGCATAAAGAATTGAATTAGTAAAGAAGATTCCAGATCTAATTCTAGTTGGAAACTTTAATCATTTTGAACTATTTGCAAATGTAACTCTTTCTCTGCCTTTTTAATTTTTTTTTTAAATTTATTTTTGCCAGTTACCACCATCAGTGATCAGTTTCACTAAATTTTGATGCCCCGCAAAATATTTTGTTGTATGAATGTCTGAACATGCAAAATGTCAAAAGAAAGAACAGAGTCTCTGCTTTAAAACAACAAACAAATAAAACCCAAATCAACACTGCAGTCCATCTGATATAGAGACATCTTGCATGACTATGAGAGTGATATTGCTCCATATACATTTTCAAATATATTATACTGCTTTCATTGTTTAGGTCACATATTCATGGGGAAAAAAATCAGTTTGAATGAGGAAAGCATTTTCTTTATCATAGTATCCTTTAAATCAGTAGTTCCCAATCTTGGTCCTGGAGCATTATTTAAACCCACAGGATTCAACTCATTAGTAAAGACTTAGGCTCATTTGAAATGAGCTAAATCTGCACAGAACTGATAACTGCTGATTGCGCAAAATGTATTTTTCTCGTGAGAGCGAGTTGGCTGTAGTCGAGCGTAGTTTTCTCTTCCCTGACTGCGCTGACCAAAGGCATGATGGGAAACAACACAGGTTAATGCTCATTGGTTTAAACAACCGTGTTGTTGCGTTCTCTTCTAAAATGTCTGAGAACAATCTTTGTGTGGGATGTGTGGTGGTTGTCATATTTCTAAATTTACATAAAATATTAGCGTTTATCAAACTAAAAAAAGTACAGAAAACACATCGTTGGCAGAAATTAACTGTTACTTGCTGTACACCATGTCTATTTTCATATAAAAGTGACAGAGTTTGAGTTAGCTTTAGTTTGTTAGCAACAAAGTACATAAGTGTGAACCAAACAATATCTGCCTTTTACCTTGTATGTGTCTGATTCACTATGAAAAGTCAGAACTCTCTGTCTTGTCTTCACTTCTCCCCTCACTGCAACTGTCTCCTCACGTCTACTTTTAAGGCAAGGTGAGGCACATCTCAAACTACTCCTAAACCGCAAATATAGGTGGTAGATCGAGAGACACCAAAAATGTTCCAGGACTAGGATTGGGAACCACTGCTTTACCTGGCTATCCTCGCTGTGTCAGGACCCTTTGCTTCAGCAGTTGTCTTTGATGGTTAACTGATCACTTGAACCCAGGACTAGGAAGCATCAGCTGAAGGCAGTAGAATCAGGGGATGAGCTCACACTGAGTCAGCATTTGCGTGCCTCACTTCCACCTGAACTACCTGTGATTTTTGTCAGGGAGAGGCCCCTCCCAATAGAGCCCACTGGTCCCTTTTGCTGTGTGAGAAAATGACCAGCATTTTTGTGAACTGTCATAGCGGCTAGATTTGTCAATTTTACACTGTCACATTTGTCGCTTCCTATAAGCTTTGCTGCAGTGGCTGGTCAGACTGCTCAACCCAACTTCACATTTATTATTCCACAAATGTTGTGATAAGCCCTTCTCATGCTTTTACTGGCTTACCCTCAGTCCTCTGAAATGAGTCAACGAGATCACCATGCTATTTTTCTTATGCTGAGGGTTTCTCATAACTTCCTTATTCAGTTGAAAGATTATGGAGAATTTATGTTAAGCTTTGTCCTACATAAAGGTTGTCCTACATCAGATCTGAGCACTTGAATGTCAGGGAACCATGTTATGTCAGAAACTGGAGACAATTTCACATGACATCGCTGGTCAGTTCATTGATATTGTTGAAGTGTCAAATTCAGTGTTACTCCAGTGCCACTTTGTTTGTCTGTGAATAAAAGGTTGTTCAAAGGTAAATAAATTTCCTTGCTTACAACCTTGTTTTGTTCAAGAATGAATCAGCATTTTAGAACTAACTCATTTATAAAAACAGTCCATTGTCACCACCTACTCGTGTAACTATGTAACCTGCATTGAAGTTGCTAAAAATCGCCTTCATTAACATACAGACGGTTTTAGTTTAGTGTGATTGCAATGTAATAATTACTTTTACTAGTTACAGTGAATGATATTTTGCTTTACAGTGATTTTAGAAATTTACAAACTTTGTTAATGTTCCCACATTTAAAGTTGCCACCTTGTCTATTTTGCATTTTCTGCTCTTTATTTGTGCCATTTTGTTTTATTAGAATATTTTAATTTAACACTCTCTCTCTCTCTCTCTCTCTCTCTCTCTCTCTCTCTCTCACACACACACACTCTCTCTTTCTCTCTCTGTTAATTCCTTCTAATTCCTATCTTCATCTTGAAGCTGAAACTTGAAGATCGATCTATTGTGCCTAGAGACTTTGTCCGGAGAATGAATTCAAATGTGAGTTGTATTTTTATACTGTATTTATTTATCACTTGTACTTAAAGAGAAAACAGTGTACAGGACAATAGAGGAAAAAAAACTCCCTCAGAAGATTAGATGCTACTACATAAACTGCTAAATAAAACTAGTAATTAAAAATGAATAGAAACTCCTGCTGTGTAAGAATTATTGTATTATAGAAGTCTTAAAATGTTTTTGCAGACACTATAATCTTTATGATGACAGAATCAAGAAGCTTGAAGCTTTGGTTAATTATTTGTTCTCTGAATCCCACAGGATAAACAGTGTGGCATTGTGACTAACATAAACACCAGATGTGCAGTGAAACTTGTAGGGACCAACTGTGTTCTGTATCCTGTAAATAGCAAAGACCTGCAGCATGTCTGGGTAAGTTTCTGAACTTTTCTTCTTCTTTTCCTTTTTTTAATCATATATATCAAAACCTTTTATCAAAGCTGTCCTACAACCAAAACAATACCCATTCTGGTCTAATTTTTTGATGAACTTTTTGATCCACTTAAAATGTTGATTACTGTATGTATGTATATGAAGTTTTAAGAGTGAAGTTTTTGCTGAGGTCGACTATAAAATTTTAAAATGTGCATGTAATTCCTTTTTTTTTTTCTAACTGTTTTGCGGTCACATCATTTGTTATGTTGACTTAAGACACTGAGACGATGAGTAAAAAAGTGTTTCAAACAGTCGTCTCTGCCGAACATCAGTATTGACGCTGTGACATCGAAATGACAAAGACTACAAAGTAAAAGTGCAGAAAAGCTTAAAAGATTAAAATGATAAAGAAAAGATGAGCCATAAACACATGAGAATATGACTGAAATGTTAGTGTTAAAATAAAATAAGTCATGTTTATTGTGTGTGTGTGTGTGTGTATATGTATGTATGCATGTATGTGTGCATGTATGTGTGCATATATATATATATATATATATATATATATATATATATATATATATATATATATATATATATATATATATATATATATATATGTGTGTGTGTGTGTGTGTGTGTGTGTGTGTGTGTATGTGTGTATATGTGTACTTGTTTTTGCTACATTGACCAAATGTCCCCACAAGGATAGTAAAACCTGAAATTTTTGACATTGTGGGGACTGGCCAAGAGATCGATTGTGATTTAAGAATCGATATTGGTTCATTAAAATGAGAATTTATTAAAATCGAGAAATCGATTTTGTTTTTGTTTTTTTTGTTTTTTTTTTACCCAGTGCTAGCTTTTTTGTTCTTTTTAAACACTATGCTGTCTTACTGTAGGTTCATGATTAAAAACGAAAATGTGAACAAAAATAAAAGCAATTCATGTGTTATTGTAATTAAAATATGAAACTTTATAATGACGGGTAATAATAGATTATGACTAAATTTTTACGACCCTGTCCGTCTAGCAAGTCTAGCAACCTCTGATATATATACACACATATACAGTGCTTGAAGCTGGCCGGTACACACCGGCACTTCTGTGTTTTACCCTTTTGCGTACTGGCACTTCGGTTAACGCGACCTCTGAGGGGCTAAACCATACAGGACTTAATAAGTAATTAGCAAGTTTTTAAAACATATATGATGTTTAATTGGGAGCTGATGCAGTGCTGACAGAACCAGATCTTATTTCCTGGTTCTAATAAGAAGTGTAGTTGGTGCATTTGGGGCAGTTGTGGCCTAATGGTTAGAGAGTCAGACTTGTAACCCAAAGGTCACAGTTTGAGTCTCGGTACATGCAGGGATTGTAGGTGAGCGGAGTGAATGTACAGCGCTCTCTTCCAACCTCAATACCACAAGCAAGACACCGAACCCCCAACTGCCCCATTAGCAATGCAGCAAAAATGGCTGCCCACTGCTTTGGGTATGTGTTCATAGTGTGTATGTTTGTCCGCTGCTGACTGTTGTACGTGTACTTGCATGGGATAAATGCAAAGCACAATTTCTGAGTGTGGGCCATCATACTTGGCCACACGTCACGTCACTTTTGGACCAGTTGGTGTTTGTTTATTAAGCCTGCAGGGTTGCAAGTGGCCAAACAACCTGTAAGGATTACAGTTGGAGAATTTCAGATGTAAGTTTGATCTTCATAACCACAACTTGTTTGAGAGAGTTGACATAAAAAGTCTTTGCTGTCGTCAAAGAACAAACTCAAGCATCTAGATAGCCATGGAGAAAAGTACCTCATCCCCACTTTAAAATGTGGGGTTTTTAAATCTGTGATTTTGTTGGGACTTTATTTTTTCGAAAGTTTTTGGACAATATATTAGGACACATTAGGGTTATGGACTGGGTTGCTTCATCACCATTGAGCCCTTGAAAAAAGCATTTAACCTTCTTTATTCCAGGGCGACTGAAACTGTATATAAAAATCTTAAAACTGATGACTAACAGTTAACTATGTGTTTGTGTTTTGTACATGCCTGCAGTCTTTTATGTATGGTGACTACATTGTATATGACTTCTGGCTTGGAAAGGTGTACGATCTCAGCATTCAAATCGTTGTGAAGCTTTCCAATGGTGCACGGTAATGTGATCACACTTTTTTCTTTCATGCCACTGGCTATGTTAACATGCAGAATTTTTGGTTCAATCAGACTGAATTCATTCCGATTGATGAATCTGAATGTAGTGTTTAGATGAACGCTAAATAAAGTGATTGGGTTGATGTGCATGTTTATATGTCACAAGCTTCAAATCGGAATTGATTTTTTTTTTTATATAAATGCACACACTGCACAAATATAGAATTTCTCACGGTTTGCACATAATAACCATTCTTTATTTGTTTTGAACAGCAGAAATAATGATTGAGCATATGAGCAGCTCGGCACAGTGGTTTGTATTTATCACGCAATAAAAATGCCCCTCTCCGCACCCAAAATGGGTTGCCTGTGGAAGAGAATCCAAAACAAGGACTAGTGGGACATTGTCCTGCTCCACTTCACAGTTGCTGAGTGAAAGGAGAGTTTTATAATGACAGGACTTGCATTTATACAACACTTTATTCAAAAGGAAGAACCGAGTGTCATACATCATTACGCCGTTTCTGCATCATTGCACATGCGCAGTCCTTTCAGTTTAGGTTTTCAATCCGATCAAGTGTTTACATGCACTCTCAATCATATTAGAAAAGGAATAAACCACCCCCTTCAATCTGATCGAAATTTCATTCCGATTGAGCTTAGTCGGATTAATTAAGGTGTTTACATTAAGTCTTTTCAGTCCGATTGAGCTGTCAGTCAGATTACAAACTGATTATTTGGTTGCATGTAAACATAGCCACTGTGGGTTATGCAGTATGTACATGTATAAAGCTAAACATATTAAACATGTAATAATCTTGTTTGTGCACCTGAGTAGCAGAGAAAAAAGAATGCAACATAATTTGATAGGATTGATTGAATAGGATATGATCTATACTGAAGTGTTGTGTTACAACAATACAATTCATTTTTTTTTTGTAGATGCTCTATGAGTGAGGAAGACGGCGCAAAACTCTATGATATATACCCTCACATCAGTGATGTGGTAGGTGCTCAATGTTTGTGTGCATTATTAGCTATGGCATCTTGTTTGCTCATATATAATGTTTAGTAAGGCTGGGCAGTATGGCATAACTTACATTTAACAGTTATATCCTTACCAGTTAGAAAGTCATGTGGTTCTTTCCATTTTGCACATTGTTAATAGGACAATATTGGCCAGGATGTGAAAACTTTTTTTTTCATTATTATTATTATTATTTCTTTTCAGTAACTAATATTTTTTTGGATTTATATCTGATTAATCAAAGAAATAAAAAGCAAATTAATAATTTATCAAAATAATTGTCAGTTGCAGCCCAGAACTATATTGTTATATTAACTGTTTGATCTAAAACTGTGTGTAACGTGATATAAGCTTGTTGAAAATGTCACAGATTGAAATGTTGCTTTGCCTTTTACTCCAGGGTTTGTTCTTTGATGATGCCTATGGCTTCTATCCGGGTCAGGTTTTGATTGGGCCCTCAAAGGTTTTTGCTAATGTGCAATGGCTGTATGGGGTGAAGCCAGTCCTCAGTAAGAAAAGCAAGTTCAGAGTTGTTGTGGAAGAGGTAAGATAAAAGTTTGACTCTACAACTTAGACAAGAGTTCTGTGATTGGGAGTATATTTTGACTAAACTAAACTAAACTAAACTAAACCAAACTAAACCAAGCTTTTACTATATGTCTTAACATGTTTTAGTCATTTATGTTTTTAGTTGTATGTCTTTTTCATGAAATCTGTTTAATTACAGGTTCAGGTAGTGGAGCTCAAGGTGACTTGGATTACAAAAAGTTACTCTCCTAAGGGGTCAGACAGTGTCTTCCCACCACCGTCAACAATCACACAGGAGAATCTTAGCAGGTAAAATCGGCTTTCTACAGCTTTTCTTTGTGATTATTTTTAACTAAAGCCTGTTTCAAACTGGGTGTGACGAAAAAAGTGACGAATGGTGCTTTCAGACAATCAATCACCTTTTGCTATTTCACGCCTGCAAGCTAGGTGGCGCTGACCAGCAGTGCCTTTTTCCTCAGATATGTATCTCGTATATAGATTTAACATCATCCGCTGCTCAATATACAGCATTAAAATAAGATAAATGAAGTTTGGTTCTACAACAGAAACTGTCTATAATGCTTACAAGAATACATCTTAAAATATAAACAGAGATACAATTAGCATCAAGCTATCTTTGCAAATGTATGTGAATATTAATGTTTTTCTTTTTTTTCGCTTAAAACCCACTTAAAATCATTATCGAGTGCTTGTAATAACTTTCATTTTTTTAATTAAATTTATTTTTAAAATTTTTATTCTATAATAGGCAGACATGCACTCTTTGTATGTTTTATAATGGATTGAATGCGACACCGGCATAACTGCTTTCATGTTTCATGTATAGAAAAATGTTTCTCTCATTTTTTTTCATACGTAATAACAGGAGATATGATCACATGATTGACAGATTTAGAGTGAATGTGCTCTGACTCATAACACTCGCGCACATGGAAGAAACCAACAGTTCTCTTCAGATCACATACATGTGAAGGCCTTTGAGTTTTATTAAAATTAAGCATTGGTCTTCAATAATAGCATACATTAAACCACATTTAAAACCAAACATAGCACCTCAATATCATGGTAAAAATATATTTTTTTTCTGTAATTTGTACGAAAAAGAGTAGCCAAAATGCATTTAGTAATATATTCCATTACTCCTTTGATAGATTTAATTCATGACTACATTAATAATATAATAAAATACAATATTAATATCCCATTCTATATATATAGCATGCTGATTTGTCCGCAGAGATGTTCAGCTTTTTTTGTTATTCGGGTTAGATTAGTTAAATTAATTTTGGGCTACGAAAATCTGAAGAATACCTGCCTGAAGGGCTACCAGGGATTTAGACATTTTGCAAGCCCTGAATTGACAACCCTTTCTGTGTAGTTTATTACCTTAATGCTCAAATGCACAAGAAACAGTTCTTTGAAGTATGATTTAATCTTATAGACAGCACTCAGACAAGTTGTTGCTTATTTCTCTAGGTTCACTCATTCACGTGTTACAGTCAGATAATTAGTTTTCTCTTGATTTTCTCATATTCAGGGTGAAGCGACTAGGCTACTTTGATCATACTCAAAGGCAGCTTGGAGAGAGAGCTTTGTATGTGTTTCCTGCAAAGAGTGACACTACACGGATCACCTGTGAGGGGCCGGAGGGGGCACCTGCTCACCCTGAGGACCCTGTTGTTCGAAAGGTGTAGTTGATTTAGCCATATCTGGTTTATTAAAAAAACAAAAAAAAACAAAACTAAAATTCTTTGTCGTTAGAAGTAATGCTGAGCATAGATGGCTAAAGTATCAGTCCTGCCGCACAAACTTGATGCTTGCAGTATTGGTAGTACAAAGTACTTGTTTTTCTGTGGTTTAGGACTTTTGCAACTTTTTGAGCACTGTTGCCACCAACGGGCAACCAGGTAAGACACAGGGCCCACGACCGATCTGAAGTATCCAGAAATTTGTTGCCCGTTCTCAATGGGAAAGTGTCCAAGCAACATTGCTCAAAAAGTTGCCCATGTATCATCACCTTAATAGATCTACAGCTCTTTTATTTTATTATTTATTATGTATTATTATTATTATTATTATTATTAATATTAATCTAACAAGAGTATGGAAAAGAAAATTAAAATACTACTGCTAGTTGAACAACTGTTGTAGCTTTAATTAAGGCCTCTACAATCAAACATGAACAGTAGAACAGTAGCATTCATTTTATATTGAACTACAGTATGTCAACAATGAATCTGTATTCATTTTTGTTGTAAATTAAAAGGGTTTTTTTCTGATAAAGTTATCTTAAGTACAACAACAACAACGTTTATTTATAGAGCACATTTAAACACAACCAAGGTTGACCAAAGTGCTTCACAAAGAATAAAACACACTAAAATAAAAGGAAAACCAGAGAATCAACAGACAAATAAAATCAATGGAATACCACGGGAAACATACTAAGAAGTATTATAAGCCAGGGTAAATAAATATGTCTTAAGATAGGATTTAAAAATACTAACGGAGGGGGCACGTCTGATAAAAGGAGGAAGGCTGTTCCAAAGTTTCAGTCCCGCAGTAGCGAAAGCTAATTTTTAAGTTTAACTCTCGGAACTATGAGCAGGCCAAGGTCACAAGATCTCAAGGTTCTAGAAGGGGTATACGGAAGCAGGAAATCGGTTAAGTATTGAGGTGCCAGGTTATTGAGAGCTTTGTAAACAAATAATAAGATTTTAAAATCAATTCTATACTTAACAGGGAGCCAGTGTAAGGACATTAAAATTGGAGTAATATGGTCATATTTTCGCTTGCCTTCCAGCAGTCTAGCGGGTACATTATGGACTGACTGAAGACGAGAAATGGAAGACTGAGAAATACCAAAATACAAAGAGCTACAATAATCAAGACGAGATGTTATGAAGGCATGAATAGCTATTTCGAAGTTTTTCCAAGATAGAAAAGGTTTAACTTTACTGAGAAGGCAAAGTTGGTAAAAACATGACTTGACTACAGCTGAAATCTGTTTATCAAACTTTAAACTGGAGTCAAATAGAATGCCCAAGTTCCTGGCACACTGTGTATTACACGGAGTGAGAAAGCCAAGATCAAAATTAAAAACAACATTTTCCTTAAGACCAAACAAAATTTCTGATTTGTTTTCGTTCAGATGTAAGAAATTGCTTGAAAGCCATAACTTAAGTACATTTAGGCAATCTAACAATGGCTGAAGAGAATTCTTATTACTACGCTGTAGAGGAAGATAAAGCTAGGTATCATCAGCATATAGATGAAAAGAGACACCATATTTTTCAAAAATAGAAGCCAGAGGGAGCAAGTACATAGAAAACAACACCGGGCCGAGGCTTAAACCTTGTGGAACACCACACTCAAGAGGAACGTCAGAAGAGCAATAATGTCCTAAACGAACAGAAAAACTCCTATTTGACAAATAAGAGCGAAACCACTGTAAAACCATGCCACAAAGTCCAACACAAAACTCCAGGCGTGACAGAAGAATGTTGTGGTCTACTAAGTCAAATGCAGCACTTAGGTCTAAGAGGACAAGAGTCTCAAGAAATATGTCACCTAAGACTCTTAAGTAGATGATGCTGTTAGAAAAATGTAAACTCTGTTTACCTAACTTGTATCTTTGTCCTGTTATGCTTTGGATCTTATTATGGATTGTGTATCTTTTTTGTATTATTACTTGAAAACTGGAAGAAATATGTATTTAATTGAAACATGAGTATAGTTTGATCAGTTAGTTAAAATATTATGACTAACCTGGTGTTAGTCAAAACTAAGTAGTTTTCTAAATGGAAAGAAGTGGTGTTTCTTTTTATTGCTTTTTGATCATTATTATTTGTTCATTTTCAGTTAAAAAGAATGTTTAAAAAGGAAGTGGGAAAGAAAATTACAGACAGTGCAGACACACAGAGTAACGATTCAGAGTCAACAGCGAAAATGGATGGCACGGAAGGTACTGCACTTGTTCATCATGTCATTGTCTTGTAAATCACAAACTGAATTGTTGATAGTCAGCAGAAATTGTCTAATTTTGTGAACCGTGACTTATTCTTCAGGTGAAAAGAGACCAGTGCAGGAACAGGACTGTCCTGATGATAATTCTGTTCCATGCTTCCCCAACAATGGTCCTGCTCCATGCCAGGATGCTCTGGAGGGGGGAAAAGAGCCACCACTGGATGTTCTTCAGGGACAGTGGGCCCATTTGGGGGAACAAGAGTCAGATGAGGAGCCAGGGGATGATACAGATGATACCAGTTCTGTCACTTCCTCTGCCAGTTCAACAGCCTCACTGCAAAGCGGCCCGACCCGAAAAAAGAGCATCCCTCTCTCTATACGCAACCTAAAGAGAAAGCACAAGAAGAAGAGAACAAAGTTTTCACGCGAATTTAAACCAGGAGACAGGTGAAAGAATCTGCAAAGAAATGTTTCATTGATTTCTGAGGTCAAAATGAAAATCTAGACCAGCTGTGTTGTGTTGTGAATGACACTGCAGAATTACCCATGATATCATATAAACATATGACAGTTGAAATTGACAAATTCACAAACAGTTCTAAATAATAGATTTTATTGACCTTTGATTCTGATTAGGGTTTTATGGCCTGCTTTACACACATTGCATGAGTGGGGCATGAGTAGTGTGTTTTTCAATGCCCATCTTAACAAAGTACACTAGGAGTGTGAGCCATGTAGTGTTGCATCTTTAAAAAGGTTCCCAAACCAAGCAGTAAAAGGATAAATGGGTGCAGCACCAAAAACTTAACAGATAACCCATTCTGAGCTCTGCTCTGAGTGAAAAACTTAAGCATCAGGAGATTAGAAAAGACAAGGAATACCACTGAATAACATTTGAATACTGAATGCAGACAATTGAAGCAGCCAGCACTTAATTGGGGGTCAAGATAAGTTACAGTAAACAGTAAAAAGTAAAAAGTAACAGTAAAAAGGGCACAATTAACAGTATTAATATGAAGGAATTTTCCATGTTTATTTTTACAGGAGTTTTTCTTGTACTTTCTATTTTTTACTTTGTGCACATGAGTCAGAATGTCAAAATGAGTCAAGGCAAGCTGTCTAAAGGTCACTCCCTGAACTGCAGGTCATTTACTTTTGGTAATAAACTCACTAATAAATGTACAGTTATAATGTACAGTTAAGTGCGATTAATCAAACCATTAAGTTGGATTGCAACCAAAATTCTTAAAATTAGGATCTCTCCAAAATTGTTCCCGGCCTATATTGATCATGTTATTTTGTGGTCCTGTGGATGCAAGTAGCGTTTTGATGTGTGTATTATATGCAAAAATAGCATTTTGATGTGTATGTGTCCCAGTGAGACTAGGGACAACATAATGAAAACTTGTTGAGCTCTGTATGCTTTCACCTGTCTTTCATAGTATGTAGAATGACTCAGTGGCGTGATGTTATAGCTCCTTGTTCTTTTGAAAATGTTCTTAATGTGCAGTTATAGTATCTATGTCATTTTCTTTTCAGCTCATTGGGAGAAAGGAAAATATGCATCATATTTAGAATGACACTCCCTTTTTAATAGTAATATTAAAGACATATAATTATAAATTGTTAAAGGCCATTTTAATTGTTTAAAAAAAGATGATCAGATATTATAATAAGACCCATCTAAAGGTTTGCAACATTTCATATCATGTTTCTGTCAAATGAAATAAGACATCAATTAAATATACTTTTAATTGGTGTGTCTTGTTTGTGCATAGGGTGGCGGTTGAGGTTGTCTCCACTGTAACCTCTGCAGATGTGATGTGGAAGGATGGTAGATTAGAGACAGGGATCCGCTCCAATGACCTGATCCCTATCCAGCACCTGGACAACCATGAATTCTGCCCTGGAGACTATGTTGTAGACAAACGACGTATGTTCCCTCTATAATGCAATTGTGCAATTTTCAATTTGACTTTTATTTGCATGTCTCATGCCCTTATTTAGTGGATCAGTCCTTATTAGGTTGTTTATTATTGACTTCGCAATTAGTTCTTTTAGACATAAGATCTTGTTTTTTACTCACTTGAAATAAACTGTATGAATGTGGCTCCTGCAGCCCAGGCTCTTCAGGATCCAGGTATCTATGGGGTGATTCAGTCAGGTGACCATAAGGCCAGAACCTGTGTAGTCAAGTGGGTCAAACTTAATGCTGCAGGCGACGATGTTGAGGTACTATTATAATTGTTTTTACCGTCAAGAGGTGTTAGGAATTGTATGTTTTCATATTATTCAACAAATTAATTTTTTATATGTAGGTAATTGGGGAAGAGGAGGACGTTAGTGTTTATGACATTGCTGATCATCCAGATTTCCATTTCCACACAACGGATATTGTCATAAGGATTGGCAACTCTGACACAGAGGACTGTGAAAATGAGGTACAAAAATAGTTTTTCATTTTAAGAGATTTTAAGAGAACATTTTCAGGCTTACCACATTGTCAGTGTGTTTATATCAAATGAGTTATGGTTATGTAGTTTAAAACATAACTCCTGACTCTGCTAGGAGTTTGCACCTCATAGTAAATTTTATTCAAGTGTGGTTTTTTTAAGTAAATCTTTAAGTGGACAATCTGTCTTTGCATCTGTAAGTTAGTTAGTAACTTTGTTATTTGCAATTTTTATGTTCTTTGGTTTTCATTCTCCTTTTGCTTTAATGTCTTGCCTCAACTGTCCTGTAGAGATCTGTTGGCCAGGTGTGCAGGGTGGATCTAAGCAGTAAAGTGGAGGTTGTGTGGGCTGATAATTCTAAGACCATTGTCCTGCCACAGGTATGCACCAGTTTACTCAAACTGGTGTAATGATCTTGCTCCTATATAAGCACACATTCACCTGTAGACCTCAGAACTAACACTTATTTATTCTTTCTCTCTCAGCACTTGTATAATGTCGAGTCTGAGATTGAAGAAACATATTATGACTCTGCAGAGGGCAGCAGTAGTGGTGCCTCATCTGAAGAATGGGAAGATGAAAGTGATAGCTGGGAGACAGATAATGGACAAGTGGAAGACGAACCAGGTGGTCGGGAAACCATTCCAGTCTCCTCCCCCACCACAGGTGCCACTGCTGATGGCAAAACCCATGGCGTGCATGCCTCCACGACTACAGACTCACCAGGAGCTGTCCCTAATCCTGAACTTCCTGGAGGTATTGAATTCTCATACAGTTATATTGCAGAATTAAGTTAATTGGTACATTGACATATTGACATTAAACACATCACATTCACATTACAAGAGAAACTAAATGGATAGATGTCAAAGATCCAAAAGTACCCAGCAATATAGACCATATGGAGTATTTGTCCATTTTAAGTCAGACTCTAGACTGTAAAGAGTATAAATATCAAATTTACCAGTGAATACTGCCAAAATGTAGGCTTTTTTTTTTTCAGTGTAATTTTTTTTTAGCTTAATTCACATCAGATGTATTTTTACTAAATAACTAAAACTAAATCACTTAATATTTTTGTTAAACATTGCAACAGTCAGTAGGTTGTTTGCACATGACGTCATTGCTGTGGCGCAGAATGCAGCTGGAGGGCAGGAAGTGATATTTCTCCATAGGAATCACTAGCAGAAACTCAAAAATGCCTATGTTTTGCATTGTTTGTGGATGCTCAAATCGGTAAGACCGAGAAACCACACAATATCTTTTATCATGTATGAAAATTTGCTGTTCATAAGGGGGGGAAGGCAAGAAATTGATTGAAAAGCGCAGGAAAAAGTGGCTTGTAAACCTCCGTCTGTGGTCAGGAGGAGAGTCGGATAATGCTTGTGTGTGCAAATGGTTAAGAAAATATATAATATGTTAAGATATTAATAAAGAAATATACAAATATATACAGGGTGAGACAGTGAGAATTCACCTAATGCTAAACGCCACACATAGACACAATGTAAGATATTATATCTGTAGTTTCGAGAGCGTCATTTTATATATATATATATATATATATATATATATATATAATATAATATTCAGATTATAACGGAACATTGTGAGATAAAATTGAAGTGAGTGACAGCTTTTTATTGACTATATGGAAGCGCTATTTGCTCGCTTTCTATAATCAGTTCGGAATTTGAATAAAAGTTTCGCTTTACATGTTGCTAACAGGACCAATAGCCACAAAACCCTGCACACGCAGCAAAGTTTTCTAGGTTCAATTGTAATCAACTGCAAATATAATATCTTATTTGCATTGTATCTGCGTGTGGCATTTGGCATTGAGTGAATTCTCACTGTCTCACCCTGTATCTATTTATATATGTGACCCTGGACCACAAAACCAGTCTTAAGTCGCTGGGGTATATTTGTAGCAATAGCCAAAAATACATAGTATGGGTCAAAATTATTGATTTTTCTTTTATGCCAAAAATCATTAGGAAATTATGTAATCATGTTCCATGGAGATATTTTGTAAAATTCCTACTGTAAATATATCAAAACTTAATTTTTGATTAGTAATATCCATTATTAGGAACTTAATTTGGACAACTTTAAAGGCGATTTTCTTAATATTTAGATTTTTTTTTTTTTTGCACCCTCAGATTCCACATATTCAAATATTTGTATCTCGACCAAATATTGTCCTATCCTAACAAACCATACATCAGTGGAAAGCTTATTTATTTCCAAAAATTGACCCTTATGACTGGTTTTGTGGTCCAGGGTCACATATTTCTATCTTAATATTATTATCTTTTATTAACCATTCGCGCACACAAGCATTATCTGACTCTCCTCCTGACTGCAGTCGCAGGTTTACAAGCCACTTTTCCCTGTTTTTTTCAGTCAATTTCTTGCCTTTTCCTCCTTATGAACAGCAAACGTTCATACACGATATAAAATAAAATTTCTCAGTTTGACCGATTTCCATAAACAACTGAAAACAGTCATTTTGAAATTCTGCTATTGATTCCTATAGAGAAAATTCACTTCCTGCCCTCCAGCTGCATTTCACGCGTCCTTAGAATCACGTGATTGGAAACAACCTATTGCCACCAAGTTGAATTAAATATATAAAAATATATTTTTTACATAAAACTATTAGTTAACTAAAAGTTATTCTCTATGTGTAAATATATTTATAAAGTATAATTTATATTTATTTTCATAAAGATGTGATTACATCATTAGTGGCATTGTTAGGTTTTCTGGGCACCTGTGTAGTTTATTGCATTAAAACTGCAGTCTCGGTAGAAATTGAAGGGAAGCATTGTGCTCCTCAAAGCTCTGGGCCCCATGTAATCTGTTCCACCTTTCCCCCTATTAGTGATGCCCATGGACATTAGTGTTGTCTGTTTTTGATGTTGCAGAGAATTCCAAATACAGAATTTTGTCAAGTAAACTGCAGATATCATAACTTTGTAGCAATTATTTTTATTTTTGCTTACTCAGGTGGAGGTGGAGGTGGAGTTGCACCTGAAGAAAAATCCAGTAAAGAGACTCCACCACGTGGCTTCCGTGAGCTTAAAGAAGCCCTGAAGATTTTGGAAAGTTTAAAGAACATGACTGTCGAGCAGCTCTGGACTGGATCACCGACCTCTCCCACTGCAGAACCATCAGCCACAAGTGCTGCCCCAACCCCAGCCGATGCCAAACCCACGAAAGAAAAGCGCTTTTTGGATGACATTAAGAAACTTCAGGAGAACCTGAAGAAAACTCTAGACAATGTGGCCATTGTAGAAGAAGATAAAATGGAGGCTGCCATTGAGGAGGAAAAAGTGACAGTGCCAGTGCTAGCTGAACCACAGACGCCTGTCCGTTCTGAGTGGCCTAGTGACACGCCGGTTTTGTGTCAGCAAAGTGGAGGCAAACCGGGTGTCACCTTCACCAGTGCTAAAGGGGAAGTGTTTTCTGTTTTGGAATGGGCACCAGGTACAGACACCAACAAAGCATGTTTTGCTCTCCATGTGGGCATTTCTGTAAGGGTGTGACGTAACATGAAAACTATAAGTAGTGATTGATAATAATGATAATCTGTTAGAATTTAAATATGAACGAAAATCAGTACAACGTTTTCAAATATTGCAATGTACATTTACATTTACGCATTTGGCAGGCACTTTTACTCAAAGCGATTGTGTTGAAAGTGCACATTTACATTTTAATCAGAGCTATCAGTGCTATGCCCTACTGTTTTATCTACAGGATATATCTTGTCTGAGTTTCATTCCAGAAGCCCTCTGAAATGACCCCTCTTTCTCACCATAGACACCCACTCATTTAAAAAAATGGAGTTTCAGCCAGCGGAAGCAAAGAAGTTCTTTAGTACTGTAAGGAAAGAAATGGCCCTGCTGGCTACCTCTCTGCCTGATGGCATCATGGTGAAGACGTTTGAGGACAGAATGGTATCTTTTTATTAACAGATTTGGTTGTTCTATTTAGTTTATTTTGCAATGTATGAAAAGCTATATTTTTTTCAAAAATTGGGGAATATGATTAATTTTCCTCTTGTTTTTCTCTTCAGGACCTTTTCTCAGCTCTCATTAAGGGCCCTAACCGCACTCCCTATGAGGACGGACTCTTCCTTTTTGATATCCAGCTTCCTAATATATATCCTGCTGTTCCTCCTCTCTTCCGTTACCTCTCTCAGTGCAGTGGGCGACTTAACCCAAACCTCTATGACAATGGGAAGGTTTGTGTCAGTCTTCTTGGCACCTGGATTGGAAAGGTAAGCTGACCTAGTCTCTGATCTAATTTCTGGCTAATATACTCCTGATTTGGAACTGGCCATTTCTTGCACTCCTTTTAATTATTCTTCATTATCACTATGTTGGATGTCAATTCAGGAGATCATATCCTAAATTGAGTTTTTCATAGCTGTTAAATTCTTTCTGACCACTGGAATGAAATAGACAGTTCTTTACTACTATACCAGCAATGCTACTGTAAGACCATGAATGGCATGTTATGAGTAACTAGCATTTTCATCTAGAATTAGTAGAAAATTTTGTAAAATTAGTAATGGTTTTAGTTTAGTTTTCTTAATGAGATCTACGTCAGATTTTTCAGTGACAACTGCTATTATTATTAATGAAAAGCACGATTTAGCTTTAGTACTTAAAGACTTGATACCCTCCATTGCATTGTTTGAAAAATGGTCATTGGTCATGTTGATGTGATTTTTGTAATGTTTCCATTTTCCAGGGTACTGAAAGATGGACCAGCAAATCCAGTCTACTGCAAGTGCTTATCTCTATACAAGGTTAATTAACAACTACTCCTGTTATTCCCTTGTTAGGGGCTACTTGTTAGTGTTACTTTTTTTGGAACCCACTCAGCACAGTTATTATAGTATTGTAATGACTGTTGCTATAATGTATAAATTCTATACAGTATATTTCTAAAACTTAAATTTTAGTTTGGTGAGCATTTGCAAAATTCCCTGAAAAGGGCAGATTGTTTTAAGGGAAGTAGGGAGGACTTGAAATTTTCACTTTTGTACCACAGTCTAATACCTTTTATTGACACTAAATCGATACCATAGGTGACAGATACGCAGCCTCAAAAGATAACTGAATTAAAAAAAGGTTTTATAAGCACTGTGTGAAACTCTGCAATAGCAAATGTGCTTGTTTTTGAGCATAAACTTGCAAACAGCACAAACAGCACTTCTCAGAAGTGACATCATCAAATATAACCAGTTATGCTGAAAACACTACACAATCGATCTCTTATCTACATAGTTATTTTTGTATACAATAATAAAGGGATTTGTGAACATGCTTCTACTGAACTTTATGAGCTCACTCTAAACAAACTACAGCATTTTCAGTGCTGTTGAGTGAATTCATACTAACGTAAACATCTGATTGTATACAGTTGAGGTCAAAAGTTTGCATACACCTTGCAAAATCTGCAAAATGTTAATTATTTTACCAAAATAAGAGGGATCATACAAAATACATGTTGTTTTTATTTAGTACTGACCTAAATAAAATATTTCACATAAAAGACGTTTACATATAGTGCACAAGTTGTTTTTGTTTTTTTTGTAGTGATAAGTCTTTACTCCCTAAACTCCCTTGTTTGTTCTGAACAGTTAAACTGCCCACTGTTCTTCAGAAAAATCCTTCAGGTCCCACAAATTATTTTGTTTTTCAGCATTTTTGTGTGTTTGAACCCTTTCCAACAATGACTGTATGATTTTAAGATCTATCTTTTCACACTGAGGACAACTGAGGGACTATTATGCAACTATTACAGAAGGTTCAAACGTTTACTGATGTTCCAGAAGGAAAAATTATGCATTAAGAGCCAGGGGTGAAAACTTTTGAACAGAATGAAGATGTGTACATTTTTCTTGTTTTACCTAAACAACATATTTTTGTCATTCAGTACTGCCCCTCAGAAGACACTTACTGCTACAGAAGAGATTTACATGTTTCCCAGAAGACAAAATAAGTTAAATTTACCCTGATCTTCAAATTCAAAATATTTCAACCCCTGGTTCTTAATGCACTGTGTTTTCTTTTGAAGCATCATTGAGCATTTGAACCTTTTGTAATAGTTGAAAAATGAGTACCTCAGTTGTTCTCAGTGTGAAAAGATGGATCTCAAAATCATACAGTCATTGTTGGAAAGGGTTCAAATACACAAAAATGCTAAAAAAACCAAAGAATTTGTGGGGCCTGAAGGATTTTTCTGATGAACAGCAGACAGTTTAACTGTTCAGAACAAACAGGGGACTCATGAACAACTATCACAAAAAACGCTGTGGAGCACATGTAAGTGTTTTCTGTAGCTTCTCAAGGGCAGTATTAAATGGCAAAAATATGATATTTATGATTTTGTGGGACCTGGATTTTTCTGAAGAACAGCAGGCAGTTTAACTGTCCAGAACAAACAAGGGACACATGATAAATTATCACTGAACAAAAATATTTTGCTAAAATAATTAACATTTTGCAGATTCTGCAAAGTGTATGTAAGCTTTTGACCTCAACTGTATGTCTGTGACTGGCTACAATGCACAACAAAAACATGTAAATAGATAACTTTGACACTCATCACAGTGCTCATGCAAATACACACAGGAACATTAATATTTTATCAATATTTACAATATTGTCTCATTATATCGTCAGCGCAATTATCATGTAGAGTGAGTTTTATCTATTTGATGCAACTTGTTCCTCTCTTGTCACATTTGCCAGTTTCGTATTGGTTTGGGTAACACTGCCACATAGCGTTGAACTTCGGAACAGCAGCGCATCAAGTACCAAAATGAGCAAAATCATATTGTACCATTTAAAGATAATATATAGAGATTTTTCTAGTACCAGTATACTGCGCAACCCAAATGCACATGTACAGCTTCCTAGCTATTACGCCATGAATTCCACTTAATTAACTGTTGGAGGCTCCAAAAATACACAAAACTACATAGTTGCTTTAAGGATCAATTTTGTAGGGTCAGGCTTTTGTGAGAAAATGTGAAACATGATCAAATATAAATATGAATGTTCGATTTCCTTAGAAGCCCTCTTCACTTTAGAAGCCCTCTTTTGCACCATTGTGTAAATATTTTGTCTCCATGCCTTTAGGTCTGATTCTGGTCAACGAGCCATACTATAATGAGGCTGGCTTTGACAGTGACCGAGGCCTTCAGGAGGGTTACGAGAACAGTCGCTGCTACAATGAGATGGCACTAATCAAGATGGTGCAGTCAATGACTCAACTTCTCCAGCAGCCTGTGGAGGTCTTTCAACAAGAGGTCTGTGAGCACTTTGCCTGCAGCGGCTGGCGACTGGTCCATCGGCTGGAGTCCTGGCTAGAGTTGGATGGGGCAGTGATTGATCGTGTATTACGATGTGGTGTTGGTATTCTCCATGGAGAACCTCTTGAAGAAATCCCATCAGCTCTGGCCCACAGCAGCCCAAGCAAGCAGGATGTGCGTAGTGAAGAGGAGCTTGAGGACTCAGGTCTCAGTCCCTCCACAGTGGGGCCCAGTGGACCTCCTGGTTCAGGTGGGCAGCGGGACCTGAGCCAGAATTCTGAGTGTGATAGTTCAGTTGTGGGTGGTGCAGGATCAGAAATACCAGAAGGTTCTGAAGGGGTGTTGGGTTTTGTGATAACACAACAAAGTGTAAAACCGTATCAGGAGTCTCAGCCGGCTGTGAGACCAAAGAAACGGAGAAAGAGCTATCGCAGCTTCCTTCCAGAGCGCAGTGGCTATCCAGACATTGGATTCCCACTCTTCCCTCTTTCCAAAGGCTTTGTGAAGAGCATGCGCGTAGTTTTGCAGCAGTATCGAGCTACTCTCACAGCTGCTGGCATTCCTGAAAACAAATAATTGTCCTCCAGCGTCATTTTTCCCTATTTTCATTTCTCCTGCTTTACTCAACCCAAGAGCTGCGCTTTTCCCCTTTAATCCTTTGTCCAGGATCTTGGATTTGCTCATCAGGCCACTAATGTTCTTAGCAGCCTATGTTAATTGCTTTGTAGCATGTCTGAAGTTGTTTCATTTTTTTTGTTTCCTCTCACCGATCATGGAGTGGCAGCACATATTATTGGTTTCTATTAAAACAATGTTCAAATTTCATATGCTTCTATCTTGTTTCCCTGACAACCACCCTGTCGTCACACTGCTCTCTCAGGGAAGTATGGACAAAACAGATGGATGTGAGATACTGAGGCTTGACTGAAGCTTTTGTGTTGTGACTTTTCCAGATTTGTAGGTATAAACTGTACCAGAGGGATTGGATTTATTGTGCCATGGGATGCTCAAAATGGTCTTAGGCATTGTCATTTGCTACTATGGGAACTATTTTTCGATGGGATCACCATCAAACTCTCACCACATATTGGTTTACACAATTCATTTGCAGAAAAAAAGGAAGGATGTTATTGTCCGTTTTTCCAAAATGTTTCAGATCAGATGTGTGATTGTTGTCTTTGGTTAATCAAATAATTATATTTCCCAGCATGACTTGCTCTCTGGTCCATATATTCATGTTAGTGCTGCTAACACTGCATTGCTTTTCAGTCTCACTCTGTATCATCAATCTTTTAAAGGTGTTGGTGACTTGGTTTTAGATCCAAAAAAGTCAAAGTTGTACAACTGCCCAGTCATCTATACTGTATGCACCCTGCTGGTGTTTTGCACAGAAATCATGTGAAAGTTGAGTGTCAAGTTTACATTTAAAAACAACAAAGCAACCAGACACACTAAACTATCCGACTCTTGAAACTGGAATCTTACATCCCCCATCTTTGTCCCTCCCCCTCCATGGCACAGAGAAGGATTTTCGACATTACAGTAATAGCTATTATTCTCTGTACAGTACATTATTTAAAACTTTTCTTACACTTTTGCCATAAATGCATACATATCATAAATCCAGTTTACATATGTGTAAATAAACAGTGGGACCTTTAGTATGAGGCAGGTCAGTCTTCTATTCTATTAAATGTGAGAAAGCACCCAGAGGGTCTGTTTGACCTGTCACGGTAGTCAACTAGTTAAAAGAAATGACTTTAAGAGATTTAGCAGCCAGGATTCAGACCTTTTGAGATGTTTGCATGAAGGTTTCATGTTTGAACACTGATAAGTTTGACCAGTCACATCCCTAACTCTCTTTCCTCTGTCCAACATTGTTGCCTTAAAACTGATTTCAAGCTTATACCTGTCATTCTGTATTAAGGGGCCCAGTCAGTCGCACTAGTTATGATGGAAAGGTGTAAATTATATTCACGAGCACAATTCAATAACTTGTATTCTTTAGACAACTGTGAAATGGTTTGTTTGTATATTTGCCTATATAATTATTATTTTTTTTAATTTATACTATTTAACCAACTACCAACTTTTTTCCAATATCATATGTATCTCTGTGACATGATTTAGATGCTGTGATTTAGAAGCTTCATGTTAATCCTGGTGCTGTGGTTCTCCAGACCACTAGGAGGCAGCAGACTAGTTTCAAAATGAGCAGTTTAGACTTCACTCTTTTGTTTACATCGACATAAGGCCAGCTGTCATTAAAGCACAGCCTTCAGACGATTTTCATATGTCTCATATGCTGATGCTCTTTGTGATGCAATACCTATGAAAAGTACACATAGCTTTATATGGATATGGAGTCAGCAGGCATCAGGAGTCATCAGATTGCACATAATTACACTTGTTTCTGCTGGAAGACACATCATGTTTCTTATTGAGTTGTGAGCAGCTGGCTGATTTTTTTTTTTTTTTTTTTTCTCTTTTCTCTCTCTTTTTTTTTTTTTTTTTTTCTTCTTCTTCTTTAAGCTTGCTTTTTCTGTAGTTTGGCTATTGGGCTTGATAGCAGATGTGTAGATGTAATAAATGCTAACTTGCAGAAAAACATCAGCAGTAGAAGTCTTTTGAAAGACAGAAAAGAACAAGAAGTCACTAGCTGATGGCTTTGTGTCATCTTGTATAAGATAACATGTTTCCATGCATAAAAGTTGCTGACAGTAAGATATTTTTGAGATGTTCTATATAAAAGGATTTATTTAACTTGTTTTCTTTTGAATGTTTAGCTTATTACAGTATGGTATTTGGAGAGTCCAAATGCTTTATCAAACATATGCACATTGCCTCAGTTGACCGAAATTAAACTCTGTCTCTCTCATCCGCTACACACTTCCACCAGTTTAGCTCTCTGTGATTCATTTTCAGTACATTTCATGCATTTCAGTACTGTAATGTGAAGCTAAGTCTCAAGCAAGAATCAAACATCAACCTTAAAAACTGAACTATTTTCTGTGTATGTGTACAATACTCTGAATTTAATCACACTATTATGAGGAGAGGTAACAGCCAAAGCATGTAACACGTTGCTTTAAGCCTTAACGGCTACATAAGACTTGACTGTACAATGTAAACATTTCCACAGTGGCCTGTATTGGTAAACTAATAAACATATGATTTGTAGCCTGAATTCTCTGTACAGACGTCATGACTATATAAATAAATAAATAAATAAATAAATAAATAAAAAACAGAAAATGCGTGGTCATGTGAATGCTTGAGGTGTATTGAAGAGTGTTACATTTTTATTTGATCTATTTTCATTATTTTTTATTTATTTCTATTTGCTGATTTTTTTTTTAACAATTTATTTTGGTTGCACTAAACAATGTAAAAAGTAAAGCATTAAACTTTTTTTTTTTTTAAGAGGAACCATTGTAATAATATTATGAACTATCCTGTTTTGTGCTTATTTTATTTTTCATAAATTAATTGTCCACCAGAAAAAAAAAAAAAAATCAGAACAAACATTTAAACTTTTATTCAAAAAGAAAAAGAAATGCCTCCTTTTTGGCTTTGATTTGACAATAGAAAAGGTGTGAGTGGAGGAAAAAAAATTACTCTTGACAATATTAAATACATAAATTTAAAACAACAGAAAGAAATCAGCCACTCATTCCTGAAACATGGATTTGAACAGCAACGCTCCCCTGGCACCAAATTTAACTTGGTAGTAGTATTGTTATGATACATCCCTAACATGCTGTTTACGATTGTTGTAGTGGTATCAATAAATGTATTCATATCTTGATGTAACACAGTCAGATGTATCTTAGTATAATTTTGTGATGTTCACTATTGTAAGATCTAATTTCTTTAAGGCACATCAAAGATTAAAAAAAAAAACTGACATCTTAATACATTGTTTGCATAGTTAATTTTACATTG
Source organism: Labeo catla (assembly GCA_012976165.1). Lineage (NCBI taxonomy): Eukaryota > Metazoa > Chordata > Actinopteri > Cypriniformes > Cyprinidae > Labeo > Labeo catla. The sequence continues at coordinate 115,281 of VONZ01000767.1, forward strand.
TAAATTGAATATCTATAATCTACATACACAATCATAACGCAACAATGCTGAGCTATATATTTGTTTCCAAAAATATATATATATAGAGAGAGAGATTTGTTATATTGCTCCAAAGCATACAGTACATCTTGGTAAGGTGCATTAAGGTAATGCTTCACCTTTGATCAATAATTGATCAATACAGTAAATGTGCAAAAACAAATAAACAAACAGTCTAGCAGCCTGCTTAAGTTAAAATTTCTTTTATACCAAAGACCCTCTCTCAGGAAAATCATAAGCAAGGCCTAACAGCAGGGATGCTTCTACTTAATGATTCTTCTTTATCCTGATATATTGTTAGTTACTGTAAATCAGTCTTGTATTTTTCTTAATGATGTTCAGTATCTTGTAACACTCCTTGTTGCATTCAGTGTCTGTAAGTCAGTTGGTACTTGTGTTTGCATTAGGAGATATTATATGCAAAAATGATTTACTCATGCTCATGTTGTTGCAAACCTACATGATTTTGTCAGCGAAACACAAAAGGCTTTTTTATGTATGTGAATGAGGGTAGGGTCTATGAAGCTCTTAAAATGATGAAAACCCACCAGTAGTTCATCATAAAAGTAGTTCATATGACTAATATGAAATATGACCAAATACACAAGTATAGGATATGCTAGCACTGTGTAAGGCGCAGGCAAAATGTTATTTGTCAATGATGATTTGTCATATAGACCACAAAAAATGCAAATAGTTTTGTGACCATATGTTCAATGGTGTCAGTGGTGCCTTGATTTCAGAACTATGGCACAGGGGAATCTTTCCCCTTAAATAACTTAAATTTCATTAAAAACCCTATTATATGGCTTCAAAACACTTGTGATACAATCCATAGAGCAGATGTGCTACTTTTATTTGTTATTTTATAGCTTCATAGACCTAGTCCCCTTCTACTTTCATAATACAAAAAAAAAATGCCAGCACCATATCGGTTTTGTCATCCAGCTATGAGTCTTGCCAGGCTGCCATGAATTTGTGCCTGTACTGGTCCATAATCTACCAGCTCTCCATCTACAGTAATGATGCCTTTGGGTGAGTATGGCTCAAGACGCAGAGCCTTCACTTTAACATAAACTACATGGGGGCAGTTTGTGTTAAGATGGCCTCCTTTTTCCATTGCTAGGAATAGGCGTAGGAGAGATCTGCGAGAGACTCCTGCCTTCACATAAATCAGGTGGATTGTGCCATCATCGAATCTGGAAGCAGGTGCAGCCAGCATATCTTCTGCAAGGTGAGACTGGTACATGGCCACAACTAGAACAAAATCCTCATCTTGAACCACTGTCCAGTGTGCTGGTACCGGTTGGTTGAGGGGGTTAAGTAGGAAGTCTCTAGGACCAAGTACAGACAAAGGTGATGGGATGGTTTGCTTTGACTTGGGAGTATTGTTGGAGTTGCTGGAATTTTGGAGAGTGTGACCAAGTAAGTCATTTGAGAGACAGCAGTAATCAGAGTTAGACTGGGGAAATATGTTGCTAAATGCTGCAGTTGAATCCACCAGACTAGGTTGAGACATGGGGTTCTCTATGGGTAAGTAAGCCAGTTTCCCCCTATATACCCTTAGTGAAGCCAGACGAACCAGGGTTCCCACTGTAAACCGGGCAGCTCCCACATGGCGATACTTCTCACTTTCAATGTCTACATCAGCCACAAAGCCCCAGGCCAGAGACAGAAAGGAGAACAAGCGTTGACTGGAGGCCAAGTGGACAGATGTGAGATCCAGTCGTGACACCAGGCCTTTACATAAGATGAAGCCACAACTTATCAACAGCTCCTCACTGGACACAGCTCGTAACCTGGAAAACAGCCACAAGGCACATTAGTCAACACAACCCTACGACAAAAACTTATATTGTGCCTCTACAGTAAATGCACACAATCTATTTTTCCCAATGATACAGTGCACAGCAGAGTACACCCACTCTAAATTCAGCAATTACTCTTTACTTAGATGACATGTTAGGGTTCTTTGGAGATACAATGTTCCAACAAGCCTGCTTGATCAATTACCGAAGAAGAATGTCAAAATTATTCAGCAAAATAAGATTTTCTTATCAAAGTGATAAAATGTTGTGTTGCAAAAATAAGTACACCCTCCTGAAAGTATATTTAAAAAAAAAAGTATAGGTTTAAGGCTATTTTTTTTTAACAGGTTAGTATATTATACCAAAACTTTTAAAGACAATTAAAAGTGTTATATAGCCCACTGAATAATACTCTTACTGACTTAATGCTGGCAGCAGTGGAACCACTTGGGAGAGAACTGCCAGGTGAATTATTACATAGCATAAAAGAGGACAATGGTACAAGAGGAATACCAAATTATTTTAGTGTGAAAATATAGCAGAAGTAGCACAGACATTCAAAAACAATGGACCTGTGACAAAGTTCCTAAAACAATCAGGTCTTCACTTTAAGTTTTTATTTAGTAATGAGTGATTTTTTGCTAGAATAAGAGCAGGAGGAATACCAGAGTCTCAGAGCCGGCAAAAGCTATGAAAAGAGTGACACTTTATCACTAGAATTACCTACTGTAGCCAAAGCACAATAAACTAATTTTACCTCTTGCAAGGCCCATATTTACAAAATATAGACTTCTGGGAATCCATACTCTGGTCTCAAGAGACCAAGTCAATAATTTCAGATCCAAAAGCATCCAAAATGTTCTGGTGTTGCTAGAGGAGGAGTACAGTGAGTAGTGCATGGTACCCACAGTGACGTTCAGTGGTAGTAAATCTCTTATATAGGGATGTATGAGTGCTGAAGGTCTGAGGGAGTTATATCAGTGCTGTCATGAATTCACTTTATAATAATGTTTAGTTGTAAGTCATTTATAAGTGATTAGTTAATGATGAAATATTCTTCTACAAAACATTCACAAACGATTAATAAGTGATATGCTAACAATTTGTGTATGTTTTGTTAATTCATTTACAAGTCAATTACAAGTTAATTTACAAGTAATTATTTAATGATGAACTAATCATTTACAAAACATGACTGTGTTTAGAAATGATTAATAAGTGATATGTTGAAAAGCACAAAAATCCAATAATTCTAAAACTATTTTCTTTTTTTAATTTAATAAATTATTTGCTGTCAAGTGAATAAACGTGTAAACCCTTTCTCTCATCAGCACAGACTTGTGTTCTGTGTGGAGTGTGTGGGATGTAGTGATAATGTGAACCAGTTTTACCCTCCACTGAAGACCACATCAGGTGCACAGCGCTAAAATACTCCATGTGTTTACCATCTTTACCCTGACCAGTCAGCCCTTACATTGCAGTACACACAACAAACATTCAAAACCTGTTGTGTAAACACATGAATAAATCATTTGCAAATCTTTCTGCATCCCCTAATCTAAAGTGTAAACTACTCATTATTTGTAAATGTTTTACAAACTTGCTGGCTACAGGTTTTGTGGGTATACACACTGGTGGGGAAAATCTACGAATGATGAGTAACACATTTACAACTGATGAATTGTTTACACTTTAGATTAGGGGATGCAGAAAGATTTGTAAATGATTTATTCATGTTGTGATCTTCAATGGAGGGTAAACATTTAAATGATTGACATTTCAATTTTTTCATAATTCATTAATAATATATTAACTAGTAACGTATTAACCATTAACTAAGGATCTGTTTGATTATTTCATGATATGCTATTTTTTTAAAGATAACTTATGACAGATTTGCAAATTGTTAGCATTTTACTTAATAATTTGTGAACCTATAGTGATGTTTTGTAAATTATTAGTTCATCATTATCTAATCACTTGTAAAAGATTTATAACTTAATCTACAAAGCATAGATAAAAATATTAACATATCACTTATTAATCGTTTATGAATGCATAGTCATGTTTTGTAAATGGTTAGTTAATTATTAAACAATTACTTGTAAATTACTTGTAAATGAATTAACAAAACATACACAAATTGTAAGCATATCACTTAGTAATCTTTTTATAAATGTTTTGTAAATGATTATTTCATCATTAAGTAATTGCTTATAAATGACTTACAACTGAACGTTATTATAAAGTTACCAGACTATCTCCTAAATCTGTGAAACATTTGGAGTAGTGAAGAGGACTCCTAAGTCACTAAGACCAAGCCACAAACTATCCTAAATGGCTGTTGCCGTCAATCTGCCTCAGAATGTAAACATTTAAGAAACATTTGATGATAATGAGCTTTTAAAAAGGTATCGCCTTTGGTTTAGGAGGTTATCTCAACTCCAAATTTTCTTTTGATTATGTCCTTGTTTTCACTAACCAGTTGAAAAAGAAGTAACAGCTGTTCTTGTGTCCAATTTGGTTTTCTTTTACGTCTTATTATTAGCTTTAAGCTTTGATGTTGGCTTGACAAAGCCAGGTCTGAAAGTTTAAAATAACTTTGAAAAACTTGAAGTTGGACAGTGTGAAGGTTAAAAAAAGTTGCTAACATGTTTTAACAGTTATAAATGTACAAAACACAAAAAGCTGTTTACCATTTGAGCTGATATTATATGTAGACATTGACTGACAGACAGTTTTACAAAGGATTTCAGTAAATAATCAGGCATCAAAGAATATGTCACATTAAGTGATCACAGACTGCTAGATTTGTATAAACTTCCCTACAGCAAGGGACTTTTTCTTACAATAACCAAACTGATCTCAGACAGCAACACTGGAAAAACTTGACAGTGTAAACTTCGAGTAGTGGCTGAAAGTAGCTGAAAAGTTCAAGTCAAATTACTTATTAATCACTGTCTGATACAGGACTGCTTTATGCTGGTATTCAACCAGATGCTGGTTTACATGTATACTCAGACATTTGTCATAATGCTGTTTTTTCCATGTACAGAATCTATTTCTCTGCCAATGATAGATCTTTTTATTTAAACTGTGATTGAATTACAGAGTAAAATGCTTGTGCCTGTCTCACCCCTTACCTAGCTGGATCCCTCCTATCTGAACACTGCCCTTTCTTCACAATTCCCCAGCACAAACAAGGACAGCAGATCCCCAGTAATTTCCCCTTAGACACTTTATTCCCAGTTTTGGACAGTTTAGGTTTAATTTTTTGTTAAATAAAAGCCTCCCCAAGGCCCAGGCATCTACATGCCATAGGGAGCACTGGGACTTTCCTGGTGGGCCGGTTGAGTAGTGGACTGATCGGCGAAGGAAGATCTCCACCCTCCCCTATATTAGGTGCTGTTTTTAATATGCAACACACTGGTAATTGCAAAAGGTTGCTCAAAAAAAATACTTAATTTTTTTGATGAAATTAAGCCACCTGAATAAACCGTGCATCCACCAGCCATGTGCGAAAGCAGACCGAACTTACGCTGCACTTCTGCACTTGCAGCTCTATCAAGTGATAAACTGCGCAAGACGCTTGATGCAGCTCATTTAGATTTGACTCAGAATTTCTGGTAACACCTTTTTTTCAATGCTGAAATTAAGCCTATGGGTGAGACTTCCGGTTCATTATCCACTATAAGGAAATAACGAGAAGAATAACAACATGCAGTAAACGGTAAAACTGTTTGCACTACAAACCAGTGTGCTCATAATTAAGATAATACAATAAAATAATGTGGTAAGACTCACCAGTTTGCATTTTCATTTGCAAATTATAGTTTATAAATTATAGTTTATTATTTATTTTTTTTAAAAACCATACCCAAGGTAACAATGAGCATGGTTTTACTGAGACTATGATCTTATTAATAGATTAACTTTTAACTGAAGTAAAATGTTAATTCAATTAGAGCTTGATGAAATATAAATAGCCTAGGCCTGTCAGTATCTTACATAAATTAGGTGTTAACACTTTACCAGTGTTACTGGTAAAGATACAAACCTGTATGAATTTCTTTCTGTGGAACAAAAGAGAGAAAGTCATACAGGTTTGGAACGACAATGGAATGACAATTTAATAGCAGTAAATTTACGTTACAGTATCCTAGCTCAAAATCAGTACTTTACTGTCAATTGCATTTCTATGTGACAAAAATGCAATATACAGTTAACAGACTTAATTTGCAGTACTTTCTGAAACATATATAATTATTTGTTTGTTTCTTTTTTTTTATTTATTAATTTATTTACTCCATTTTAAGGCCCTAACCCCAATTTGTGGACTGGAAGCCTCCAGTCCAGCCCTGCACCCAGTGTGTCTGTTGTTTGCTCTTCCCACCACACTCTAGACAAGCAGTATTTGAGCTGGGGAAGGTCTTACCCAGAATAGTGGTGTATAGAGGCTGCCAGTGCATTTCCAGAGCCCCCTGGAAGCACTCCCAGAGGAGTCTGAATAGCTTCTTCCCAATCCTCACGCTCCATCAGCCCATTTACCACCTGAGAAAACATTGGGAGCATATCAATAGGTAAGCAGCAAGCAGTTCGCTAGACAATCCCATGATCTCCCGGTTAATATAGGAATATTGTATGCAAATTATACTTGAAATAGGCTGCATATTAAAACATAAAGATGCTCCAGTAATACTAAAATGTTTAGCATGCACCAACACTGATTACATTGTTTAATGATTGCCCTGGAAAGATTCACATGAAAGAAATTATGACAGAAATATATTAACATTTTTATTACTAAAAATCTAATATTCAGTATATTAATATTATCAAGTAGAGGATGAAAACATGACTAATGTAAACCCAGAAAAGCCATTGCTTGTTAGACTGAGCTGCTGTTTCAGTGTTCAAAGATTCAATGTTCTTATTTTAGCCGTAATATTTAATTGACAGAAATACAAGTTAAAATGTTACAATCAAATTGCAACTGCAATATATGCTAAAATAACTGATATATTATTTTTGACTAAATCATACAGCCTGTTATAAATGCTATAGAATGTCTACTTAGGCAGTCATACTTAGCATACCTCAAATAGTAGCCCATCACCTGACATAATGACCAAAGCATCCCACTGAGACAAGTCTGCCTCCCGCACCAGTTCACGTGCGTGGTTCTGGCGTTCTGGAAAGAAACAAAGGAAACAATGTAGGTCATGCTGCTGTTTTCTGACCTACATTATTATTCTTTTTGGTGGCTTTTTATCAACAGGAAATGTGAGCCAGAAGTGTAATTTACACTGTAGTCTACACAGACTTTTTAAGTAATTGTATGAAATATACTTGTTCTGTATAAAACCAGTATTATTTTTTTCCCAGTCACTGTGCCTAAGTATGCAGCTTGTAACCTCTGCTCAACTTAATTCCACCAGCAGGAGGCAATATTTATTTACTAGTCTGCTAAGAAAATTAGATCCAGTCTTGCTTCCATCTAAGCTCAGTTCAAGTTAGCACACTCACTGTCCAAGCTGATATCTGTCACATAGTAGACACATAATGCTTATTTATGCCCCATAAGGTGCAGAAGCATATACCGGTATATTGTACTACATTTACATTATCCTATTTATTTTATTATGTTTTGAAAACTAGAAGTTGCTCCATCCGGTTTTGGATCCAAGAGGACATCAGATTCTAAGTAAGACTCCAAGTAGCCCAGAAAAAAATAAATAAATAAAAATAATCATCTTATTTGACAATGTAGGAAATGCAAACTATACAACAGAATGAAAGAAGACAGAGTTAAAGGGAGAGGGAGAGCAAGAAAAAGAGAAGCTGGAGAAGAACTAAAGAGAGAATGTGAGAGAAAAAGAAGGGTTAATTGTCTGTAATAGAGGCTGAAATTACTACCTTAACATATTTGGGGGAGAAATAAAGTAGTTTATACATAACCCTTTTTATTCTCAAAGAGAAAAAAAAGATTTACTTTTTAGATTTGCATATGCATTAACATGCCAGACTGTGCTAAATGTTTCAAAAAGTTTGAAATTTTTTTTTGTCTATTATGTATATTTAGCTTTGTAGCAGGATAGGGGTCATTCCACAAAACTGATGCCTTTTCCACTTGGAAAAATTGAAAAATAAAATAAGTTTAATCAACATTTTTAAATATCCATGAAAAAAAGACACCTTAAAATGACAAGAAATTGTATTGTGCCATCTCAGGCTATGTAATTTATTCTTTTATGACTATTTTTCTACCTCATGCTTTGGTGTTTTTGTCAACCCTGTTACTGACACATGCATTACTAGATATTATACTTTTAATTTGAATTGTGTGATAGTTTTCAAATATCTGAGCAGCATTTTAGTCCCTCCTTTCAGTGCGATTGTTCCACATTTTTTGTAACGGATGCTCATATGCCACTGAATGATATAGGCATTAGCTCAATAATATACCCAGGGTGGCCTTTAAAATGTTTGAATTTTACACAGACAAAAAAAAGTTTAAAAAGTAACAGGTTGACAGTAACAGGTTTGACGATTTCAAACAAATTTGCTAATTGCTAGCTAATAGTCAATTTCACAAAAGCACGTTGTACACTTTGAAAGGGTGTTTGTTTAATTGTTTAAATTTACATTTTAAAAATAGTAACAGGATTGACATTGCATGGTTAATCCATCCCCCCTTCCCTCAGTCTAGCCTCATAAATCATCATAATTGGAACATTATAGGAGAGTGAGAGAAACATGCTTGTGTTTTAAGTGTTGGAATCCTGGTTGAGAGATGACGTAACCTCCTAGAAGTGATGTCAATTGAATGTACATTATTTTACAAGGGTTTTTTGATGAGGGTAACAGGGCTGACATGAAATCAGGGGACACCAATAAAATGATTTATATTTTATAGAAAAAAATGTATACTTAGGCCAAAAACATTGCTTAACAATGAGTCTGTATTTAGAACAATATGCAAATGTGATTTTTATATCATTTTGCCTTTAATTTGCAAATTAAAAGTCATAGTGAGGGACAGGCCAACAACTTTACCTTTATCGACATAAATGCTATTTAAATTTTTTTAAAAATAATATTTAATTGACTTTTTAATGTAATATTGATGAAAAAATAAAAAGCATTATGTTTTTAAATTGCAAATGTATTTGTTGTTATATTAATTCTATCTTTGATTATTTCTTAGGGATGCAGAAGGCACCGATTTCGTGAAATGACCTTGGTTCTTTTTAAGTGTAAGTGCCCTATTTTCACTGTTTTGCTAACCAAATAGACAAGAATACTGGTGAGGAATTGAAGAGGACCTGAGGAGACACCCAAGATTACATTTAAGCTCCAGAATGACATACATACGTACATGCATACATAAAGCAATATGTACATACATACATAATTATATATATTTAAAAATCAATATAAAAATATCATCAAAGTGTAGGTCAGTTTATTACTTTGTAGTAATGGTTTCTCCTCACCTGTAATGATGAGTGTGTGTTGTATCTCAGCTTCCTGTAGCATGCATTGCACATTCCCATAGAAAAGAGCATGTGCATGCCCTTTACCACTGTGAGGATTTAACAAAATCAGGAACTTTAAAGGCCTCTTTACCGCCACTTGAATTGCTCCTGTAAAATGGAGAGAATATAATATTTATTTACTAGACAAAAACATGTCTTATCAAAAGTATGTTTAAGGATGCAAGAAAATATGCCAGCCAATCAAGACTTTTCCACAATTTACAATGCCATTCCTTAGATAGAAGCAAAATAAATGGACACAGATAACCCACACAGACACACATCACATTCCTTTAAATAGTTTAATTTAGAACTATTAAACCCAATCCACTCCATTTTCCAGTTGCACTGTGGAAGGGTGGTGGGCTAAACCAGTTTATCAGGCACAGCCGATGCTCTAAGAGAAGGGGGTATATTAATTACACTTAAGATCCATACATGCACAAACAATTTCTCTTATCCTGATCAACTACCAAGTCCAATGCAGAAAAGAAATATGTGCACTTAAAGTTTCCATAAAGAAGCTTGAAAGTGGATCTGATCATTGTTTTTTATCTAAAGGGCAGCTTTTAATCAGAGAATTGTCACAAAGGTATTCTCCAAGCATGCTATATCTTCGCCAGGCCCAACCCAAACAAACCTGTGAGAGATTAAAAACATTATACTAGAAACAGAGATATATTTCTACATTTTTATAACAATTCTGTGTGCATGAAAAAACAGTACAGAGAGAAAACTTCATGTCCATGCTATAGTGTGATCAGTTCGCACATACTTGTACCACAAACGCAACTACTAAAAAGCTGTCAAATGATTAGCAAAGACCATGCTTACATGCACAGAAAAATAAAACCAAACAGGACCCCATAAACTGTTTCTCTAGAATTCACCAGTTTTAAACAAAGACATTCTGTGACCACAGAAAAGGCTTAAAAAGCAATTCCAGAATATGACTACTGATGCTGGATGGTGCTGTGTGTGACAGTTTTCTACAAAGATCTGTGACATTCACACAAATCAGCTTTGAGCATGCTCAGCTCAGCATAGAGTCCTGAATGAACAGATCAGCACTTCCATAAAAGGTCACAGGTGATTGTCATCACTTCCTGTAGTTTGCTGTTGTTTTGCTGGTAGAAGTGTCAACTAAATGCAATTCAGATTTACTCATGTAATAGTTAAGACCTTTATCTTTACTGTAGGGATACCAAAGTCCCAGGTCATCCCATGGGAGACAAAGAACAGGTTGTACTATAAATATACATTACCTTCATGCTACAGAGGCAAAATATAAAGTCCAGTGTCGTAAAAACATATCAAACTATTTGAAATTACTGACACAAAGTAACAGCTGCAAATTGAAAAAGACAGAATTGATAGTATCTACTCAAACGCTGACAAAGGCTGATCCTTATTAAAGTTATAGGATAGCACTATAAAACTGTAAAACACATTTCAGTGAAATGTGCATTTCAGCTGCAGTGACTAAACAAGGGAGCTAAATAATTTCTTTGTTGAAAGGACACAAAACAACAAGATATATATACAGCTGCAAAATGTTCTTAAAGGTGTCATCGGATGCCCATTTTCCACAAGTTGATATGATTCTTTAGGGTCTTAATGAACAGTCTATTGTAGCGTCTGGACCAATCAGACATACATTAATTGTTACAAATAGTCTTTAAACACAACAGGCCAGCTACATGCTGGAGCTCTGGAGACAAACCCCCCCCCAAAGCAACTGACACCCCAAAAGGGCTCAGTTGCCAGGACAACGATCTGATACCACAGGTTTTATTGCTTCAAGGAATGCACATCTGCCCATGCTACATTTGCCATAGGAAAGACACAATGCCTATAGACTCTTTCCTATTCATTCACAGACAAACCTTTCTTTGACCTTCCTATCACACATAGCCCAGGTCATTGTGTACAGTATTACTGCATTGTATTTTAATTTTGTCTGTTGTATTTGTATTCGTCTTTCTACTGTTTTATGCATGTATTATGATAGATGACTAGTAGTATAACCCACCTATGTCATGCTTGGACTCTTTGAGTTCGTATTTTAATGATCTAAAAGATGGTGTAAATTAGATGTTGATACCTTTGCAACATGTTAGTGTTTTAAGAAACCTTAGTAGTTTTTGCATCAACACCCAATCGAATTACATATGCAAATTACCATGCTCACAGACAAAGAGTCGTAAACTTTCTCTCCAAAGGTGAAAGTTACCATTGGTTCATGGACCTCCTGGAGGCACAGCCTCCAGAGAGTTTAAAGGCATCGACCCCTCTCTCTTCTCTCTCTTCACTTTCTCCTTCGTCTGCAACATCTCCTGATTGCTGCCCGTGTGGAGGAACCCACGGGGAGCCTGAGCCGGCACAGGGCGTGCCCGGCGGGCCCGACAGGCCCAACATACAGAGCTGTGGCTCTCGACCACAAAGAGCCAGACAGTTCCACTCAACCCTGGAATTCATCTTAATGACTCGTCCCAGCCAGTCAGTGGTTCTTGGAGAACCTAAGAAGATGAGCTAGAACTCTTCAGGACTTCCCTAAGCGTGCGCCAGGCCTTGCGGCCTTGTCTTTCCATTCCCCAAAGATCACAGGACTTCAGATGGGTCCCTCTCAGCTCTTGGTTCTTCTTCACTTTTCACATGGGAAGAAACTCCCAGTCACCAACGAGTCAGGACATCTTTGGAATTCATCACTCTTCAGACCCGGAAGAACGTGATTGCAAATTCCAAAACCACCACTTCTCCAAACCATCAAGACCTTCACCAGAGACTGCATTTGGACACTTGTTCAACGACCAAGGCAATGCAAGTATCGTACATTTAACTAAACAAACAGAGGTTTAGTATAAGCTGTAGACAGCACTGATGGTTTCACAGCAGGTGGTTAACTGACTCTTTTCATAGCTTCATGTTCCTTCTCTCTCTCTAACTGCTTCTCACTGACCCTTCTCCTATGTATGAGTGCTTTTATGTTTGTTGTTTAGATTAGTTATGTGTTAGTCCTTCGTTAATAAAACTCTTGTGCACAAATTACATGAGTGTTGATTCTGATTCTGCTTTGCAAATTAATGTCCCTTTACGATTCCGATTCGAGCTACATGCTCTAATGCAATGGTATTTTAAGAAAGTTATTTTCTGTGGCTAAGAAAATATCACTTCTTATAGTTGATGTAAAGATTATACTGAATGTTCGCTGAGCGAACAGATTAGTTGATGGAAAATTGATTCTGCTACAGTTACTACTGGCAGCTGTAACGAAGGCGCTGAGGCGGTGTTAGAATCCATATGCAGAGGTTTATTGTACAAAGCAGCAAACATACACGTAAAACCAGGCAATGGGTCGTTAACCAGAAAGCAGTCCACTCTTTCGACAGTCCAAGGGTAATCCGTAAATCGTAGTGAGAAAGCCAGGCAATAAGGTCAAACCTTGATATCAGTCCACACAGTTCAACAATCCAGAAAGGGTAATCCAAGAAATCGGTAGTCAGAAAACGAGGCAGAATCATACACGTGCAAACAAATCAGAGTAATCAGAAAACGCTTGGTAAGGCAGGTAAACTGGCAATACTTCGCAATGTGTGAGCACATGGTGAGTCCTTAAATACTGCCAAACAGGAAGTAGCAGTAGAAGCAGCAGAGGGAGCGCGCAGTCAGTATTCGGGTGATGGCTCCCTCTGCTGGCTTGGCATTACAGAACCCCTCCCTCTAGGAGCGACTCCTGGAGCTCGACGAGGACGTCCCCGTGGTCGTGGTGCTGGACGGTCGGGTCTGGCTCGGTGGAATTCCTCTATGAGAGACGGATCCAGAATGTCGTTGGCGGCTACCCATGACCTCTCCTCAGGTCCATAGCCCTCCCAGTCCACCAAATATTGGAGCTGACCCCCTCTACGCCGAGAGTCCAGCAACTCCTTCACCTGATATGCAGGCAAGCCGTCCACTTCCAGGGGTGGCGGCGGTTCTGGGGCCATCTGGCCGGGGTCAGCCTCCGGGTGGACCGGTTTGAGGAGCGATACATGGAAGGAGGGAGAGATACGGTAGTTAGGAGGAAGCTCAAGCTGGTATGTAACTTCATTAATTCGTTTAAGAATTTTAAATGGGCCTACATACCTTGGGCTGAGCTTCCTGCTGGGCAGCCGCAGCTTGATGTCCCGTGTAGAGAGCCAGACCCGCTGTCCAGGTTGGTAGGGAGGGTGTGGCAGGCGGCGTCTGTTGGCCTGAATCTCCTGATTCCTTACAGCCCGCTGGAGACGCACATGGGCACTGTCCCACACCCTCTCGCTACGCTTAATCCAGTCATCGACTGCCGGCACTGAAGACGGTTCACCTGACCACGGGAACATCGGCGGCTGAAACCCCAGGACACACTGAAAGGGGGTGAGGCCTGTAGAGGAATGGGTGAGTGAATTTTGGGCATATTCAGCCCAGGGGAGAAACTCTGACCATCTGTGTTGCTCACGACTGCAATAGGTGCGAAGATATCGACCGATCTCCTGATTTAATCTCTCCACCTGGCCATTACTCTGAGGATGGTAACCTGAGGTGAGACTGACATTAATGTCGAGTTGCTTGCAGAAGGCTTTCCAGACTTGGGATGTGAACTGAGTTCCTCTGTCGCTTACAATGTCCTCGGGTAAGCCATAGACACGGAAGACATGGTGGAAGAGGGCTAAGGCAGTTTCCATGGCTGTGGGGAGACCTTTCAAAGGAATTAAACGGCAGGATTTGGAGAAACGATCGATGATTACCAGTATGGCTGTGAACTCCTGGGAAGGTGGCAGGTCAGTGACGAAATCGATTGATAGATGGGACCAGGGGCGTTGTGGAATAGGTAAGGGCTGGAGTAGACCTGACGGTAGTTCCTTGGGGGTCTTAGATTGAGCACAGATCTGGCAGGATTTGACATAGGTAGCGGTGTCTTTGGTCATGGATGGCCACCAGAATGAGTTCTTTAGGAGATGTAGAGTTCGTGATATATCTGGGTGGCCAGCACTGAGAGAGGTGTGGACCCATTGGAGTACTTGGTGACGCATTTCTTGAGGTACGTAGTGCTTATTAGGTGGACATTGTGGTGGTGGTGGATCTTGATCGTGTCTGCGTTGGATTTCCTCCATGATATCCCATGAGACAGGGGCCAGAATGACGGTGGGTGGAAGGATGGGTTCCGGTGGATGAGTGTCTAGATGAGGATCATGTTGCCGGGAGAGAGCATCTGCCTTGCTATTTTTGCTGCCTGGTCGGTAAGTGACTGTGAAGTTAAACCGGGTGAAAAAGAGAGCCCATCGAGCCTGGCGTGGATTTAGTCTCTTTGCACCTTTGATATACTCGAGGTTCTTGTGGTCTGTGATTACTTGGAAGGGATGACGAGCGCCCTCCAGCCAGTGTCGCCACTCTTCGATAGCTGCTTTCATGGACAACAGCTCCTTGTTTCCAACGTCGTAATTTCGTTCGGCACTGGTGAGTTTTCTGGAGTAGAAGGCGCAAGAATGGAGTTTGCCTGGTTGACCATGACGTTGAGAGAGAATGGCTCCAATTCCACAGTCTGATGCATCCACCTCCACGACAAACGGTAATTCGGGATTGGGGTGCTTCAGAATAGGGGCTGATGTGAAACTTGTCTTGAGTGCGGAAAACGCTCGATCTGCCTCCTCTGTCCAACAGAGTTTCTTGGGTTTGTTCTTTAACAGTGAGGTAAGAGGAGCAGCTATGGTGCTATAATTACGTATGAATCGTCGGTAGAAATTTGCGAAGCCCAGAAATCTCTGAAGCTCCTTAATGGTTGAGGGTTGAGGCCAACCTGTGACTGCCTGAATCTTCGTGGGATCCATCTTGACCCCCTGGTGACTGACCTCATAGCCCAGGAAGGATGTCTGGTGGACGTGGAATTCACATTTCTCTGCCTTGACATACAATTGGTTCTCCAGTAGACGGGATAAGACTGCATGCACGTGAGTGATGTGTTCTGTCTCTGACTTGGAGTAAATCAGGATATCGTCAATGTAGGCGATTACAAACTTGTTCATGAAGTCCTTCAGAATTTCATTTATGAATGACTGAAATACAGCTGGGGCGTTGGCTAACCCATACGGCATCACCTGATATTCGTAGTGCCCCCTAGTGGTGAGAAATGCAGTCTTCCATTCATCTCCTTCCTTGATCCTGATGAGGTTATATGCACTTCGTAAGTCAAGTTTGGTGTAAATGGTGGCTTCCCGCAGTTGTTCTAGAGCCGGGGGTACAAGAGGCAATGGGTAACGGAACTTTATTGTGACGTTGTTGAGTCCACGGTAATCGATGCACGGCCTCAGACCTCCATCCTTCTTGGCTACGAAGAAGAAGCCTGCTGCTGCGGGGGATGTTGATGCACGGATGAAACCTGATTCTAGTGCTTCCTCAATGTACTCCTCCATAGCCTGGTCCTCCATTCTAGACAACGGGTACACCTTACTCTTAGGTGGCATGGCGTTCGGCAGCAGGTCAATGGCACAGTCCCATGGCCGGTGTGGAGGGAGTAAGGTAGCCTTGGTTTTGCTGAAAACTTCTGATAGATCTTGATACTGCTCAGGAATGGAGATTTTTACCTTCGTGTCTGGACTTTCAATGCTTGTGGTGAGACAGGGTTGTGGTTGAGCAGGAAGACAGTTCCTTAAACAGAAATGTGACCAGTGAGTTAATTCCCCTTGATTCCACGAGATGGCAGGATCATGGATGGAGAGCCAGGGGAATCCGAGGATAATCTCGTACTTGGGTGAATCAACCACATACAGGGTAATGTTCTCCTGATGAAGTAATCCAACCTGCAGTTTCACTGTCTTGGTTTGATGGTGGATGCCGTGGTCGATGAGAGTATCGTTGATGGCTTTGATTCGAATGGGCGGGATGCATGGTTGAGTTGGAATGTTGAATTTTTCTACGATGTCCTTATTGATGATGTTCAACGCAGCCCCAGAGTCAATCATCGCTGTCAGATCGAGAGAGAGGGTATCAGTTCTTATGGTAACCGGCAGTGTCAAAGATTTGTATTGTAATATGGAGAGGTTTTGGATATTTACCTTTGAGGAGGTCTTGGATTTGAGTGGACATCCAGTGCTATGGTGGCCTGGTTCACCGCAGTAAAAGCACAGGTGATTTTGACGGCGTCGAGTACGTTCCTCCTCAGATAATCGTGAAGCGTTTATTTGCATGGGTTCGATCGGTACTTGTTCTGTTACTGAGCTGGAGCTCGGGGAGTTGCGATGATAACTCTTGGCTGAGCGTTGTTTGGGTGTCTGCCTCATGAGATTATCAAGTTTAATGGCGAGGTTAACCAGTTCTGAAAATGATGAATTCTCTCGTCGGCAGGCGAGCTCAGTTTGTAAATCACTGTTCAAACTGTTGTAAAAGACGGCTTTGAGAGAAACATCATTCCATCCGCTCTGAGCTGCTAGAGTACGAAACTCAATGGCGTAATCAGCTGCGGTGCGGTTGCCTTGACGAGCGTGAATGATTTGATTCGAAATATCCCTGCCCCCTGCGGGATATTCGAATACTTCCTGAATTTGTTGCAAGAAATAGTCAACAGATCGCTTAAACTGTGAGTCGGCATCCCATACCGCTGAAGCCCAATCGAGAGCCCTCCCTGTGAGCAGCGTCATGAGAAACGCACATCTTTTCTCTTCAGATTCAAATCGTTCAAGTTGATAATCAAAATACAGTTTCACTTGTCGAATAAACCCTTTGCATTGCTCAGCTGTGCCATCGAATTTGGTAGGGAGAGCAAAGCTTACCGTAGAAGGCATTGGTGGAGGGAGGGCTCGCACGTAGTGTGTCAGATGTTCGTTGACAGACTGCAGCTTCGTAAGCTGTTCTTGATAATTCTTTAGGAGTTCGCTCTGATAAGCAAACGCTGCTTGCAAGTTGGAGACCTCCGCTGGATTCAAGGGAGGCGAAGTATTCTGTAACGAAGGCGCTGAGGCGGCGTTAGAATCCATATGCAGAGGTTTATTGTACAAAGCAGCAAACATACACGTAAAACCAGGCAATGGGTCGTTAACCAGAAAGCAGTCCACTCTTTCGACAGTCCAAGGGTAATCCGTAAATCGTAGTGAGAAAGCCAGGCAATAAGGTCAAACCTTGATATCAGTCCACACAGTTCAACAATCCAGAAAGGGTAATCCAAGAAATCGGTAGTCAGAAAACGAGGCAGAATCATACACGTGCAAACAAATCAGAGTAATCAGAAAACGCTTGGTAAGGCAGGTAAACTGGCAATACTTCGCAATGTGTGAGCACATGGTGAGTCCTTAAATACTGCCAAACAGGAAGTAGCAGTAGAAGCAGCAGAGGGAGCGCGCAGTCAGTATTCGGGTGATGGCTACCTCTGCTGGCTTGGCATTACAGCAGCTGATATAAGTAATTGTAATTAATCATAATTAATTGTAATTATTTATATACATTTCCCTTTGAGCTAAATTCGCTACACTATAATATACTTTGGTTAAAAATTCTCAATGGTAGTGTAAAACAACACCCTTTTTACCTTGCCATCAGACTGCTTTAAATGCAAAAGAGCTCTGTTCACCCTGCCCCTCTCTTTTCTCTGTGGAGTGACGAGCCTGTTTACTTTAGCCACATTTAGCCACTAAACTTGCTAACTAGCACATTATTAGGAAAGGCAATCACAAAGATTCATAAAAAACCCCTTATACTCACTTCTGCTGTAAGTGAAGCTGGATCACAAATGATTTGCGCGAACACAGACGGATATATGTAGATCGGGAGGCGCATTCCCTTCACAAACAAATGTAATCCACTGCATCTTCAGCAGCTCAGATGTTGGGAGTAAATGATGACTACTACATTCATTATTACATCCAGCAACACAACACCTCAATCGCTCAATTCTTGTCTTATTTTTATCATTATAGGGTAGATTTGTACATACACTGCCAACACACATTAATGTTCAAACAGCATGTAAAAGTGAACTTAGCATCCAATGACCCCTTTAACCCTTTTAATGCATAAAAACTGCAGTTTATTTTATCATAATATTTAAACATAACATTTCTTATAAATGAGTGAATGTTCAAACATTTCAGTTTTGCATGTTACCATGTATCATGTTATTACTATATGTACCACTCTTTCTTTAATGATTTTTTTTTTTAATTCTTTGAAATTTCGATAACACTTTATGGTAACACTTTACAATTAGGTTCATAGTTAAGATTAGTTAACTACATTAGTTACATGAGCTAAGAATGAACAATACATCTACAGCATTTATTAATCTTATTTAATGATCTTATAAAATCACAAGTTGTGTTTGTTAACTACTTAATGCACTGTGAACTAACATGAACAAACAAGGAATGACTGTATTTCTATAACATTAATAAAGACTGACAGTGTAATAAATGTATTGTTCATTGTTCATTCATGTTACTTAATACATTAATGTTAACAACAAAATGACACCTTATGGTAAATTCTTCTGTTGTTAACAGTTAATGTATTAACTAACATGAATAAACTATAAACAATACATTTATTACACTTTTTTATTTATCTTTGTTAATGTTAGTTAATAAAAAGTTGTTTATTGTTAATATTAATGCACTGTGAACTAACATGAACAAACAAACACAACTTATGATTTTAAAAATGCATTAGTAAATGCTGAAATTAACATTTACTAAGATTGTGGGGACTGCAGGCCGGTCAAGGGGCCATGGTGGAGCAGGCAGTTGGGGAGGCCATGGTAGGTCAGGGAGATCAAGGGGCCATGGTGGAGCAGGCAGTTCGGGGAGCCATGGTGGAGCAGGGAACTCAGGAGGCCTTGGAGGAGCGGCCTCTGTAGCCTTAGACTCGGCACTGTGCCTGGCTACTGTGGCTATGGGCATATGGGTATATGCCCCCTGCCCCCTCCCCCCTCTCCTTTGGGGAATTTAGGGGTTTAGGAGGGCACTCTAGAAGCGCTGGCACTGGAGGACGCTCAGGAGGAGCGGGCTTTGGAGGGCGCTCTCTGGAGGGCACTCAGGAGGAGCGGGCTCTGGAGGGCGCTCAAGAGGAGCGGGACACGAGAAATGTCTGGATTGAATTTGGGGACTGGAGTCAATTCTGGGCTCCAAGACATCCCCTCATATTCCACAAGCACTCCCAAAAGCTCAAGTGTGGTGGCCATCTTGGAATGGGACTCTGGAATGGGGGTCATAGCTAGACAAGACTCTGGAGTTGAGATCTCATCCACAGGGAAAGACTTTGGGACTGGAGTGGGCTCGGAAAAATAAATTGACAGTACAGAACTGCAGGAGATTGGGGCATCAGCAACTGAGTTACCCCAGCATCTTCATCAACCTAGCCAACCTAACCATCTAGCAAGAGCACATAATCGATATATTGTGCCAGGGTACCGGTGGTCGTCGCTGCTGGTGCTTGGAGGAAGAGTGGATCACAGACCAGGGACTTTAATGTCCCATCATTCCAAGGGACCTGGTGGGCAAGTGAGAGGAACTCATCAACATAAAACTCGATCGGGCGGCCACCTTGAGTTATGGAGAGGATTTGCATAGCTGAATCAACAATGGAGCTCATAATGCTGTCATCTGTTGGGTCAAGTCTTCTATCAGGGGTACACAGACCAGAGAGAGATGACTAGCGTTCCAAACAGGCTTTATTTAATACAACAG
The DNA here is from genome assembly GCA_012976165.1 of Labeo catla. Taxonomy (NCBI): domain Eukaryota; kingdom Metazoa; phylum Chordata; class Actinopteri; order Cypriniformes; family Cyprinidae; genus Labeo; species Labeo catla. The sequence continues at coordinate 135,348 of VONZ01000767.1, forward strand.
CATCGATCAGGAAAAAGGTGATCAGATAAACATAGAAGATGGAGCAGGAGGAGGATCAAACAGGTGAAGAGCCAACACACACACATTTACAAGACTGGATGAAGAGGTGAACACTTTCCTTTCCTTTCTTGTAGGAAGACTGCACAACCCTTGGAGATGGAGACTCAGAGTTGATGACTGAAGATAAGGAACTGGACGCTGGAGATTGGAGACTTGAGAGTACAAACAAACAACAGGTAAGTAGACTTCAGGTAAGTAACAATCCAAGGTAATTATCTGGAAGGTCTTAGACGAGACTAGACAATCTGTGTGTGTGTGGTGAGTCATTTTAACCAGTGCAGGTGGAATGAGAGACAGCTGGTGATTGTGACTGGATGATTGGAGACAATGAGCAGGTGTGCAGCAAGAGGGGAAATGTAGTTCAGGTTAAGTGACAGAACTGGTGACCATGACAGTAGAACTATATTTTACCTTATTCATATAATTCCATTTAGTTTTTTAAAATTCTGCTATGTAATATTGTCTCTCTTAATTTATATCTAAGTTTTTATTAAGTAATTATTAATAAGACCATAAGAACCAGCAAATAAACTTTAAAGCAAAAATAAGAAATTTAAATGCATCTCTCATTCAAACTCACTTGCTCCCACTCTTTTTCTCGTCAGTCATCTCCAAAATGGATTTTGGGAAATAGTGCTTCAGTAAGTGTAGACTGGATGTACACTCTAAATCAGAAAGCACTGTGGGTATAAAAGAGTTGTAGTGTCTACTTAGGATCATTGATGATCGTTCAGGATTTACATTGTAGAGAACCTTTTAGCCTTTTGACATCTGCATATAAATTACAGACATGGCCTCACGTTCTACATTTATATGGGTGTTTAATGGTCTATGGTTCCCTCCTTGCTCTCACGAAGATGCTAAACAGATTAACTCTTGTCTCCCCATTGGACTTCAAAGGCATTCTATGAGGGAGGCAATCACCAGCACCAAGCACCTCAGATCCTTGGTGGCTGGCAGACTATTCCCAATACACATAACGCACACACATAGAAACATTTTCGTTATTTAGACTATATTTAACCAGTTATAAATGTACTTGGTATCTGCATGTGTTGCTTGTATGTTTCTATACTATATTAGCCCAGTTACCACTTGTTATTGGTACTAGTTAATCTCTAAATGCGTATTTTCAATGTATGACTGTATCTCTGGTTTAATACCTTATAGATGTTTCATTCTTGGTATCAAAGTGATCTGCACTTTATTTTCTAAGCAATGGTGTACACCATGTGATTAGAAAATGCATCATACTGTTTGTACTATATTGTGGGTAAAACTGAATCAATTCCCCAGACCAGCAATAAACATACAAATGGGCCATAAATGGAGACAAAGAGAAGTTCTCCCACTCAAAATTCCAAACTTTGTATTGGCCAATTCACCCAAAGGTGGGTGTGGTAGGGAAGACCCTAACACCAACCCATGCATGCTCAAACCCTTCGAGACACTCTCCAAGACTCATCACCTTTGAGTCAATTTTCCGGTAGTTTATCTTCAAGTAACTTTGTCAACTCGCTGTGGATTTTCCTATCTTCGAACGAACTAGAGAAAACCTCCAGAACGCCTAAAAGAATTCATCGAGAACTTCCATTGTCTACCGCATCAAGACTCTTGTTCAGCAACAAAGCCAATGCAAGTAACCTTTACAACTATTTAGATGCGTGTTTTAAGTTTAAGTTGAGTTTTTTCTTACTTTCTTCCTCTTTGTATACGTACATATGTTTTGCTTAGTTTAGTTGTAGGTTAGCTGCAGTTCCATTTATTAAATTACATATATTCACAATTGATTGTCTCTGTGTGCTGCTCACAATTTCAAGTCCCTGAATGTTTGATCTTGCTACATGCTACATTGTAACGCCACGCCAGCAGAGGGAGCCCTCACCCATTGACTGACTGTTACCGCTCCCTCTGCTGCTTCTATGGTTACTTCCTGTTTGGCAGCCATATAAGCAGGGCCATGCCAAACAGGACTCCGTGAAGTATTGTTTTGCCTGTGCGGACTCTACCAAGCATTTTCCCTGTTTTCTTTGCCTTGTTTTTGTTAATTCCACGGTTATAGTTTTGTTTCATTGTCATAGTTTTGCCTTGTTTTCATTGCTATAGTTTACACGTCACGTCCGGTATTGTTAACATCATACCAGAGACCTCTAATGCCAAGCCTGCCAAGCCAAAGCCTGTTTACGTCATGTCTTCCAAGCCAAAGCCTGCTCAAGTCACGTCCACCAAGCCAAAGCCTGTTCACGTCATGCCTGCCAAACCAAAGCCTGCTCAAGTCACATCCACCAAGCCACAGTCTACTCACGCCATGCCTGCCGCTCCAGGGCCTGCTCATGCCATGCCTGCCGCTCCAGGGCCTGCTCACGCCATGCCTGCTGCTCCAGGGCCTGTTCATGCCATGCCTGCCGCTCTAGGGCCTACTCACGCCATGCCTGCCCGTCCAGAGTCTGCACCTGTCATGGCCGCCCTCCCACAGCCAGCTCACAAGATGGCCACCATCCCAGAGCCAGTCCACAAGATGGCCACCATCCCAGCTGTTCTCCATGAGTCAAGCCAAGTCACAGCTGTTGTTCTTGAGTCAAGCCATGTTACAGCTGTTGTTCCTGAATCAAGCAAAGTTACAGCTGTAGTTCCTGAGTCAAGTCATATTACAGCTGTTGTTCCTGAGTCAAGCCAAGTTACAGTTGTTCCCCATGAGTCAAGTCAAGTTACAGCTGTTGTTCCTGAGTCAAGTCACGTTACAGCTGTTGTTCCTGAGTCAAGTCAAGTTACAGCTGGGTTGTCTATGTTAAGCCAAACCACAGCTGATCTCCATGAGCCAAACCAAGTTACAGCAGATCTTCATGAGCCATGTCAAGTTGCTGCTGTTGTCCCTGAGCCAAGCCAAGCCACAGTTGATTTTCATGAGCCAAGGCAAGTTACAGCAGATCTTCATGAGCCAAGTCAAGTTACTGCTGTTGTTCCTGAGCCAAGTCAAGTCACAGCTGGTCTGACCCCCCAGAGCCTCGTCACATATCAGCTGACATCCCAAAGCCTCGCCAGGTCTCGTCTCATCTCCCAAGCCACACAGAGCCCACGCTCCCAAGCCACGCAGAGCCCACGCTCCCAAGCCACGCAGGGCCCATGCTCTCTAACCTCACAGTCTCCACACCTTCAAGCCCGGCATCCCACTATCTTCTGTGCTGCCTGTCATAGCGATCGCCATTTTAAGCATGTGGGCTACACACTGTACTCCAGAGGCCTCATCTGACCACAGATCTGCTCCAGTGGCCGCGTCTGACCACGAGTCTGCTCCAGAGTCCTCGCCTGACTGCGAGTCTGCTCCAGAGGCCTCATCTGACCACAAGTCTGCTCCAGTGGCCGCGTCTGACCACGAGTCTGCTCCAGAAGCCTCGCCTGACCACGGGTCTGCTCCTGAGGCCTCGTCTGTCCATGGGTCTGTACCAGAGGCCTTTCCTGTCAACGAGTTTGTGCCAATACCTCCTGAGGTGTCAGCATACGCTGTAGAACCTCCTAAGGAGGTGGCGTCCATTCATGAACTCACCGTCTTGTCTGCCCATAAGTCTACTCCAGAAATCTCGTCTGACCATGAGCCTGCGCCAATGCCCCCGGAGGTGGCGTCTCCTGCTGCAGAACCTCCTAAGGGGGCGGCGTCCTCCTATGAACTCTCTGCCTGTCCTATCACAGCCAAGGAGGCCTATCACGAACCCTCTGCCTGCCATGTCACGGCCAGGAAGGCTAATCATGAACTCTCTGCTCTGCTATGGATGTCATTTGTTCCACTGTGGATATCTTTGCTCCTGTCTGCTCTGCCTGCTCTGTCTGTCCCGCCATGGCTCCCCGCTCTGCCTGCTCAGCCTGCCCCGCTATGGCTCCCTGCTCTGCCTGCCCCGCCATGGCTGCCTGCTCTGCCTGCCCCGCCATGGCTGCCTGCTCTGCCTGCCCCACCATGGCTGCCTGCTCTGCCTGCCCCACCATGGCTGCCTGCTCTGCCTGCCCCGCCATGGCTGCCTGCTCTCCCTGCTCCACCATGGCTCCAGGCTCCTCCGAATCAAGCATGGTGGACTTCTGCTCCAGTGTTCCACTGTCTGCCATTGCTCCACGGCCCAGGTCCTCCAAGATTCCACTGTCTGTCACAGCTCCACGGTCCAGGTCCTCCAGTGCTTCACTGTCTGCCACTGCTCCATGGCCCAGGTTCTCCAGTGCTTCACTGTCTGCCACTGCTCCATGGCCCAGGTCCTCCAGTGCTTCACTGTCTGCTACTGTTCCATGGCCCAGGTCCTCCAGTGCTTCACTGTCTGCCACTGTTCCATGGCTCAGGTCCTCCAGTGCTTCACTGTCTGTCCCTGCTCCACGATCCAGGCCCACCTCCTCTGCACGGACCTGGCCCCCCGTCCCACCCCCTGCTTTGCCTCTGTTCCCCCACCCTCCTGGACTGTTGTTGTTTTGAGCACCAGGAGTCGCTCCTAGAGGGGGGGATTCTGTAACGCCACGCCAGCAGAGGGAGCCCTCACCCACTGACTGACTGTTACCGCTCCCTCTGCTAGTTCTATGGTTACTTCCTGTTTGGCAGCCATATAAGCAGGGCCATGCCAAACAGGACTCCGCAAAGTATTGTTTTGCCTGTGCTGACTCTACCAAGCGTTTTCCCTGTTTTCTTTGCCTTGTTTTTGTTAATACCACGGTTATAGTTTTGTTTCATTGTTATAGTTTTGCCTTGTTTTCATTGCCATAGTTTTTGTCTAGTTTCATTGCCTTGTTTCATTTGCTACTTTGGACTGCTCACTGGTATTTTGACCTTCTGCCTGTTTACTGGATTATGCTATTGTTTTTGCCCTGGATATTACTGTTTGTTTGGAGATCGACCCTGCCTGTTTGACTACGTTGTGTTTAATAAAGCTCGCACCTGGATCTATCACGCTTCACAAGAGTCCCGTTACATACATTTTGAGTGTACTACAAGTTAAGTTACTGCTAGTACTGACTGAAGTAGGAAAGTTATTCTTTCTTGGCCAGAAAATAACCTTTCCTAGAATTGATGAATGATTCTACTGTCTATTCGTTGGACGAACAGATCAAATAATTGTAACGTTAATTCTGCTACAGTTAATTCTAAGATCTGATTAAAATATTCATAATTAATTATAACCAGTTATAATTAATCATAAATATTTCCCTTTTTTAGCTAATTTGCTACAGAGTGAACAAATCATAGAAAACAAAGTTGTTCACTCAGAATTAGGACACCACTGCAAAATGGCCAGCACCCGATACAGTGCACTTTATAAATGATAGGGAGTGGTTTCAGACTCAGGTTTTGGTTTACTTTATCCAACCCCTACAGACTAGCCTGGACTTTAGCAGTGACTTGATCAGTGGGTGATAAAATAAACCTACTGGGACCCCTACTGCACCCATTCCACACCAAATATACAAGCTAACTTACAGTAGCCGTCCAAATTTTTTGTCTGCAATTTAATAATACTGACCTATTACTTTTGCTATTGCTTTTGATGACTAGGTATCAGTGTTTAGTCAGAGACCTACCGTGGCTGTAGCTAGCAGATGATTTATTGTGCAAATGCCTGTGAAAACTTTTTTTTTGGTGATTGACTATTTTCTACATAAAATCATTCTACATAATTTAAACAATTGAGTGAAAATATAACATTGATATCCTTAATATTGACTGAGTAAGGCCATGCCAAAGACTAAAATCATAATGAAATTAATGCTTGAAATCAAACTATGATGCCCTTTTTCTCAGTTAGCCTGGTTTTCACAGGCATTATTTCAGTGACATACTGATTACCTCCTTCTTCAGCTGGGAGAAGAGTTGGGGGAACTTCCTGGGTAGGAGTGGGTGAGGGCGAGGCTGCATCTGTGTATGAGGTAGACGTAGACCTCATTAGTGAACTAACTAGTTATCCGCTAGCATACACGGTGGAAGTTAGCTAATGTCTGCTAGCATAGTTAGCCAAAGAGAGAATGTTGGCAAGTAGCTACAAATTCAAGATCTATATCTGGACCAAAATTACATTATTTTTGTATTCATTTTAAGAAATGTTTAAATAAGCCATAATTTTGTTTTACTTGTATCTGTGGTAGATACATTTATCATTTCTATTACATCACTACTAGTACTTTTACTAATAAAACAGATCTCTGGGGGCACCAAAAGTGCATGGGCCCTTGAATTGTCCTAACCTTCTCTGCCCTTGGAATCTGCTCATGTTGCATCAGATTTCTTTTTATGAGAGTTTATTTATTTATTTACATTTTCTTTTATTTTTATTTTTATTGTTTGCAGCATTGGCCATTATAACCAATCACCCACATGTGGCAGTGATCAATGGCATTTGGATTTATCACTGAAAACGGCAGAGTTTTGTTCAGGACATGCAGTCACAGACTGAATTCCTCATTAAATTCTCCTTTAGGAACATAAAAATTGCAGATACAATATAAGTAACAGATTTATTTTGCAGCATAGATAGCTTTAGTGATTATAACAGTAGTTTTACATGCTAGTAAATAACTGAAGTCTGATTTTCTAATGTGTGAAAAGCAAAAAACTAATTTATAGAGTTGTTAGTGTCACATTACGCTGTTTAGGAAGCACACAGGGGGCACAAATAAACGTAAACAATCTTTAATAATCAGACAGGGGTAAATCCACAACAGGTGCAGGAACAAGCACACATACATAACTAGTAGACACGACAGGGTTAAGGCTAGAAGTGATACAGCTCTAGCTACTGGGCATGCGCACATCAATCTAACGTCAATGTCACACTGTACAACAATAATACTGTTTTTGTACTATAGTAAGGGCAAAGTTTAGGGTCGGGGTAGGTGCAGACGTTTCTGGTCTGAGCTGTATCCCCTGAACTGAACAGACAGGAACTTAAATACAAAGGTAATTGGAAATACAGGTGCAAGGGACAATGATAAAACTAAACAAGGACAGGAACATAACCTAAAAAGGAAAAACAGGAACTGAAACAGTGACAAAACACAACACATGTCCATGATCCTGATAGTTAGCTTGTTTTGCCTTTGTAGACAGAATATGATGTGATGTTTCCTCAAACAAAATTGTTTATGTATTCTATTAATCAGCATTAATAATCTTTATTAGAATATCAAGAGCAAAATATTTGACATTAAGTATTTTTGTCATAATATTGCAGCTACCCTGTAATAAGTTTTTTTATGTTTTTTTTTTGTTTTTTGTTAGTTAGTTTGTTTTTTATACTTGATGTTGGCCATTTACATTAACTGTTGTGTAAATACATGTGTGTCAGCTTTGAGCAGCATTAACAGTTTGTTTAAATAAGCCATTTCAGATGCAGCCTGTGTTCCACAGCAGTGTAAAGATGGCTTTTGTTGAAGCTGATAAAATTTGTTGGTAACAGGCTATTCTGATTGATTTAAGTTTATTTAATTGTTTAAATGTAAGACATAAATTACATTGTGACACTGTCACACAGGACACATGTTTTAACCTGCTCAATGTATTATAATGATTTTATGTATATTTGAGTTTTAATAGGTTTTCATGTTGTCTTAGCCATTTTATTCCTCTTAAACATTTTAATGTGTGTATGTCTTTAAGACACTCTGGGTCTGCCTGTCATGTGACTCCTCACATGACAGGAAACAGGAACTGAACCCTATAAAGGAGGCAGCATGTCAAACAATTAGGGTCACTGACCAAACTACACGCTGGATTGAGGAGTTTTATTTAAGGACTTACCATTCCAGCTTCACCCTCATTTTGGATTATCACTTGTTGGACTGTATATACACCGGTGGACACTTTTATATTGGAACTTTCAACACACTGGATTTCTTAAGGACTGTTTTATTGGTATGGATTTGAAAGACTCTGTGCTTTTAACAGCCTAGGATTTCTAGTTTTATTGTGTTGTTTTAAGTTCCTTGTATATTTGTGTAAATACACGTTATTTATTCACTGTACTTTTTGTCATTGTCTCATCTTTTAAAACACTTATTTTATCTCACACAGCATAATCTGACCCCATTTTAACAATTGTAAATTCGACCAATAGGGCCGAACGTTACAACATAAATGACAACGTTTTTTTTTTTGTTGTTGTTTTTTTACAAAGGTAAATAAGGTCCCCCCTTAATGGAAAAATTAATTTCTGCCTCTGACACACACATAGATAAATAGACACTTCTCCAGTTAGTGAATTAAATGAAAAGTGGGTTACAACAAAAACAAGTGTTAAACTTCTCTTTCCTCTTCTAACCCACTCGATCACAGCCCAGATGTGCTCTGTCATATCTCCACTCACTAAAGAGGACATTAATTTATTGATGTACTCTCGATATGTGTGTGAGTTAAGAGAAATAAAAAACCTCTTTTGATCTGCTTAATCAGGAAATTGGTTGAAAAGAAAACAAGGTATTACATTCTTGTTCTGACATATGACTACTGAACTGGCTTAACACTCTTGGATAAACAACAGGATGTGCTCTAACCACTTGGAGGCAAATCAAGAACCTTCGCAGACAGCAACTTTTAAATTTTTTTTTTGTGGCATTTTTTTACATTTTTCCTTGACAGGACAGTACAGGCAGGACAGGAAGTGAGTGGGAGAGAGCGAAGGAGGGTGGGATTGGGAAAGGTCCACGGGACTCAATCTCGGGACACCCGAAGCGAAACCGCGCCACATGTCGGCGCGCTGCCCACAAGGCTATCGACACTAACCGCAGACAGCAATTAAATGACATCAAGGCTATTATGTGCTTGGTTACCAAGAAACATATAATCTAAGTTGACCGTTATGCTTTCTCCAATGGTACAGCCACAGAGTTTAGTATCTCCCCATAATAAGAACAAACTTTTTTGAATATATACATACATACATATATATATATATATATAGCTGGGTCCATATACATGAAAAAACCATCTACTCAGCATCTGACCCCTGGACTCAGATCACATTTAAAGAGACACTTTTGTGAATAAGAAACTTTTGTGATCTTTCTGGGAGTACTCATAGACACACTGAAAGGTCATGTTTTAGATTAACTCAACTTTTACTGCATCCATTAATATCACCATCATAATGATGAGTGTATGTAACAGAAACAAGTAAATATGCAATATTTACTTGTTTATTTCATAGCCAATGCTATGGAATACTGTACTACAGTTATGTTAATACAACCTTTTTGAATTTCAAAGAGGGAGAAAGAACCCTTCCTGCTGCACTGTGCTCACAACATTTAAAACGACTACTTCCTAAAACAACAAATAACACATTTTTTGGCACTACTAAATCCAAAAATGTGGCTTTTCCAATGAAAAAACAACATCCAAAAAAATTGATACGTAGATAAACGACAAAAGATAATTTTTAGCGGTCATAATTTTGTATTCAAATAAAGTTCAAACATTGTCTAAACATTAACTTAAAATAACGTAGAAATGGAAGAATGACAAGCTCTTCCTAAGAATAATCGACTAGTACTGTACATTTAGAAACAACAGATAATGGCATTCATTTAATAAATTTTGATTAGGCCTACATCTGGCAGACTACAGGAAGTTGCAGGATGCTCTAATATGACCGGTAGACATCGAAAGTACATTACAGTAGTTAAAAATAATTTCTATATCACTTAAGTAGAAAACAACATAAGAAAGAAAGAAAGAAACCTGTTTTTTGTTGGCTTTGGTGTAGAACTCTGTCCCTGATGGCTCTTGACCATCTTTGCGCCTCCTGCAGGTTCACACTCGGGTTCTGATCGGGCGCCACCCGAAAGCACTGCTCCACCCTTTGCCGAGCCAACCCAGACCTCATCCATCGAGTCCTCAGTGGGTAGAAATACGCAGAAAAATACGTTCCCACATCCATGCTGTCATGAGACCTGTACGCCCGGCACCCGACACAGTCACTCAGGTGATACACAACTTTTCTTCGCCCACATAGCGCTGGGCTGATCTTCTGAATGGTGAGCTCTGTCTCAGTCAGTATTAAGGAACAGCGGACCTTCCTGCTCCCAGTCAACGTAAATTCCCCATACATCACAACAGGACAGATCTCTGGCTTTTCGGATTTAGTCTTCTTTGAAAACATGTCATCAGTGAGCAGCAACTTTCACATATGCACACGGTAGCTTGATCTGCAGCTCAACGAGGAACTGCTGCGTCCTGCTTTCTTATCTGCGCTATACACCAGCTATTCCGCATTACAGCGTGAACCCCCTAGCGATAGAAGCCGGTAACAACGTTAAATATGGTTACGGCACATAGAGCAGAGAAGTAAAATACAGACAATAAAACATTTGACTAAAACAACGGCGGTCATGTTACTGTATTCACGCGTTAATTCATGCATTTAAAAAGAAACATAGGCATATGTTTTCATTGTGATGATACTGTTTACAAATGTTGATTAAACTGACAGTCTATCATCATTTCGGGTAGGCTACTCAGTAACAAAATAACAAAGTTTCCAACTGTAATCTGTAATGGTTAGGGTAAGATAGGGTAATGTCAAATTACTGGTGAATTGTAACATTTGTATATAAGTTTAGCATGTAGAGGATTATTATGCATAACCCAACATGTTATCATGGGAATTTAAATGGAAACAATAAACAATTCATTTTCACACTTGATTTACTGATTTATTGAATTACTGACTTTTTTCAGCATCATTACAGGTACCTAAGGACGAGTCTCATTGTCAAGAACACTGAATTATTTTGCTGTTACAACAAAATGTCAGTACCAATTTACTCTGTATTAAAATACAAAAATTAAAAGAAAAATTAATAAAATACATCATAAGAATACACAAAGTACTTTTTAAAATCTCTAATCATTTTAAAGTCTACACATATAGGAGATAGGTTATCTCCAGTAGTTTTCTGTTTGACATCTGGGGATTTTCAGTTTATGTAAGTTCCTCATCTGGTGTCCAGTCAACTCTTCCCTGAGTGGTGGTAGCCAGTCTCTAAAATTAGACTTGTATAGCTTTCTAGCAAAATCAAGACACAGTTGACTCACCTCTCTGCTAGTGTTTACAATCCAAGAAGAGAGAGTGCATCAGAAGATGCTATTTGACCCAGTATGATTTTACAGACTTTCCAACATTTTACCTTGATCAGTTGTAGTAAATTTTGCTTTCGCCAACCAAGGGAGGCAAAATAGTGTAGTGATGGGTAATCACGTCACAGATGACGTTATGATTCTTGGATCATGTTACATGCTTAATGTGTGGTTATAAATACATCACATAAGAAAGATCGGTGGGATCTCTAACTTGTAGAACCTCTTACTGTATTATCAACACAAGGAAGACAAGTGTAATAAAATACATTTTATTTATAAAAGATAGACAAGAGTAATCAACAACTACTAAATGAAAACCATGTATGAAAGAGGAATATAGTGCATAGGATGCATACAGTTCAAGTGATTATGTTGGATAGTATATCAGAGCTACTGTACGTTATCTGGAAAGATAAACTGTTGCTACTCTGAAACAAATAAGATGAAGAACCTTATTACGCATCAAACAAATAAATGAGCAATTATTTGTTAACAACTGCAATCAGCTATATAATATCTAATGTAAATTAGAAAATCATATACTGATAATATGCAACAATGCCAAGATCTCTGGAAGAGGTTTGGAAGTGATATTTATGCTCTCTGTGGTTAAGTGAGCAGTCCGTTGGCAGTGACTTCTTCCACTGGTTGCACTGTTAGCAGTACAGTGGGGAAAGGAGCAGGAATCCATTTCAACAGCCTTAAACATGAAACATTGTAGGACAGGGGTGCTCAACCCTGGTCCTGGAGATTGACTTTCCTGCAGAGTTCAGCTCCAACCCTGACCAAACATACCTGAACCAAATAATTAGGATCTAAAGGAGCACTTGATAATTACAAACAGGTGTGTTTGATTAGGGTTGGAACTAAACTCTGCAGGAAGGTCGATCTCCAGGAACAGGGTTGGGTACCCCTGCTGTAGGATGCTGATCTCCTGGAGCAGCAATGTAGTGAATTTTACTTTCGCCAACCTTGGGAGGGGAAATAGTGTAGTGATGGGTAATCACGTCACAGATGACGTTATGATTCTTGGATCATATGTCACTTAATGTGTGGTTATGAGTACATCACATAAGAAAGATTGGTGGGATCTCTAACTTGTAGAACCTCTTACTGTATTGTCAACACAAGGAAGACACAAGTGTAATAAATATATATTTTATTAACAAAAGATAGACAAAGTAATCAACAACTACTAAATGAATACCATGAATGAAAATGTGCATAAGATGCATAAGCGCTGTAGGGTGCTGATCTCCTGGAGCACCAAAGGGTCCTAAGGTCTGGAACACGCAGATGTGGCCCTGGAGTAAGTGCTGAAGGTCCTTAGCTTGGAACACACAAGCAAAAGTACCTGAAGTGAAGGTTTGCTCACCGGAGCTTAACCTTGTTGCAAATGTCTGTGAGTCTTCTGCCTCTTTTGGCCAGAACTCAGAACTTGGTCAAACCGCTTTGTCTCACTAGGATGGAGACTAAGGACGTGCTGCATCTGTTGCTGTCTCACTGGACAAAGACTCTGAATGTAGAGTATCTCTTTCCTTGCAGGCTGGAGGCTCAGAATGTGGTCGTAACTGTTGCTGCCTCAAAAGCTGTATCTGTTGTTGTCTCACCCTTGCGGGTCGCAGACTAAGAGCGGTGTAATTGTTATTGCCTCTTCCCTTACAAGACTCAGGTTCAGTACTGGTTGATCTGCTATTGTCTCACCTTTGCAGGCCGGAGACTCAGAAAAGTTGTGTCTGTTGCTGCCTTCCCTGTAACAGGAACAGACTCAGAACGGCTGTGTCTGTTGCTGCCTTGCCGGTGTAACCTGGTTAGTGTAAAGATTACATGTTATTATACTCTGAGTTATATGTTTATTTGTATTATAACATATATTTTATGTTGTGCCTTTAGTGTTTTTATACTATGTCTATAGTATATAAATAATTCTTCATCTTCTTTAATTATTTAATGTTTTGTTTGCATGTTTACGTGATCCACGATTATGATGAGGAGGGTGGGGCTTGAGTGAAGAGAGGGGAGAGACGCAAGAAGGAGCGAGGGAAAAATAAGACTGCGTAGTTCGCCAAAACAGGATATTCTGTCTGAAACTCCTGATGATTCAGAATCATTCACCACATCTGTAATTTGTACCATGCTAATAATAACTTTATGTAGCAAGCATAGGTGATAGTGTGAAGGATTCTACCTGTCGCGAGGGAGGGGTGATTAGCCTTGGCCGGATCAACCTTCACTGGAAAAGAGGCGGACCAGATAGGACTCCGGGTGACTGGAAAAGCCCAGAGCTGCTCTGGCTTTGAGGGAAAGATTGCCACAACAGATAACGCTCCAGGTGACCGGAAAAGCCCGGAGTTGTAACCTTGTATTCAGTTGGAAGTTTATATTAAGTAATTCAGTTAAAGCCACCAGGTTAATTCACTTTAAAGGTGTCTAACACTTAAAAGGTATACAAGGTTGTTTTATTTCCACGATTCACTCCGTTAAAAGGATATCATGTAACATACTGGATTTATTTTTTTGCTTTCTGCTTTCAGCTTACTTTCAGCTTTTTTTTTTTTATTTACATTTAATTCATCTGTTTACTCAGATAAATATAAACACACGTAAACCAAGCTTAATGAGAAGACTATAACATTCTTTGGTTAAAATTACTCAGTGGTAATGTAAAAAACACCCTTTTTACCTTGTCAAAATCAGCCCTGTTCAGAGCGAGCCATTCTATTGCATGTTCCTTTAAATGCTAATGAGCTCTGCTCACCGCGGTCTGTTTACTTTAGCTGAATTTAGCCACAAAACTTGCTAACTAGCACATTATTAAGAAAGGCAATTTGCAAAGATGTATAAAAACCCTTATACTTACTTCTGCTGTAAGTGAAGCTGCATCACAAATGATTTGCGTTATTTTTTTATAACTAATTAATTAAGTTAAGAGCATTAAACTGACAGCCCTAATATATTTATACATATATACATCTCATTGTTCTTACTGGTACACTGAACCTTTGAGCAGCAGTGGTGGCTCGTCGTAATCATCCTCGGCAGCTGATCTCCAGACCACTAAAATTGTATTTTTTTATTTTTAAAATTAGTAAATTAAGACTTCATAAAATAATTGGTTTATCGTTTGTACAGCTAAAATGTACACCCTTTTTACCTTGTCAAAATCAGCTCTGCAAAAATCAACATTTTCTGGTGGATGTTGCTTTAAATGTTAAGCTCTGCTCGCCCCACCCCTCTCTTTTGAGTGATGAGCCTGTTTACTTTAGTCACATTTAGCCGTGTTTAGCCACAAAACTTGCTAACTAGCACGTTATTAGGAAAGGCGATTGCAAAGATTCATTAAAAAAAACCTTATACTCACAAATGATTCGCATGAACATTTATGTAGATCGGGAGGTGCATTACCTTCACAAACAAAAATCATTCACTGTGTCTTCAGTGGCTCAGATGTCGGGAGTGAATGATGACTACTATGTTCATTATTACATCCAACAACAGAACCCCTCAATCGCTTAGGAGTCATTCTTGTCTACGTCCCTGTTCCGGCATCAAAACAATGGTGATTGGACTGTAACAGCTCATAAGGGCGGGTCTGAGGTAAGATGGCTGTGTCAATCAGTCTATTGTGGGAGCGGCCTCTGTCGGTGTGATGTCACACAGACAAGATGCTGAGAATCGCTTGATTTGAAAAAGGGGAAATTATTTTTACAGATTAAATAAACACCACTGGGTGGATTTTTATCATTATAGGGTGTTTGTGTACACACACTGCCAACACACATTTATGTTCAAACAACATGTAAAAGTGAACTTTGCATCTGATGAGCCCTTTAAGGAAACTGCATTAATGTTTTAATAGTTTACTTGACTTGCTTCCGGTTGAGTGAACGCTGACGCAACTGGCTGCCGCTGCTCTCCGGTGTTTTAACTTTTTATCTCGATACACAAAATTTAATTTATAATTTCTTAAAGCCTCTACCTTTGTTGAACTTTATTTTGACTGACACAATGTGGACTTGCCATCTCTTCATCAGTGTTTGGATTGTTTTATCGTTACTGCTTCATTCGGCGACCTCGCTGTTTCTATACACAGCGACCGAACTCTACTGGCTGTGGTGCTACTCTGCCGAGCCTCCGCCCTCGCTCTGCCTCCATCAGGACAATTCATCGTTTCTGCTTGAAATATATCCATTGAGGATCTAGACGGGGTTTCAGGTATGATGACTCCAAGGTTATTCTGGACTTCAGGTCCCCGAGCCACAAGGAACACTCAACAGACTGTAGACCAGAACGTGTTAGCCAACGTAGCCAGATCGGCTAGCTCTTCACTGAGTGGTAATGAGCTCAAAAAGTTGGACTTTTTAATATACGTTCACTCTCTAACAAGGGTCTCCTCATCAGTGACATTGTGGATGATCATAAGTTTGATTTTTTTTTCTGTTTGGTTGAGACCTGGCAGCAAGAGAATGACTTTTTAGAGTTAAATCATGCATGTCCCCCTGGGTTTGTTTATATTTCGCAATCTTGTATCTCCAGACATGGAAGAGGTCTAGCGTTACTTCACAAAACGACTTATAAAGCATCTCCGTTGACTGTTTCAACATATGCTTCCTTTGAATCAGTTGCTTTATCCATCTGTCACGTCATCGTCACGATCCCAAAGCCAGAACACACGTGAACCATCACCTGACTACTGATCACATGCACCTGTGCACCCAATCACACCACAGTATAAATACTTACCTGTTTGTGTTACTCACCGGCTGGTATCAAACATACATTGTCCCTTGTACCTGTGGGTGCACGCTTCTCCGTCTGTGTACTTTCTTCGCGATGAACTCCAAGAGGATTTTGACTGGAATGTATCTGTGAAGGATGGACATTTAAAGACATTTAAGGGAAGTGACTGAACTGTTCTTTTGGAATATTTGTTTGCGTATTGGAGACTTACCTGTGTTTACCGGAACAGTTGTGAATCACCTGCTCGAAGAGATTTCACTACTTACCTGTTTTCACCATGTTACCTTGTCTTTGCACTTCAGCATGGATAAACTAATCAAACGCTATCTCTGCCTCTGCCCTTCTGTGCCAGCGTGACAGGATACCAGCCCTAAACTAAGGAGGCTTTTAGAATCACAGAGTTAAGTTCAACATGACTGGAGTCATTGCTAAGCGGCAGTGGGCTGAGGATTGGCTGCTCAATCTATGTCAGGGTGGTCGCCATCTAGAGAAGTACACGGCGGAATTCATCGAGCTATCCCATCAGGTGGGCTGGCCCGACGCCTTGTTATGTGCGGTTTTTCAGATGGGACTGGACGAGAACACTATTCGCTGCAGTTTTCCCGTATGTGATTTCTCTTTAATTGAATTAATCAATCTCATACTATATTTGAATGACTCTAACATTGTAATCGAAGAGGAAAAAAAGAATGAATGAATTCCCATCTCGTCCCGTCCCTTCTGAAACTCACGTCACCTTGTCAGCTCACCTGGTGCCGAGATCCTTCACCTGCTGGACCACTAACCTGGGGACAAAGCTGGCGGACCCAGCATTTACTTCAGTGCGATCGGCACTGAAATCCGCTGGTCGTCCTTTGAAATCCTACCACGTCAAGTCTGCCAAGCCAAAGCCCATTCACATCACGTCTGCCACTCTAAGCCTTGCTCACATCAAGCCTGCTGCTCCAGGGCCTGCTCACGTCAAGCCCGCCTTCCCAGAGCCAGTTCACAAAATAGCCGCCCAACCAAAGCACCCAGCCGAGATGGCCGCCCAGCCAGAGCACCCGGCCGAGATGGCCGCCCAGCCAGAGCACCCGGCCGAGATGGCCGCCCAGCCAAAGCTTCCGGCCAAGAAGGCTATCTCTCCTGAATCCAGTTCCCTCGTCACGGCCAAGAGTGCCGTTCCATGCGCCAACGAATCCAGTTCCCTCGTCACGGCCAGGAGTGCCGTTCCATGCGCCAACGAATCCAGTCCCCTCGTCACGGCCAGAAGTGCCGTTCCATGCGCTAACGAATCCAGTTCCCTCGTCACGGCCAAGAGTGCCGTTCCATGTGTTAACGAATCCAGTTCCCTCGTCAAGGCCAAGAGTGCCGTTTCATGTGTTGACGAATCCAGTTTCCTCGTAACGGCCAGGAGTGCCGTTCCTGAGTCAAGTCAAGTTACAGCTGCATTTCCTGAGTCAAGTCAAGTTTCCAAGTCCAGTCAAGTTGCAGCTGTATTTCCTGAGTCAAGTCAAGTTCATGAACCAAGTCAGGTCATAGCCAGTCACCACAAACCCAGTCAAGCCACAGTCGATATTCATGAGCCAAGTCAAGTCAAGTCAAGTCAAGTCACCTTTATTTATATACCGCCTTTAACAATACAGAATTGTGACAAGGCGGCTGTACAGTATTAAATAGGAAACAGTACATCAACAATGCCAAAGGCAACAGTAAACACTCACATTTTAGGTAAAGGTAGTTAATCAAAAATAATAAAATAAAATGCAATATTGTGTTAAGAGAAATTGTCCCCAACTAAGCAAGCCAGAGGCGACAGCAGCAAGGAACCAAAACTCCATCGGTGACAAATGGAGAAAAAAACCTTGGGAGAAACCAGGCTCAGTCGGGGGGCCAGTTCTCCTCTGGCCAAAAGTTCCCGTGGTCTTGTGCCGACAGCGGTCTAAGTGATGTGGTCTTCACTGTGGATCCGTCTCTGGGGCTCATCTAGTTGATGTGGACTCCGCTGACATTCAGGGCTGTAGAGGTCGTCTCTAGGTGCTGATCCACCATCTGGGCTGGGTTCGGACTGGATCCGGAGGACTGCAGTGACCATCTGATCTGGATACGGACTGGATCTGGTGGTTAATGTGACCTCGGAATAAGAGAGAAACAGACTAATATTAGCGTAGATGCCATTCTTCTGACGATGCACTGAGTACATCGGGTGTTATGGGAAGTGTTCCCGGTTCCGGTTGACCTAATTAGTGCAGCCTAACAATCCTTTAACGGATTTGAATTATAGGAATATGTTGATTTGTTATGTGTAAGCAAGGTTAAAGAGATGGGTCTTTAATCTAGATTTAAACTGACAGAGTGTGTTTGCGTCCCGAACATTGTAGGGTAGATTGTTCCAGAGTTTGGGCTCTAGATAAGAAAATGATCTCCCGCCCGCGGTTGATTTTGATATTCTTGGTATTATCAAGTTGCCAGAGTTTTGAGAACGCAGCGGACGTGAGGGACTATAATGTGATAAGAGCTCGCTCAGGTACTGAGGAGCTAAACCATTCAGGGCTTTGTAAGTAATTAGCAAGATTTTAAAATCTATACAATGTTTAATAGGGAGCCAGTGCAGTGTAGACAGAACCGGGCTAATATGATCATACTTTTTGGTTCTAGTAAGAACTCTAGCTGCTGCATTTTGGACCAGCTGGAGTTTGTTTATTAAGCGAGCAGAACAACCACCCAATAAAGCATTACAGTAATCTAACTGTGAGGTCATAAATGCATGAATTAATGTTTCAGCATTTGACATTGAGAGCATAGGTCGTAGTTTAGATATATTTTTGAGATGGAAAAATGCAGTTTTGCAAATGTTAGAGATGTGGTTTTCAAAGGAAAGATTACCATCAAATAGCACACCTAGGTTCCTAACTGATGACGAAGAATTGACAGAACAGCCATCAAGTATTAGACAGTGTTGTAGGTTATTACACGCTGAGGTTTTAGGCCCAATAATTAACACCTCTGTTTTTTCAGAATTTAGCAGTAAGAAATTACTTGTCATCCAATTTTTTAACTCAACTACACAATCCATTAGTTTTTCAAATTGGTACGTTTCGCCTGGCCGCGAAGAAATATAGAGCTGGGTATCATCAGCATAGCAGTGAAAGCTAACACCATATTTCCTGATGATATCACCCAAGGGTAACATGTAAAGCGTAAAGAGTAATGGCCCTAGTACTGAGCCTTGCGGTACTCCATACTGCACTTGTGATCGATATGATACCTCTTCATTTACTGCCACGAATTGATGGCGGTCAGATAGATACGATTTGAACCATGCCAATGCACTACCACTAATGCCAACATAATTCTCAAGTCTATTCAAGAGAATGTTGTGATCAACAGTATCAAACGCAGCACTAAGATCCAATAGCACTAACAGAGAGATACAACCACGATCGGATGACAAGAGTAGATCATTTGTAACTCTAATAAGAGCAGTCTCAGTACTATGGTACGGTCTAAAACCTGACTGAAAATCCTCACAGATATCATATTTCTGTAGGAAGGAAGATAATTGTGAGGATACAACGTTTTCTAATATCTTTGATAGAAATGGGAGATTCGAGATAGGTCTGTAATTAGTTAATTCGTTGGGGTCAAGTTGTGGTTTTTTAATTAGAGGCTTAATAGCAGCCAGTTTGAAGGTTTTGGGGACATATCCTAATGACAGTGATGAATTAATAATATTTAGCAGAGGATCTATGAGATCTGGAAGCAAGTCTTTTAGTAGCCTAGATGGAATAGGGTCTAGCATACAAGTTGTTGATTTAGATGATTTAACAAGTTTATACAATTCTTCCTGACCTATAGTAGAGAATGAGTTGAATTGTTCCCCAGGAGATCTATAGCGCACTATCTGATGCGACACTGTAATTGACGGCTGCATAGTGACAATTTTGTCTCTAATTGTATCGATCTTAGAAGTAAAGTAGTTCATGAAGTCATTACTGCTATGCTGATGGGCATAGTCAGTGCCTGTTGGTTCTTTATTTTTTGTTAACTTAGCCACTGTATTGAATAAATACCTAGGGTTATGTTTGTTTTCTTCTAAAAGAGTTGAAAAGTAATTAGATCTTGCCGATTTTAACGCTTTTCTATACGATAGGGTACATTCCCGCCAAGCAGTACGAAAAACCTCTAATTTTGTTTTCCTCCAGCTGCGCTCCATTTTCCAGGCTGCTCTCTTTAGGGCGCGAGTGTGCTCGTTATACCACGGGGTCGGACTATTTTCCTTAATCTTCCTTAGGCGCAGAGGAGCGACCGTATCTAGAGTCCTGGAAAAGAGAGAGTCAATAGTTTCTGTTACATCATCAAGTTTTTCTGAGCTATTGGACATGCTGAGGAATTCAGATAAGTCAGGAAGATTACTTAGAAAGCAATCTTTTGTAGTAGAAGTGATGGTTCTACCATACTTGTAATAAGGAGTTGAATTTACAGTTTTATTTATCTGGAGTATACACGAGACTAGATAATGATCAGAGATATCATCACTTTGCTGCAGAATCTCAACGGCATTGACATCAATTCCATGTGACAGTATTAAGTCTAGAGTATGATTTCGACAATGAGTGGGACCTGACACGTGTTGTCTAACTCCAATAGAATTTAAAATATCTGTAAATGCAGCTGCCAGTGCATCATTTTCAATATCAACATGGATGTTAAAGTCACCTACTATTAAGACCTTATCTGTAGCCAACACCAGCTCAGATATAAAATCAGCGAATTCTTTAAGAAAATCTGTATGGTGCCCTGGTGGCCTGTATACAGTAGCAAGTACAAACGTCATGGGGGATTTATCATTAACACTTGTTTCTCTGGATAATGTTATATGAAGCACCATTACTTCAAACGAGTTATACTTGAAATCCGCTCTCTGTGAAACACTAAAAATATTGCTATAAATTGTAGAAACACTTCCCCCTTTACCTTTTAGACGTGGCTCATGTTTATAACAGTAATCATGAGGGGTAGACTCGTTTAAGATAATGTAATCATCTGATTTTAGCCAGGTTTCTGTCAAACATAGCACATCTAGGTTATGATCAATGATCATATCATTTACAAAAAGCGCTTTTGTGGAGAGGGACCTGATATTCAAAAGGCCAAGTTTTATCATTTGTTTCTCTGTATTATGTAAATTTTTAATTTGTTGAACGTTGATTAGATTGTTACTCTTAAATTGGTTTGGACGTCTTTTGTATTGTCTAGCTCGGGGAACAGACACAGTCTCTATAGCATGATATCTAGGTGTAAGGGTCTCTATGTGCTGAGAATTAACTGATTTTGGTGACGTGAGGCGGCTAGCAGACGGTCGGATTAGCCAGTCTGTCTGCTTCCTGACCTGGGCCCCAGTTAGTCAAGTGCAAACTCTAAGACTATATGCCATATTACTAGAGAGAAGAGCAGCACCACCCCTGGAGGGATGAAGACCATCTCTTTTCAACAGGTCAGGTCTGCCCCAAAAACTTGTCCAATTGTCTATGAAACCTATGTTATTCTGCGGGCACCACTTAGACATCCAGCCATTTAGTGACGACAGTCTGCTATGTATCTCGTCACCACGATACGCAGGGAGGGGGCCAGAGCAAATTACAGTGTCTGACATCGTACTTGCAAGTTCACACACCTCTTTAACATTATTTTTAGTGATCTCCGACTGGCGAAGTCGAACATCATTTGTGCCGACGTGAATAACGATCTTACTGAATTTACGTTTAGCATTAGCCAGCACTTTTAAATTTGCCAAGATGTCAGGCGCTCTGGCTCCCGGTAAACATTGGACTATGGTGGCTGGTGTCTCTATTTTCACGTTCCGTACAATAGAATCGCCAATAACTAGAGCACTTTGATCAGGTTTCTCAGTGGGTGCGTCACTGAGTGGGGAGAACCTGTTTGATGTTCTGATCGGAACGGAAGAGCGGTGTTTTGACCCGCGACTATGCCGTCTCACAGTCACCCAGTTGCCCTGCTGCAAAGGCGAAGTTACCGGAACCGAACAATGTACGGGACTCCCTAAGCTAGTCGCATCCAAAGCCGTATCTAATGCCCTCACATTCTTACTATCCTCGATTAAAGTTTGGATGCGTGTCTCTAGTTCTGAAATCTTCTCTGTCAGCCTAACTATTTCCCTGCATTTATCACATGTGAATCCCTCGCTGCCGACAGAGATTGATAAACTATACATATGACAGGTGATGCAGGTTACCAGGAAAGGAGAAGAAGCCATTACTCACCGTAGT
Source organism: Labeo catla (assembly GCA_012976165.1). Taxonomy (NCBI): domain Eukaryota; kingdom Metazoa; phylum Chordata; class Actinopteri; order Cypriniformes; family Cyprinidae; genus Labeo; species Labeo catla. The sequence goes on from VONZ01000767.1 coordinate 157,515, forward strand.
TGTAGAATGATTTCAACTTACCACTGTTGTCTGATGAACTTGTGTAGAAAAAGGCGTAGAGAAAAAGTAAAAGTGAATGGCAAGCTAACCGGCTAACACACTACAAACACGCTGCACTCGCGGTTGTAGAATAAAAACGAGCGATCAATGAGAGCGAGGGAAAACAGGAAAGCGGTAGTAGACGTGAATAGAGACGTGAGTGGGAACGCAAATGGCAGGCTAACCGGCAAACGGAATGCTAACGCATAGTGCGGCGTTGCACTTGCGGTTATAGATTAAAAGCGAGCGATCGGATTAGTTTGATGGATAATAACAGAAATCTGGTGGGGAAAAGGCTATATTTTATCACTTTAAACAACAGAAAGTAATAGTAAAATAGAGATTTCCTTAGAGGAATAAAACTCTAGGGAGCTACAAACGAGCTACAAACGCACACCACTCTGCAACACGAGACCGGAACCGGAAATGACTTGTGTCAAGTCATTATGGTTGTTCCAGAGTCAAGTCAAGATACGGCTGTTATTCCAGAGTTAAGTCAAGATCCGGCTGTTATTCCAGAGTTAAGTCAAAACACAGCTGTTGTTTCAGAGTCAAATCAAGATACGGCCATTAAGCCAGAGCCGGAGCTGCCTCCAGCTCGCCTTCCAGAACCTGTGCTTCCTCCAGCGCCGCCCGAGTGCCCTCCAGAGCCTGTGATTCCTCCTGCGCCGCCCAAACACCCTCCAGAGCCGGCGCCACCTGAACGCCCTCCAGAGCCTGTGATTCCTCCTGCGCCTCCAGGGCGCCCTCCTGAGCCCGCGCCTCCAGAGCCCCTTCAGAGCCCGCGCCTCCAGGGTGCCCTCCTGATTCCGTGCCTCCAGGGCGCCCTCCTGAGCTGGCGCCTCCAGATCGCCCTCCAGAGCGCCCTCCAGTGACCGCTCCTCCAGAGCATTCTCCAGAGCCTGTTCCTCTTGAGCGCCCTCCAAAGGCCGCTCTTCCTGAACACCTTCCCGTGTCCTATCCTCCAGGACGCCCTCCTGAAAAGACACAGCACCACCCTGGCTCCCGAAAGAACCAACGACACCCCGAACTACCAGCACCCAGAAGATGATTTGGGGTGCCAGGAGGCACCCGTGGAGGGGGGGGGGTAGTGTCACGTCATCGTCACGATCCCAAAGCCAGAACACACATGAACCGTCACCTGACTACTGATCACATGCACCTGTGCACCCAATCACACCACAGTATAAATACTTACCTGTTTGTGTTACTCACCGGCTGGTATCAAACATACATTGTCCCTTGTACCTGTGGGTGCACGCTTTTCCGTCTGTGTACTTTCTTTGCGATGAACTCCAAGAGGATTTTGACTGGAATGTATCTGTGAAGGATGGACATTTAAAGACATTTAAGGGAAGTGACTGAACTGTTCTTTTGTTTGTGTATTGGAGACTTACCTGTGTTTACCGGAACAGTTGTGAATCACCTGCTCGAAGAGATTTCACTACTTACCTGTTTTCACCGTGTTACCTTGTCTTTGCACTTCAGCACGATCAACTAATCAAACGCTATCTCTGCCTCTGCCCTTCTGTGCCAGCGTGACAGGATCAGCGGTCCAGCACCTACAGTTCTAGCTGTTGTCTATAGACCCAAATGCTGTCATAGATTTTTAGATGAATTCTGTGCATTCCTAACCTCATTGTGCACCCTATCACCTAATATTATTCTACTGGGTGACTTCAATATTCACATGGACAGTGCTAGTAACTAATTTTACAAGGGATTTTATTTCCTGCCAGAAGAGTTTTGGTCTCCAGCAATATGTGGACTTTCCAACCCATTCTAAAGGACATACTCTGGACCTCGTTTGCAGTTCGGGTGTTACACCTTTGGACTGTACAGCAACTGCAATACCCATATCTGATCATAAATTGCTTTCTTTTAATGTTAATGTTACACTCTCTAGATCCAAACAACAACGTTCCATGACATTCCGTAATATAAAAAAGATCAACATCTCAGCTATTACTGCTGCAGTCACTGACCCCCCACATAGTGACCATCTTTCTTCTTCTGATGATCTGGTCTCCTTTTATAATTCTGAATTATGGCTGCTCTTGGACAGTTTTGCACCTCTTAGATCATATTCTAAAACCACCTGACAGCCTTCCTGCATAACTGTACTGCACGGCTCAATGTGATAAATTTATGTCTTTTTTTAAGTGACAAAATAAGCGTTATCTACCAACATTTGGCCTCTTCGGGCTAATCCATATTGTAATTCATTATATGGTGTTTCGTGTTTCAACTGATACCCCTCCTATTCTTTTTTTCTTCTTTTACCCTGCCATCTGAACTGGAAATTTCCCATTTAATTTACAGATCTAATTCTCCCTGATAAAACCTGGTAAAAAGCCTGTCTTCCTTCTCTTTCTCCTCTCATAACTCGTATTGTTCATATCTCTTTTAGACCCTAAAAATCTCGATAACTTCTGTCCCATTTCAAATCTTGCTTTCATTTCCAAAATTCTTGAAAAAGCAGTTACAGCACAGGTTCAGGATTACCTTAGTAATAATAACTTATATGAGCATTTTCAGTCAGGGTTACGTTCCAAGCATAGTACGGAAACCCCCTTAGTGAGAGTAACTAATGATCTGTTAATGGCTGCTGATGGTGGGTTTTTATCTACTCTTGTTCTGCTTGACTTAACTGCAGCTTTTGACACCATATAACATAAAATTTTGTTGAACCGCTTATCTGCTATTGGTATCTCTGGTATTCCTCTTGCCTGGTTTACTTCTTATCTTTCTCACCGTACAAAGTTAGTACAACTAAACAGTTTTAATTCCCAGTCCTTTTCTGTTCCCTCAAGGTTCTATCCTAGGTCTTCTATTGTTCCTAATTTATCTTCTCCCACCTGGTAATATATTTTCTAAATTTGGTTTTACATTTCAGTGTTAGGCTGATGATACACACCTTTATCTATCTACTAAGCCTGACTCCATCCTTCCACCTCTCTGTCATACTGTCTCCACAAAATAAAAACCTGGTTCTCTGCTAATTTCTTAAACTTAATGGCAGTAAGACTGAAGTACTCCTTATAGGCACTACCTCTAGTCTCTTTAGGTCCTGCAGTTTTTCTTTATCCATTGACGGTTCCTCTGTTTCTTCTTCTCGCCAGGTTAGGAAATTGGGGGTCATCTTTGATAGCACACCTTCATTTGAAGCTCACATTAATAGTATAACCCGGTCTTGTTACTTTCATCTTCGCAATATTGCTCACCTTCTTCATCTCTCACCCCACACAGTACTGCCATTCTTGTTCACTCACTTGTCACTTCCCGCATTGATTACTGTAATTCTCTTTTATTTGGATTAGTACACAAACTTCTCCATAAACTCCAGCTGATTTAGTATCTGCTCATATCATAACCCGGACTCCATCCATACATCACATTACTTCATCTCTTCAACAGCTTCATTGGCTTCCTATCAAATTTCACATTGAACCTCGCTCCATGTTAACTTTCAGATCTCATCCAGCCCTACACTCCTTCTCAAACCCGTCTTTCTTCTTCACTGGGTTTCCTCTATACACCCATGGCTTATTTAACCACCATGGACCATAGAGCCTTTAGCCATGCTGCTCCTCGCCTTTGGAATTCTCTCCCAGCTAACATACGTAATTTAGATTTGGTATCCCAGTTTAAAGCTAAACTCAATACTCACTTGTTCAGAATAGCTTATCCTACATGATTACTGTCTACACTCAAATCTATGATTTTTTCCCTCTCTCTTTCTTTTTCTTCTTGCCTATTGTTATGTTATTGTTGTCATTTTGTGTGAATAGTGTAAATAGTTTTGGACTATAGTTTGGAGAACTGTATAAAATTAGTAGTGGATAAACTGTAAAAGTAATAGCAATGTAAACAATAGTTCTGCACTGATCCAGTAGATGGCAATATTAGATAGATTCTGAGCATTCAGAATCATCATAATCATTTGCCTTCTGTTACTTGTAGCTCTCTGAAACAAAAATACATTTTTCAATCACTGATTACAACAACTAGAAAATATAGATTTTATATTTAAATTAATCAGGCACTTCACATTTCAAAATAAAATGACATTTATAATGTTTAATAATTTATTCAATTTTATTTGTGAGGGTGTGTATTTAGGGTGTATTATAATGCTTAGATCTCTTCTGTGTTCTCCTTTCATAGGTCACAGATTCTCCAGGTTTGTCTGACCTGCTATTCATTTTGGTCATGCATCTTAGCCCCTCAGAACAAAGTGACTGTTGTCAGTTAATTTCTGTCTTATTAATGCAGCAAAGAAACATCACTTTGATGAAAGAAAAAAAAAAAATGCTTCTCATGTTTTGACTTACGGTTCTTAAATCTGCTGTGTTGATGTTTTCAGAGTTGGATGTGAAAAAAATACCATTCTTAATAAAAGTAGCATAAACATCAGGGCCCTTATTCATTAAAAATCTTAAGAGTTTCCTCTTAAAATTAAAGAAAAGATGTAAAGACAAAAGTAATTCAGAAAGCATCTTAACCCTTAAAAGAGGTCTTAAGGTCCAAAATTGTTAAGAGTAGAGATGAGGACTTTTAAGAGGCTTACGAGTTTCTTTAGCAGTCGAGAAAATGACAAAACATGAAGAGGGAGAAAAAATATGTTGCACACAATGCATGACAGTGAGTTAATAACACATTAGATTGTGCAGGGATCATGTTTGTGATACAGCACAGAAATGTCATAGGGGCAGAAAGAGAAGCAATCAGACATTAATTAACATATTTGGCAACTGGAAAAAAATACAACTATGCAGCAATGATGATTTGGTACTGTTAGGGCCTTCTATAAGCAAAGAGATCACATAAACAATTACAGCACTTTCAGAACTTTAATGTCTCGCTGTTTATTTCCTGTCAAATATGATAAGCACAACATTAACAGCATGGTAAATAAAAAATAAAGAATATATAAATATATATATAATGTGTGTGTGTGTGTGTGTACGGTAAAACAGGAAAAATTACGCCTATAATTTAAAAGTGAAGGCTTATAATAGATTGATAATTTATATACTTTTTAACCTCAAACGCTCCTCTTGTCTAAGTCTGCACAAACTCTGTTTTTTTCCCGTTCAATACAGTCAGCACAGTTAGGGTATGTCGACAAACTCCCATCTCACTACGCATGCACATCTCAGAGACGAGACAAGAGGAGCATTTGAGGATAAAAATAAATAAATTGTCAATTTGTTTAAAAATGACAGATCGTTTCACTAGATAATACCCTTCTTCCTTGGCTGGGATCGTTTAGAGCCATTTGAAGCTGCATTTAAACTGGAAGTTCAAACTTGGGGGCACCATTGAAGTCCAGTATATGGTGAAACATTCTGGAATGTTTTCCTCAAGAAACATAATTTCTTATCGACTGAAGAAAGAAAGACATGAATATGGAGATAAAATAATGCCACAAAGATTTGCATGTAAAGAGTACGCATTTTGCAAGTGTACATAAAACTGTAAGTGTAAATTAAATTTGCATGCACAAGAGAAGCTTTGTAAAGGTGTACATCGCGTTTCAAGCGTAAGAAAAAAAATATTTGCAGCATTTTACTGTTACTCGTAAGTGTAATTCATGTTTTGTGAAACTGCAGCTTCATGCTTTCGCAAAAAAATACGACCTAGATTCTTCTGACTTCCATTTCTCCACGCTTACACTTTTGGCACGATTCCAAAGAGTATAAAATACTCAATATAAGTTCTTTGACGATTCTATCAGTACTTGACTGAGTTTTGCAAGTGTGAGGGGGAGGGCGGGTCCACCACCTTTTTGTAGCCAATCAAATGAGACTCTCGCATTTACTCTTATCTGATTGGTTCAATAAACACCTCACACGCCAAAACATTCATCTTAATTTAGTTCTCGCTGCCGGTAGAATGGTACTTTTAATGTAGACATAAAATAAAATAAAATAAAATAAAAACACAATATAAGTTGTGTACCAAGCTATGTGTTCATACTGAATTTCGAGCTGTGTCTTTTTCCTCCTCAACAATATATGATAGTTTATTGTAATATTGTAATTTTGATCATACTAAACACTAAAACTGCCACTGGGTATATTTTACCCGTGGCTGTTTTTCAAATGTAGCCTACATAACAGACTTTGAATAAAACATTCAAGTCTCCCAGTCATTGACTTTTACTAAAATTGTGTAATTTACAATCCCCTAGAAATGGTTTAGATAAAAAACGTGGCATTTTTATTATGCCTATATTTTTGCACTGTCATTATCTTGCTACTTATGTTTTAATTGTAACTACTGTAGCCAAGCCACTAGGAGGCGTCGTTTGAAGGTATGAATCTAATACAGTTGACAAAAACGCTAAATAAGGAAGTTGGTGAAATAAAGAGTGCGAAAAATTCTAAGAAATTGATCACTGTGATTATTTGTAGGGATGCAAAACAGCAGAGGAAAATAATCAGAATGAACAGGATAAATGGAAAGAAAGTGGAATGTTCTATGGTTAATGGCAAGAAATTTGTAAAAGGGGTTGTCATGGGAATCGTGGACTGAAAGAGGTTGCATAGATATTATTAACTATTATAATCCATGTGGAAAATTAAATCAAAGCATTTTAAAAGATATGGTGGGACCACAACAAAACACCATAGTATGGTGTGGGGATTTTCATTCACATAATTCATTGTGGGGGAGTAATGGTACTGATGCAAATGGCCTAATTATTGAAGAATTTGTTGATGCTAAATATTTTGTATGTATTAATAATGGAGAAGGAACAAGATATAATAATATACATAATACAGAAGCAGTATTTGACCTAACTTTTGTATCTAGTTCAATAGCAGGGATCTGTATATGGAGTGTGTCTAAAGATACTGCTGTAGAAAGTGACCATTATCCAACAGTGATTAAAGTTGGTACAAAAATTTGTTTTGAAAAGGAAAAAGGAATTCCTAGATGGAAATTTGAGAATGCAAATTGGGAATCTTTTAAAGAAATTTGTGGAAAAAGATTTGTGGCTCCACGAGAGGAGAATCATAAGGATATATATGTATTAAACAATAAACTAGTCAATGAAATTATTCAATCAGCTGAGGAAACTATACCTAAAAGCACAGGGTACAGAAGCTCCAAGAGTGTACCTTGGTGGAATAATGATTGCAAAGAAGCTATAAAAGCAAGAAATAAATGGTTTAGGCAACTCAAAAAACATCATTCCCAGGAAGCTTTGATCCAATATAAAAGGGCCCAAGCAATAGTAAGGAGAACAATTAAAATACAAAAGCGTACATTTTGGAGACATTTTTCAACCTAGAAAAGGCTGAGCTTTTAGTTCAAACATTTATGAAAGTTCATAGCTCTGGTAATCTTTCAGTAGAGGCCAGACAGTGTAGGAATAGAACCTTAATGGAATATCCTGATATTTTAAAGAAAAAAGAGGTGTCAGGAAATCCATTAGATCTGCCTTTAAACACGTTTGAGTTAAAAAGAGCAATAATTAGTGCTCAACAGACTACTCCAGGGAAAGATGGGGTATGTTATAAAATGTTGACACACATGACAGATAACACCTTAGAAATAATATTAAAGCTGTATAACCAAATTTGGGATACTGAACAACTTCCTTCAGTATGGAAGCAAGCGATAATAGTACCTATTCTTAAATCCGGGAAAGACCCATCAGACCCTTCTAACTACAGACCAATTGACTTGACTTCATGTTTATGTACAATCATGGAATGAATGATTATGGAAAGAATAACATATTTCTTGGAAAGTAAATGTCTTTTATCTCCATGTCAGAGTGGGTCCTGTAGAGGTCGGAATACAATGCATTCTGTATTGTGCCCAGAGTCAGACATAAGAAAAGCACAGACCAACAAAGAAGTAGTAATAGCAGTCTTCTTTGATGTGGAGAAGGCATATGATATGCTCTGGAAAGAAGGATTATTGATAAAATTAAAATCATTGGGAATTAACGGCAGAACATACAATTGGGTTCTGGACTTTTTATTTAACAGGAGCATACAAGTGAGCGTAGGTAAAGAATATTCCAGAGTTTACACTACGGAGAATAGTACTCCACAGGGTAGTGTGTGTAGTCTGTTATTATTCAACATAATGATTAATGACGTTTTCTTTCAGGTTGAACAAAGCATAGGGAAATCTTCATATGCAGATGACGGGGGTTTGTGGATTAGAGGCTGCAATATAAAATATGTAAATAAAAAAAATGCAAGCAGTAATTAATGAAGTGGAAATGTGGAGTAATAAATGGGGATTTAAATTATCTGTAGCAAAGACGCAGGTTATTTGTTTTTCAGGGCGGCGCAAAATCTCACCACTTTCTTTGAAACTTTACAGGCAACAACTGGAGCAAGTAAAAGCTGTTAGGTTTCTTGGGGTTTGGTTTAATGATAAACTGACGTGGAAAGTTCTTCTGAATAAAATTAAGGATGATTGTAAAAAGGTCATCAACATACTCGATACAGGAATGGGGACACCCTTAATGGTGTATGTGTATGATCAGCTAAACGTTTCAAAGAGTTTGTTTCAGTCCAGCTCAGTTGATCACTGTTTTTCCCACCTTCATTTCTTTTTGTATTTTGCTTTGTGATTAGTAACCTTTAGGGATGTAATGGTATGAAAATTTCCTATCACGATTATAGTGACCAAAATTATCACGGTTATCAGTATTATCATGGTATTGTTAAAATGTGCTGGAAGTGTTCGAAAGTACTGACACATAAATTACTTCACCAAGTTTTACATTTAAAAGTCAACAAACAACAAATAAAATTACTTTTTGTTTACCTAATCAGTAAAACAATAACAGTACCAATGATGTCAGGATTTTAAATGACAACATGACTGACAACCTATATGGCATGTTCAAATATCTAAAGTAAATGATCAAATAAAACTTTGAAAACGTTTCATACACACCGAAAAAAAAATTGTGCTTCAGCAGTTCATCAGCGGTTCTTCAGTGTGATTGTGGTGCTATATAGCACCGTTAGTGTATAAAGAACCGGTCAAGCCCCTGTCTGGTTCTTCAGCGGTTCTTCAGTGGTTCTTTGGGGTCATTAAGGTGCTATATAGCACCACTGCCATACAAAGAACCTGTTAAGCCTCTGAATTTGACAAAGGTGCCATATAGCACCTTTTAAAATAGGTGCTATATAGCACTAAAAGTGGTTCCCCTATGATTACGAGCCAAAGAACCACTTTTAGTGCTATATAGCACCATTTGTTTTTAGAGTGTAAAAGGCAAATCTCACATTTCAGCCTTTAAATAAAGAAAAGAGTTAAGTCAAAATAATAACTGATTAATAAATGATTATGTTTTTTATCTGCTCCATAAATCTAGATAACTTACCTGAATTGTTTAAATGTGTAGAATCCACATAAGCTTGTCTTTCATCAACTGGTCAAAATGTAGGCTATAGCAAGGGCATGACAATTCAGTCTGTTTTTTGGCCAGACAAAAACTGCACACAAACTGAATGTAAATGTAAGTCCCTGTAAATCCACTGTATGTCACTAGATGGCACTTATGGAAAAGCTGAATTACAGCTGTTTCCGTGAACTTTGTAGATAAAGCAGTATTGCGATCAAGAACACTACTTTAAATGTTACATGGAGTGAAGATGAAAACAAAATGATATCGAATCTTTTCTGAAGACAATCAGAACCTTCAGAGGTACATTCGTGTAATTAATTAATTCCTATATTCATTTTATTTGTATAATTCCCGATTTATGTTTCTGCCGGTGGGCAACCCACAATTGCGAAGTGAAACACATGGACTGCAAATACATTAGTTACCAAATACAAACATTTTTTTACTATGAGGGTTGCGCTTCACTAAATAAAATGATTTAATAAATACCTGTTTACAATAAGCACTTATTCGCGCGTACACAGGACAAAGTTTGAGGGCACATATGTAATATCTGAGGCAGCGAAGAGCCATGATCACTATATATATTTGGGAGAGCAAGCCCGCTGCAATCCGAGAGATTCATACTGGCACCCTCTCGTATTACAATAATGCACTCCTTGCATTTGCTAATAAAATAACGCCAAAAACTGCTTCAAATGAAGGATGAAAATGAGAATTGAGTCGTAAAAGCTGTAATCCATTTCTTATTGCTTAAAATGAACGGAGACTATCTCGTGTTTTTCCGTGCGTGCTCGATCATTTCCGTGGGGATCGGCGCCTATGCCATTAGCACCCTTTTAAAACATCCCAGCTTTTCCGCCGTCTTTTCACACAAAACGGAACTACTCTGCGTGCCGTGCACTCACTCTAGCAAGCCAGGCACAGGTGATATCACTGAGGTATTTATGAACAGGAAATCAGGAGGATGTTGCGGAAGGCCTTGTGCTCTCTGTTTCCCTCTGCTGGACAGACAGTGGTGTGAAAGGGACCCCCCCCCTCCTTTACGGCTGGCTCCAGATGGCCCAGGGTGATCAGGATGCAGGCGATGGAATGATTGGTTCCGATCTGGGTCCAAGATGTGTCGTGCTGGCACCCTGGTATGCTCCTCCAATGCCATGTCCTGTTTTTCCCCTCGGCGCTCATTACGTCTAATTCGATCACGCCCACCGCTGTTCGGCGCTATTGTTATTACAAACATCCACGTGAGAGACGCGCGAAATGAACGCCCACATCAACTCGTAAACAAAGCAGCAACGTGTTTGTGTCGGATTCTTTCATTTTTGGAATAAGGAGCTGAGAGGAACAAGCCTTGTATTTACTCCAGATGAGGACGCGCTGAGAGGAACAGGCTAAGCTTGTTTATCTCACAAACAGAACGCGAGCGCAGCTACAGGCAGCTGATGAGAGGATCTCGTATACAGTGTAAACATCACGTGTAACATCATGTAACATCATAAAGAATGTTTCTTATTGGCATTAGATAATGTGTTGTTGTGACATAAACTTGAACGCATTTACTAGTTGGACTTTTTCAAAACTATAATTCCTGACTAAAATGTGTGAAATCGAGTGCAACAGTTTGAAATATCATAGGCAACTTTTCAATGCATCTGTAAGGCGTCAGGAATGTTTTATGTTTCATAAACAAATTGACATAAAAGTAGGGCTAATGTTTAGACAATATAAAAGTAATGTCTAAGAATGCTTAGACCAGTCTTTACTGTTGAATACTTTGTCTGCAAATATCTGCTCATATGTGTACATAATGTACTTAATAATAATTTAGTTTCTCAGATGTTGTTTTGGTACTGTCACGAATCTGGTCGGTGTCCCGTCGTCCGCTCACCACCAGATGTCACTCTCACCTCACCTACACGCTCTGACTGTTGCACCACACTCCAGACTGCATCTCCCATCCTCCACCACACTGATTGCGTCAACCCCCGTGACCAATCAGGCGTTCTATACAAGCGCCGGTCCCTCCCAGTGCACTTCCTGGATTGTTATTGTTGTTAGCGTTCCCTAGTTTCCTTGTTCCCTAAGTTCCCGAGTTTCTAGTTCCCGTGTTTTGGTCCTATCGCCTGGTTATATCGTTTTGACTCATCGCCGCCTGCCTACTGACTCTGGCTCGTGTTTTCTGGTTATTCTCCTCGCCAAGCCCCTTACGGATTACGTTCGCAACGGATTTACCCTCGCCTGTTTCACGGACTTCTATTGTGTATTGTCTTCGTTATACCTGCCTGCCATTGTTTGACCCTGCCTGTTCGACCATGTATCTGTCTAGTCCCTCAAATAAAAGCTCGCAGATGGATCCGCTCGCCTCTCGTCTCATACACTCCGTTACAGAACAATCCAGCACCACAGGATCCAGCAGCTTCACCCCCGGACATTCAGACATGGACACCGACAGAGGAACCACGGCTGAATCAAACAGAGATCCCACACCCTCGAACAATATACCCGTGAGTTTATTGCCATTTCTAACTACTCCACCCTCCCGGACTGTATTAAAATTGAGGTGTTCTGTGACGGCGTGAACGAGCACTTGAGGGCGAGACTGAGGGTCCGCGCTCCTCTCTAGCAGCTTTCATGAACTTTGCGTTGTCGTGCGTGGGTTCGCCGTGCACCATGGGGGTCGCAGAGAGGGAACGCGACAACGCGGTAAAGGCGACCACGCGTCCCACCCGCAGATTGGCGGTCATGCCGGAGCACGATCCCACAAACACGTTTGCCGCCTGGATCGCCCGTGAAATGGCGGCCGTGCAGGAGCGCGCTCAAGCTATGGCAGCGACAGCGGTGCCCGTTCACAAAATGGCGGCCGCGCCGGAACGCGATCATACTCAGGCGGCGACAACAGAGCTCGTGCACAAAATGGCGGCGACTGCGGTGCCCGTTCGCAAGAAGGCGGCGGCGCCGGTGCGCGCTCACAAGATGGCGGCGACGGCGGAGCCCGTTCACAAAATGGCGGCGATCACAGAGCTCCGTCACATCACAGCTGCCATACAAGAGCCATTCAAAGGTACAGTTACATTTCCTGAGTCAAGTCAAGTTTCCAAGTCAAGTCAAGGTACAGCTGCATTTCCCGAGTCAAGTCAAGTTTCCAAGTCAAGTCAAGTTACGGCTGCTGTTCCAGTGTCAAGTCAAGTTAGAACTATCACTCCCATCTCAAGTCAAGGAACAGCCATCTTTCCTAAGCCAAGCACTGTCAAGATGGCTGCCACGCCAGAGCCACTCCACAAGATAGCCGCCATTCCAGAACCTGTGGTCATGATGGCCCACGTGCTGGACTCACCCCTAATGTCAGTATGGGCAGCTAAAGTGGCGCTCCTTCATGTCGCGGCGGCTACCCCTGAGTCAAGTCAGGACACAGAGTCAAATCAAGACACAGAGTCAAGTCAAGACACAGCGGCCATTCTCCACAAGTCAAGTCAGGTCACAGCTGTTCCCCACGAGTCAAGCCATGTTGTTCCTGAGTCAAGTCACGTTACAGCTGTTGCTCCTGAGCCAAGCCATGTTGTTCATGAGTCAAGTCCCGGTACAGCGGATCTCTATGAGTCAAGCCAGGTTATAGCAGATCCTCATGAGCCAAGTCAAGCTGCTGCTGTTATTCCAGAGCCAAGTCAAGCTTCAGCCGCTGCTCCGGAGTCAAGTCAGACTACAGCTGTAGCCTCCAGGTCCAGTCAAGCCTCCAGGTCCAGTCAAGCCTCCAAGTCCAGTCAAGCTTCCAAGTCCAGCAACGTCAAGGCTGTCGTACCTGCGTCAAGCAACGTCAAGGCTGTCGTTCCTGCGTCAAGCAACCTCAAGACTGTCGTTCCTGAGCCAAGTAAAGTCATTGTTAACCTTCACAAGCCAAGTGAAGTCAGGGCCGCTCCTCCTGAGTCAAACAAACTCACAGCCGTGGTTCCTGAGTCAAGTAAAGTCATTGATCCTCACAAGCCAGTTCAAGTCACCGCTGATCTCCATGAGTCAAATCAGGTCACTACTGATCTTCACGAGCCAAGTCAAGTCACTGCTGATTTCCAAGAGTCAAGTCAGTTCACTACTGATCTTCACGAACCAAGTCAAGCCATGGCTGATCTTCACGAGCCAGGTCAAGTCACAGTAGATCTCCACGAGCCTAGTCAAGTCACAGTTGATGTTCACAAGCCAAGTCAGGCCTCAGCCAATCACCACGGACCAGGTCAAGTCACCGTTGATCCTCATAGGCCAAGTCAAATCATCGCTGGACTTCACGTGACAGGTCAAGTCACAGCAGCACTTATTGAGCCAAGTCAAGGTATTGCTGTTGTTTCAGAATCAAGTCACGTCCCGCCTGACGGCCCCCAGTCACGTCCCGCCGGACGGCCCAGAGTCCAGTCACGTCCCGCCGGACGGCCCAGAGTCCAGTCACGTCCCGCCGGACGGCCCAGAGTCCAGTCACGTCCCGCCGGACGGCCCAGAGTCAAGTCACGTCCCGCCGGACCGCCCAGAGTCAGAGTCAAGTCACTTCATGTCGGCCAGTGCGATGGCGATCACCATACTCAGTATGTGGGCCGCACACTACACTCCGAAGGTCACGTCTGTTTACGAGTCCACCCCAGAGGTCACATCTGTTCTCAAGTCTGCTCCAGAGCTCCTGTCTGATCTCAAGTCTGCTCCAGAGCTCCCCTCACTTGGAGAAGCCATGCCAATGCCTCCTGAGGTGTCAGCCTTGGCTGTAGATCCTCCCACGGAGGCGACATCCCTCTACAACCTCTCTGCTTCTCCCCTTATTCTGTCTGCCTCCTCTGTCTCTATTGTTCCTAGGTCCCAGGCCATAACGCGGTTTCCTGCTCCAGAGGTCCCGCCTGGTCTCAGGTCAGCTCCAGAGGTCCCGTCTGGTCTCAGGTCAGCTCCAGAGGTTCCGTCTGGTCTCAGGTCAGCTCCAGAGGTGCCGTCTGGTCTCAAGTCTGCTCCAGAGGCCCCGTCTGACCACGAGTCAACTTCAGAGGCCTTCCCTGTCGGAGAAGCCGCGCCAATGCCTCCTGAGGTGTCAGCTTCGGCTGTGGATCCTCCTAGGGAGGCGGCGTTATCCTGTGGTCTTTCTGCTTCTCTCCCTGTTCTCTCTGCCTCCTCTGTCCCTGCTCTCCCCAGGTCCCAGTCCATGACGCGGGTTCCTGCTCAGCCCTGGAGGGCCCTGGCACCTCCTGTTCCGCCCTGGAGGGCCTCGGCGCTTCCTGCTCCTGCTCCGCCTCCGCCCTGGAGGGCTCCTGCTCCGCCTCCGGCTCCGCCCTGGAGGGCTCCTGCGCCTCCTGCTCTGCCTCCGGCTCCGCCCTGGTGGGCTCCTACGCCTCCGGCTCCGCCCTGGAGGGCTCCTGCTCCACCTCCGCCCTGGAGGGCTCCTGCTACGCCTCCGGCCCCGCTCTGGAGGGTACCTGCTCTGTCGGTCCTGCCTCAATCACTGGGCCCCCCACATGGACCTGGCCCTCCAGCCAACGCCCTGTCTCGCTCCCACCCCACCGCTCCCCTGGACTGTTGTTCTCTTCGAGCGTCTGGAAGCCGCTCCTTGGGGGGGGCTATGTCACGAATCTGGTCAGTGTCCCGTCGTCTGCTCACCACCAGATGTCACTCTCACCTCACCTACACACTCTGACTGTTGCACCACACTCCGGACTGCATCTCCCATCCTCCACCGCACTGATTGCGTCAGCCCCCGTGACCAATCAGGCGTTCTATATAAGCGCCGGTCCCTCCCAGTGCACTTCCTGGATTGTTATTGTTGTTAGCGTTCCCTAGTTTCCTTGTTCCCTAAGTTCCCGAGTTTCTAGTTCCCGTGTTTTGGTCCTATCGCCTGGTTATATCGTTTTGACTCATCGCCGCCTGCCTACTGACTCTGGCTCGTGTTTTCTGGTTATTCTCCTCGCCAAGCCCCTTACGGATTACGTTCGCCACGGATTTACCCTCGCCTGTTTCACGGACTTCTATTGTGTATTGTCTTCGTTATACCTGCCTGCCATTGTTTGACCCTGCCTGTTCGACCATGTATCTGTCTAGTCCCTCAAATAAAAGCTCGCAGATGGATCCGCTCGCCTCTCGTCTCATTCACTCCGTTACAGGTACTGTATAATAATAAATACAAAGCATGTGTGCATATGATAGCTATAAAATCACATGGGCAATATTAGTGATTGCTAATGTAACAATATTGCTCCAGGCCTATCAACATGCTCACTGATTTATTCATTTATTTATTTATTTTGCTGACCAGATACTTATATGAATATTTTTTGGGATAGAAATTGCTTTTATTTAGCAAGAATGCTTTAAATTGCTCCTGATATTAACATGCTCACAGATGTTTTTTGTTTTGCTTTAGTTGTTTGTGATCTGATACCTGCACAACAGATGAATCCTGCAAACTTTTCCTCTGAGAGCGCTGTACACTGTAAAAAGTGCTACATCCACAAAGTAGGTTTTATATACTTTAAATAGTTGTAATCTAGTTTATTTTATTTGTTTTATACTAAAAAGTATCAATATACTTCCTCTTTACTTAAAATATATCAGTTTTTATATAACAATATATTTAAAATAAAACTATTGCAATTTATTTGGGTAGTTATTTCTATGTGTTTGTTGTGTACAATAAATGTTATAAAAGTGAATTGACATACATATTTTTTTAGAGCAGCTGTTGATGTGGAAGGTGTGTTTATCAAACGTAAATATTTTAAAATTATTATAAGTTTTTCATTGGCGGAGACTTTCCCAGGCAGATGCAGGATCTTCCTCGGCACTTCAACTGTTCGCTGCAGGGGATCTGAATTTCAGGGACTGATTAATACGGTAAGTTGAGCAAATTTAGCCGAATGATTGTGATGTAAAGTCACGCGAAATCGCTTACTCCACTAGAGAGGCTGAAGTTAGCTATCCTGCACACATGACAAGCTAAGTTGGCTGCACAAGCAGTGTGGTCTTGTAGGCAACGATCGGCAGACAACAGTGGTTGAGACCGTGTTGTTAATATGAAATTAAAAGTGCTGTAGTCATGCCTACTATGTGTTTTTAGGCTACTTTGGCTTTAATTTTACCAATTATACCACTTTTAATCGTTAGTTAGCGTTAACTTAAACTAGCATAGTATTAATGTTAACATGTTTTGTCTAGGACTTTTACCTTACCGTTTAATGTCAAATATATATTTAATGTTAGTTTAAGTTAACGCTGACTAACGATTAAAAGTAATATTATTGGTAAAATTAAAGTCAAAGTAGCCTTAAAACAGAAATGTCACAAATCTTCTAGATTGGCCTGCCCTCTTTGAACCATCACAGGTAAGGTAAACTCAGCAAAGTTGACTAGCTAAAATCCAAATCTTTGTCATCTAACGTTACTGGTATGGCTAAAAATACAGTGCAGTATGCACTAAGTCAGCAGTATCTTTTTCAAATTATAATTCAAACTTTCTTCACCGTCAGACTCTGTGTCTTTTATGCTGTGCTACATTCAGTTGAATTTCACATTGCTCAATTATGGTAAATGGCCGATAGTTGTGAAGACGGCACACATAAGGCAACAAACTTGACCAAAGATTAAATTTCATTCTTGCATTTTTCATACTTAGAAATAACTATATAGTGAATATGTTCCTTTACTGCTTGACACTGTCCATGATTTTCATTTGATTGAAAACTAATTTGTATCCAAAACTCTCATGTTGTTTAAATCACAGAAAATTACTTTTGGTATGTATCTAAGATGGTAGACTTCTCTTTACAGATCTGTGAAGAGTTCCTGAGAATCAGTGGCATATCACTTGAGAGAAAGGAGAGAAGTGGCCCTGAGATGCCTGATTGAGTACACGGGGGAAAGACAGGAAGACCTTATCAGTGACCACCACGTATGTATTGAGCTTAAAGCTACTTGTCTATTTTTCTATCTGTATGTCACGATAGTATAGTACTCACACTCTATGGCATTGTCATGGTAGACTTCACTGTGGTCACATGCTCTAGTTACAGTATTTGTCTAGTATCCACCACCTTTAGCAACAAAAGTATAATTTTGACTTTGTGTCTTATCTGTCTTCTACCTTTCTGCTATATTCATCTCATTACCTGTTTGTCTGACCAAACTCTTGGTTCTTTTTTGTCTCCACCAATAGAGTCGTGATGAAACAGAGGTGCACGTTGAGCTTGGCAGTTGCCCACTGAAAATGTACATGTGCCATCAGCCCGACACAATCGGGATTATCGTAGAAGGACAGCCCGCGGTCAGAGGTGTAACCTGTCGAAAGCATGCTTCCACTTGTTTGGACTTACCTATGCCCTCGAACTCAAGTATCCCTCAAAAACTGGTGTATGCTTTTGAGATATATCAGAGGCTCTTTGTGGGATTGGACCCCATGCGTCCTAAGCCATCATCCAAGTATGCAGACCTCCTGACCAAGTTGTCTTAGATGATTTCTCAATGGCATCTGGCATTGTTTGCCATCATTTAAAAAAAATGCAATCACTTTGGTAGGTGAGTTTACCAAATACCAACTTAAACGTACTGTAACATAATCAGATAATTTGATAATCTTCATGGTGATATAAATATTTGTCTCTGAATTTGACCAGTATTTTGATTTAAAATAATTAGTCTTACAAATGTTCTTTTTTTTTGACCTTAAGACTCATTTGACTGGTACAAGTTGCTCAGGTAATATAATTTCCATGGTTATTTTCCTTTTTTGATCATTATTCAGTGCCTTAATTAATGTAGACTTTGGACTGTGTTTTGTGCCGATTATTACCTCATGAGGTAAATACTCAACAGTGTTGCATGCACAATTTGGAAGTTCTTAAAAATAATAGTTGTTAAAAATATTAAAATAAATCATTTTTGACGTTGCAGTTCCAGTGTGATACAATGTGATGTTATGGCTCACATTTACCTTTATCTAAACATTGCAGATTGGGCTGTTTGGATATTTCACTTTACTGTTCAGAACAGGTTGAAAATACACTTAGTGTATACAGTGTTTGTTTTATATTATTGTGTACATGTGCAGCCACATTTATTGGCTGTTTTGTAGTCCCTGTTAAAAGTGACACTGGTTGACATTGAATAAATGTTATTGTCTTCAATCTATCTTCCCATCTTTTTCTTCTTCAATTTAATTTGTAATTGTTATTGACAAAGTCTGTTTATGTAAAGTTAATCACTGTAGTACCTAGACTATATAGCCATTTAGATTTTTTATAGGCAGGACTCAATTAAAATGTTTATTGACATATGATTAGGTTAATTTTACTAAGAAAATAAACTTCATAAAACTTAATTAAAATGAGTACAGGTTACTTGTAGCAACCCATAAATAAGTTACCTGTACCAAGAAAAGTAGGTTTATCTAACTGAGTAATACTAGTACTATTAATTAACTCAACTTGATTTTGTTGTGTTTGTATTAAGTAATGTTACAGTGTTTATTATACTTAAAAAAGGCTGCAAGTTGACTCAACTTAAAACATCCAATGCAGCCACTTGCCTCACTTTTTATAAGTTAGATCTAGGTATTACTTTTTACAGTGTACCAACATCAGATCTTCAACTACACTGATATTCTATTGGTAAAACAAGTTCCTTGACTACTGACGATAAGTTTTGCAAGCGCTTAAATATCAGGTATGATTTACTTGTTTCACTTGTTGAACAGAATTCAGAAAAGTTTTCAGAAAAAGTTTTCAGGAATTACACAGAGACTGTTCACACCTCTGTGGTTAGATCAGTGTGCTTAATAATGTGTCTTTGACCTTCATTATGTATATTTTGATGATACTGTGTTGTAAATTAAATACAAATAATCTAAAACTCCATTCTTTGAATCTCTCATTGTTTCTTAACTGACAGTCACAGTCTCATTGATGGGCCATTAGGGAGGGCTCTTTGTCTCTCAGGTGTGAACTGCTAAATATTCATGGGTCATTGCCACTCCTTTGCATATTCCCTTTCGATCACAAAACATGTCTTAGAAAATTTACATCAATATATTGTTTTCTCTAAATGAGTGAACGAGATGATTTTCACATCATTTTGTAGAAAAAAACTCTAGCCTACCACATCCAGTTCTCAAAAGTCTTGTGAACAAATGTTCTATATGTTTTATATGTATATGTCTTGTTCTACATGTGTTTCATGGCCTTATGTCAGTGACTTAAAACATTTAGTTTTTCACTAACCACGCATAAACGTTGTTTTCTCAAAAACACACACATGTACATTCATGTTGCTTACATATTATTGTAGCCCAGTTTTAGCCATGAATATGTTTTTAAGATACTGAAAAAAGCACAAATGTCAGGGCATGTCAAAACTTCTCCAGGGCCCCAAAACACCCTCGGACCCCAGAGGGTTAATTTAGATTTAAACTGACAGAGTGTGTCTGCGTCCCGAACAGTGTTGAGTAGATTGTTCCAGAGTTTGGGTGCTAGATAAGAAAATTATCTGTCGCCCGCGGTTGATTTTGATATTCTAGGTATTATCAAATTGCCAGAGTTTTGAGAACGCAGCGGACGTGAGGGACTATAATGTGATAAGAGCTCGCTCAGGTACTGAGGAGCTAAACCATTTAGGGCTTTATAAGTAATTAGCAAGATTTTAAAATCTATACAGTGTTTAACTCCCTGGGGTCTGAGTGTGTTTTGGCACCCTGGAGAAGTTTTGACATGCCCTGACATTTGAGCTTTTTTCAGTACCTTAAAAACATATTAATGGCTAATGGCTAAAGTCTGATTACATTGTAATCAGCACAAACTGGGCTACAATAATATGCAAGCATCATTAATGTACATGTTTGTGTTTTTGAGAAAACAGCGTTTATGCGTGGTTAGTGAAAAACAATTTTTTTAAGTCACTGAAATAAGATTATGAAACACATTCAGAACATTCGTGCACAAGACTTTTGAGAACTGGATGTGGTAGGCTAGAGTTTTTTCTACAAGATGATGTGAAAATCATCTCATTCACTCGTTTACAGAAAACAATATATTGATTTAAATTTTCTAAGACATGTTTTGTGATCAAAAGGGAATATGCGAGGGATGACAACGGCCATGAATATTAAGTGATTCACACCTGAGAGACAAAAAGCCCTCCTCTAATGGCCCATCAGTGAGAGTGTAACTGTCAGGTAGAAACAATGCGAGAAGATTCAAAGAATGGAGTTTTAGATTATTTGTATTTTATTTACAACACAGTATAATATAAACATACATAATGAAAGTCAAAAGCACATTATTGACTACACTGATGTTACTTTGTGTCATTCCTGAAAACTGTTTTCTGAATTCTGTTCAACATGTGAAACAAGTAAATTATACCTGATATT
The DNA here is from genome assembly GCA_012976165.1 of Labeo catla. NCBI lineage: Eukaryota > Metazoa > Chordata > Actinopteri > Cypriniformes > Cyprinidae > Labeo > Labeo catla. Next base: position 178,316 of record VONZ01000767.1, read on the forward strand.
TAAGTGATTGCTGCTTCTTTCCATGGATTCAAGAAACAAAACTCATCATCAGTAGTCCAGGAACTTGTTTTAACATTGGAATATCAGTGTAGTTGAACATCTGATGTTGGTACAGCACTCTTCATGTGGCATTCATGTTGTATTCATCTGCGGTGCAGGTATCAGATTACTAGAAAAAAAAACATCTGTAATTTAGCATGTTAAACATCTATTCACGAACAGAGGATTAATAATAAACATTTTACTTTCATATCCTATTGTTATACTATAAATAAATAGATAAATAAATAAATAAATAAATATGATTTTATAGTCATAAACACAAGCATGCTTTGTATGTATTATACAATACAAAACAATTTAATGTCTGGGAAACTTAATTTATTATTGTTAAGCACATCATAAACATCTATTCGTGAACAGAGTATATGACAGCAGTTTGGTCTAAACAATCTCAGACTCTATCACTCAGTGTTACAATGTAAACACTATTACCTTTATATCGCGTCATTTTTATTTTATAGAACATTAAAAACATCCTGGCGTCGTAAAACATTTAGAAGCAATGAAATGAGACATACTTTATAACGTTTCACTTGATTGCACTAAGGCTAATAAAAGAAAGACTTTGCAGTGTGTCGCATCTCGTTCTTCCTCTGAGGGAAATATGAATCTTACTCCTAACAGCCATCTTCTTCCAGTAACAAGATGCAAGTAGCCCAGATAAACAATAAAGTCGAGATTGCTGCTTTGTTTACGTTGATTTGGGTGGTACGCCGCTTGCGCCTTCACGTGGCTGATTATAATTTCAAAGTGAAAGTAGCTCGTGGGCGTGATGAAATTAAAAATAATTAGGTCTGACAAGAAAGACTGGACATGGCGTTGGTTTCATACAGATTACTTTAACACATGATATTTCTTTTCGATAAGACTTCATTTAAAAGACATTTAGACATGTCAGGCTTTCTACAGATATATCTCTCATGTCTCTGTGTTGAGTATTCGCTGAGTTTTAGTTCATTTTAGTGACGCATTTCTTAATGACGATCACAGAGAACAACGCAGCAGACTGCATACCCTGTTTGTTTTCTTTATTTCACAAAACCACAGAGTGTTGTTGTTGTTATCAGTGTACACAAATAAAAGTAGACTCCTTACAGATTTGATTGATGTATTGTTCTTTTCTGTACGATCAAAGATGACGGAGTAATTGAAGTTCTTTTTGGCGTTATAAGAAAAACTGCCACAAACCGCGCCGGCACGTTTTTCGACCCCAGAGGGTTAAGTTAGAGGGACTCTGATATTCTTTAAAGAAGTCAGGGAAAGAGACCAAGGGAGAAGTGAACATATGAACATTTTTGTCCTGCAAATGAGAAAATGTCTATAGAACATTAGTACATTGGCCCAAACTCACCTAGCAGAAGCTCAGAAGCACCAAAAATATGGTACGATTAGTCAACATGTGAAAGAGGCTTTGCTGTTGTGGAAAAAGTGCCAGGAGAGTAAGCTGTTGGTTAAGTGGCAGGGCTCTTCTGAGATCAAGAACCAGCTAGGCCCTACCATGTATAAATTGGCAACCCCAGGGCAAGATCGTGCTAGTCTAGTACTTAATGTAAATCTGATCTGCAATGTTAAAGAAGAAGAAGGATGGGAGGACCAGTACTTGCCTCAATCAGTGGCTGGGGGTATCAGTCAGGATTATCTATCTGAAGATCAGCAATCTCAGGTGAGAGCTTTATGTAAATCTGAAGTATTCTCTAAATCAAGGGTGCCCAACCCTGTTCCTGGAGATCGACATTGCTGCAGAGTTTAGTTCCAACCCAATCAAACACACCTGTCTGTAATTATCAAGTGCTCCTTGAGATCCTAATTAGCTGGTTCAGGTGTGTTTGGTCAGGGTTAGAGCTGAACTCTGCAGGAAAGTCGATCTCCAGGACCAGGGTTGAGCACCCCTGCTCTAAATATTCTGATTTGACATCTTTGAATTTCAGACTTTGTTTAAAAGTTTATTGTGCAGCCAGATGCCTAGAGGAGCATAGGGCCTGTGCTACTGCAGGGATCTCCAGGAAAGTGACGGTCAGTGGCTTTTATTAGCCGCAATCTTTCAAAGGGAAGTTCACTATTCTACAGTAGAGAAAGAGTGTTTGGAGGTTAAATGGTCCCTAGACTCCCTAAAGTATTATTTAATGCTGGCTTTTTGCAGGCACAGGGGGCTATTACCAGCCCACACCAAACCTAAACAGGCCCAGTGCGGACTTGCCCAGGCGAGGCTCTCTGTGAGCAGGCCACACTAGCGGACTGTCCACATTAATCCCACAATTGATAGCCCAGTGTGGCAACTTTTGTACGCTTTGGGCCCATGCAGATTTTGTGTAAGCAGCCCTATAATGCAACTAGAAGAATACAAACAACACTGACTGACCATTCTTTAGCCACTCAATTGAACTGGACTGACTCAAACCAAAAGAGACCTTTTCAAAACCTATTGTTTCATATAAGCCAAAGGATCCTCAAATCTAGCTCACAAGATCCGCTTTCCTGCAGAGTTTAGTTCTAATCTTAATCAAACACACCTGAGCATGTCTTCAGGATCATTAGACAATCATAGGTGGGTGAGTTTGATCAAAGTTGGAGCTAAACTCTGCAGGAAAGTGGATCTCACAAGCCATATTTGAGGTGTAAGCCTGTTAATAAGAAATGTGTGGGCTGTTTTCTTCCTTACCACTAGTGAAAATGTGTTTTAGGTTTCCTTAAGAAAACCCATGTGTGTAGAGGAAGTTAGCAATAGCAAGCAGCAGTAGCCAGCATGGCTCACCTGTTGAACACATTGTGCTATGACCTGGTTGGAAAATTAGTCATTTCAAGGACATTTTTTCCCCCTCTATTTAAAAGTGTACATTGCTGATGTTTTTTGCAGAGATGTTACATGTATGTAGGTATGGCCTATGTTTGTATTGATGCTAAGAGTTTAAGACAGTGTATTTGTATGCATTTTAGAAGGACTCTTTATTGGTGAGGTCACAACATCATGGTCCAGTTTGAATATGGATTTAAAGTTCTTTTTAACGTGGGACCATAGACTGGACAATTTTTTTATTATTATTCCTGGTTAGGAAGAGTCTGGTGTTTGAGAGCTGTGGTGTGTTTTCATTACAAGAGGTTGGATTATTAATTTACTATCAGCCATCTTCAGCTACAGACAGTGTCTGGACATTGATGTACTACCAATAACACTTTTGCACACATCAACTTTCGCTTGACAAAATCCTACAATCTTACATAGCTTTGTTTGCTTTCTTTTTTCTTTTGTACTTTTGTGTATTAACATTGTCTACATGTAGCAGTACTAACCTGAACTGAATGTTTTCTATTTTGTGTTTAGTAAATCCGTTGATTTGAAATCCCTTTTGACTACTGTATATTTTTGACAATAATTACAGACATTAGTTATGTGATGACTGCATCCATTTCAGATATATAATAACTGTTTTTCCCAAAGACTTAAGTTATAATAGCTGAAAAGTATTTAAAATGAAACAGATGTATTGTTGTAGATTAATAGTGCGGGCCCTGTGTGGGCCTAGTGAGGACTTCCTGGTGGCTAAGTAAGGGCTGCCCATGCAGGGCTAGCACTAAGAGACCAACGTTTTGCCAGTGAGCAAAGTCTCCGAGGCCCTGCGCTGGCAGCCCACTGGGCTTGTTTGCAGGGCAGAGCCCTCCAGTGGTTGAAAAACATGAAAGATACCAATGGGAGAATCACTTGGTGGTACCTGGCTATGCAGCCTTTCCTGATTGCATTTCAGCATGTTCCTGGCAAGTCCATTGTGACTACTGACTACCTCTCTGACCGTATCAGAGAGATGCCTGAAGGCAGGAGGTGTGTGATGGCCAAACCTGTGGCCAAACATTAACGGTAATATTGCACTTAACCATTCATAACGCATATATCATACTGCATCTATTTCACTATACATTGCTGTCAGAGGTTGCGTTAAGGCTTTAACATTGTCCATCATTTTGACGGACAGGGTCATAAAAATTCTGTCATAATCTGTTATTATCCATCATTTTAATTTTCATATTTTAATTATAATAACAGATTTAACAGATTTAATTTTGTTCACATTTTCATTTTTAATTATGAACCTACAGGAAGATATAGGCTTACGTAACGGAGGCCAGCTGGTAGGTACTGTGCAGGTAAACCTCACTCCCTTAAGGCGCACTAGTGTCTGACAAAGTTTTTAACCTCTTTGTTAGGGCGCCCGCCTCCCATGCCGGAGACCCAGGTTCGAGACCCGCTCGGAGCAGGTGTGAGTAGGACCCAGGGAGAGGGGTTACACTTATGCATTTATTTTGAAGAGAACAGATGAACAGATGAGACTGTGTAACTTTCCTTGTTCAACACCACACCCAGCAGTGACAGCGATTTTAATATATTCTCATTTTTATGATTCGTAAATCCCAATCGACCTTTTAGCCTATGCGGTTTTCAGTTGATGAATGAACAATACATAGTGCACCTTCCATCCAATAAATCGCAATAGGCTAAACTTTGTGTTACTTTTGATATGAAACAAAGTATCAGCTTTTAAATTCTGTCCATTTCTTTAGGAAATTCAAGCAATAAATACTGTTTTGATGCTATTTAATGTGGCGTGATTGATTGTTGTAGCTTCTGGGCATTTGCCTGTACATAATCAAATGCATAGCAAAACATTTGTGACAGTTTCGTTTTTGTTCTGGATCCAGTGCTCTGCTGCTACACTGGAGCGCACTCGCCACCAACTGGACAGGAGTGAGAATTACAGTTAGAAGTTTCAATAGATCACCCTCAGTGTAGTCTGTCAAAGTGACGGACGGCCTTTAGATTTTTCTGTCATTGACAAAAAAAAATCAGTCAATGATGGACAAATTTGAAATTTCTGATTTTTCTGATTTGTGATTATCTGAAAAGTACCAATTTTCCACAGTTTTTACACTGTTAGTGTTAAAAGAGAGCAAGGCCTTCCATGTGTTTTGAACACTGGAAAACAAAAACATTAAAAAACGCATTTAAAAGATTAGTAACACTTTGTTTTACGATTTCTTAACTAATTGCTTATTAGCATGCATGTTTTTTAGAATATTAGCCATTTATTAGTACTTATTAAGCACATATTAATGTCTTATTCTATATAACCTTATTCTACAGCCCTAATCCTACCCAATACCTAAGCTTAACAACCACCTTACTAACTTAAGCAGCAAATTAGACATTTATTGAGGAAAAAATTGTAGTTAATAGTAAATATGTGTTACCTACTCTAAAGTGTTAACAAAAGATTTAAATAAATCAAAGGCTTTAACAGGATTTAAGGAAATAAAGAAAAAATACCTAGCATTTGTTGTAAAGTAATACATTAAAACCACTTGCAAATAGTATTGTGTTTTTATTACCAAATTATGATGTCACTAAAAATGAATATGAGCACTGTAGGTTTTTACCTTTTGGATGCGGCTCATGATGATCAATGTGTCCTTTGGGGGTAGACTCATTTAAATTAATGTAATCATCTGGCTGGTTTTAGCCAGGTTCCTGTTAAACAGAGCATGTCTAAGTTATGATCTGTGATCATAACAGTTCCAAAAAGTGCTTTTGTTGAAAGGGGTCTAATATTTATTAAGCCAAGCTGTCACACCACTGTCTGTCCAGTAGAGGGAAACAGAGAGCACAAGGCCTTCCACAACATCCTCCTGATTTCCTGTTCATAATTAGCTCAGTTATATCACCTGTGTCTGGCTTGCTAGAGTGAGTGTATTTAAGACCTGTATTAGTTTATAACTTAAATAGGTTCTTCTGTCTGACACATTTTGATGAATGTACGTTCTCTTAGGATCCATGCTTGGATTATTTAGAAGGACTTTTACCCAGATGTTTGTGAACTATTCTTTGTTATTGGATATTGCCTGCAAGTATTTTGGGATCTGTACCTTCCTCAGTCCAGCTTTTGATGCTTGTTTCGTGGTGTATATCCAAGAGAACATTGAGTAAAGACTGACTGAATCCTGCCACTTGTGACTCTCTGCAAATTTGGGTCCACACTGTTCCATAGCATAGTGGTTAATGCTCTGAGCTTCCAGCAAACATACTCTGGGTTCAAGTCCTGGTAATGATAGCAAGACTGAGCCAAATATAATGGACCCAGCAGAGGCCATCAGAAAACAAGGAGTCTTGCTTGGATCACACAAGACACAGCTTCAGAGGCTGACAGATGCTGTGAACCAGATTGAAGAAACTCTGCGACAACTCCAAGCACTCTTGCCTCGAGACCATGTGGTAGTACCAGCCTCAGACCCTCTATCATCAGCAGTACCAATGTCACAGGAACCCAAGATTCCAGCCCCTCAGCGTGAGGGGTCATGGTAAGACTGGTACTTGCAAGGGTTTCCTGACTCAAGTTTCTCTCATCTTTGAACTTCAACCCTCCACCTTTGCTTCTGAGAAGGCTAAGATTGCTTACATAATTTCCCTGTTGCGTGATCGTGCACTGGATTGGGCCTCAGCCCTCTAGAGACAACAGTCTCCCATTTGTTTAGATCTAAAGGAGTTCACATACACTCTTCAGCAGGTGTTTGACCATCCTGTCAGTGGCCGTGAGGCAGCAAGAAGGCTACTAGATCTACGTCAGGGGCATCAAGCTGTGGCCGATTATGCCATTAAGTTCCGTACTCTGGCATCTGAGAGTAAATGGGACTCATCTGAGAGTAAAAGGCACTTGTCTCAACCTTTTATCATGGCCTTTCTGAAGATGTAAAAGATGAACTAGCCAGTAGAGACGGGGGTTCAAGTTTGGAAGAACCGTATTCGTGAAAGAAGACAACGTTGCACTCCTCGAGTTATGCCTGTGTTATCACCTCCAAACTCTCCCGAAATGACCCCTCTCAACCAGCAGACAGAGGAAGAACCAATGCAGCTGGGAAGGACTCGCCTGTCACCTAAGGAAAGGGGGGATACTAAAGACAGAATGCTTACATTGAAAGCATTTGTGGAGCAGCTGACAATTTTTTGGATATTGAACTGGCAAAAAATTTGTGTATTCCCTATGAGACGTGTCCTTCATCCTGGAAATTTGAAGCCCTGGATGGCAGACCTATTGGGTCTGGAATTATCAAGTTTAGAACAGTTTCTCTTTGTTTAACCATTGAAGCTAACCACCAGGAGACATCTCTTTTTACCTTATCGAGTCTTCCAAATAACCTCTAATCCTGGGTTACCCCTGGCTGCAGTTTCACAGCCCTCAGTTTTCTTGGGCCTCAGGAACTCTTCTCTGTTGGGATGGAAGGACTCTTGCACCCCTCATCCTTCCTTTGTGGCTGGGAGTAAAGAAATTCTGGCAGCAGTTGAAGAGGTGAGTGCTTGTTCCTTGAATAACCAACTAGATTTGACACCTATACCTCCTGAATACTATGATTTGAGAGAAGTATTTAGCAAACAAAGTGCTACTAAGCTATATATTCTCTCTCTGCCCCTGAAACTAAGGCCATGAATGAATATATTCAGGATGCTTTATGGACTGGCTTCATTCGCCCCTCAACTTCACCAGCTAGTGCTGGTTTCTTTTTTGTCACTTAGAAAGATGGTAGCCTTAGGCCTTGTATAGACTATCACGGGCTTAATAAAATAACTATCAAGAATCGCTACCCTCTTCCGCTTATGTCATCTGCTTTTGAATTGCTTCAGAAAGCTAAGGTTTTTTCAAAACTAGATCTGCGAAGTGCATATAACTGGGAATACCAAGTCATGCCCTTTGGATTAGCAAATTCCCCAGCAGTTTTTCAGGCCTTCATCAACGATGTCTTGAGGGAGATGTTAAATCATTTTATGTTTGTCTATTTAGATGACATCTTAATCTTCTCAGACTCTCTACAAGAACACATTCACTATGTCCGACAAGTTCTGAAGAAGCTACTTGAGAATTATCTTTTCTTAAATCTAGAAAAGTGTGAGATTTTAATGTGTCCCAAGTTTCATTCTTAGGCTATATTTTCTCTCAAGAAGGCATCCAGATGGAACCAAGGACGGTATCTGCCATCACCAACTGGCCTCAGCCCAAAACATTGAAGCAGGTACAAAGACTTCATGGCTTTGCCAATTACTATAGGAGGTTTATTCACAACTTCAGCACAATCGCAGCACCCATTTCTGCTCTTACTAAGGGTTCGCCCACTCGTATTCTCTGGACTACTGAAGATGTAAAGTGCTTTGACAGATTAAAGAAACTGTTCTCTTCTCCCTCAATTTTGGTCCACCCAGACCCTGAATTACCCTTTATTGTTGAGGTGGATGCATCTGAAGTGGAAGTAGGAGCAGTTTTTTTTTCAGAGGTGGTTTTCCGGTCCTGTTTCCCGTGCTGCAGAGCGGTGTGCGTTTGTAGCTCCCTGGAGCTTTGTTTTTCTGTAGAAATTTCTATCTTATTATTACTCTTTGTTATTTAAAGTGATAAAATATAGTTTTTTTTCCACCAGTTTTCTGATATTATCCATCAAACTTATCCGATCGTTCGCTTTTATTCTAAAACCGTGCTGTGCGTTAATATTCCGTTTGCCGGTTAGCCTGCCATTTGCGCTTCTACTCACGTCTATTCACGTCTACTACCGCTTTCCTTTTTCCCCTCTCTCTCTGTGATCGCTCGTTTTTATTCTACAACCGCGAGTGCAGCGTGCCTGCAGCGTGTTAGCTGGTTAGCTTGCCATTTACTTTTATTTTTGCATTTCCATCCGCGTCTACAACCGTTATTTTCTCCCTTTGTCTTTCTCTTCACGAGTTTATCAAACAACAGTGGTGAGTTGAAATCGTTCTACAACTACGGTGAGTAATAGCTTCTTTTCCTTTTCTGGTAGTTTGCACCGACTGCCATATGTATAGCTTATCAGTCTCTGTCGGCAGTGAGGGATTCACATGTGATAAATGCAGGGAAATAGTTAGGCTGGCATAGAAGATTTCAGAACTAGAGACACGCATCCAAACTTTAATCGAGAATAGTAAGAATGTGAGAGCCTTAGATACGGCTTTGGATGCGACTAGCTGAGGGGGTCCTGTACATTGTTCGGTTCCAGTAACTTCGCCTTTGCAGCAGGGCAACTGGGTGACTGTGAGACGGCATAGTCGCGGGTCAAAACACTGCTCTTCCGTTCCGATCGGAACATCAAACAGGTTCTCCCCACTCAGTGACGCACCCACTAAGAAACCTGATGAAAGTGCTCTAGTTATTGGTGATTCTATTGTACGGAACGTGAAAATAGAGACACCAGCCACCATAGTCCAATGTTTACCGGGAGCCAGAGCGCCTGACATCTTGGCAAATTTAAAAGTGCTGGCTAATGCTAAATGTAAATTTAGTAAGATTGTTATTCACGTCGGCACTAATGATGTTCGACTTTGCTAGTCGGAGATCACTAAAAATAAGGTTAAAGAGGTGTGTGAACTTGCAAGTACGATGTCAGACACTGTAATTTGCTCTGGCCCCCTCCCTGCATATCGTGGTGACGAGATACATAGCAGACTGTCGTCACCAAATGGCTGGATGTTTAAGTGGTGCCCGCCGAATAACATAGGTTTCATAGACAATTGGACAAGTTTTTGGGGCAGACCTGACCTGTTGAAAAGAGATGGTATTCATCCCTCCAGGGGTGGTGCCGCTCTTCTCTCTAGTAATATGGCATATAGTCTTAAAGTTTGCACTTGACTAACTGGGGCCCAGGTCAGGAAGCAGACAGACTGGCTAAACCGACCGTTTGCTAGCCACCTCATGTCACCGAAATCAGTTATTTATCAGCACATAGAGCCCCTTTCACCTAGATATTATGCTATAGAGACTATGTCTGTTCCCTGAGCTAGAAAATACAAAAAACGTCCAAACCAATTTAAGAGTAACAATCTAATTGATGTTCAACAAATGAAAAATGTACATAATACAGAGAAACAAATGATAAAACTTGGCCTATTGAATATCAGGTCCCTTTCTACAAAAGCGCTTTTTGTAAATGATATGATCATTGATCATAACCTAGATGTGGTCTGTTTGACAGAAACCTGGCTTAAACCAGATAATTACATTATCTTAAATGAGTCTACTCCTCATGATTACTGTTATAAACATGAGCCACATCTAAAAGGTAAAGGGGGAGGTGTTTCTACAATTTATAGCAATATTTTTAGTGTTTCTCAGAGAGCGGGCTTCAAGTGTAACTCGTTTGAAGTAATGGTGCTTCATATAACATTATCCGGAGAAATAAGTGTTAATGATAAATCCCCCATAATGTTTGTACTTGCTACTGTATACAGGCCACCAGGGCACCATACAGACTTTCTTAAAGAATTTGCTGATTTTCTATCTGAGTTAGTGTTGGGAGCAGCATTTATAGACATTCTGAACTCTACTGGAGTTAGACAACACGTCAGGTCCCACTTATTGTCGAAATCATACTCTAGACTTAATACTGTCACATGGAATTGATGTTAATGTCGTTGAAATTCTGCAGCCAAGTGATGATATCTCAGATCATTATCTAGTCTCTTGTATACTCCAAATAACGGAAACTGTCAATTCAACTCCTTATTACAAGTATGGTAGAACCATCACTTCCACTACAAAAGATTGCTTTCTGAGTAATCTTCCTGACTTATCTGAATTCCTCAGTATGTCCAATACCTCAGAAAAACTTGATGATGTAACCGAAACTATTGACTCTCTCTTTTCTAGGACTCTAGATACGGTCGCTTCTCTGCACCTAAGGAAGATTAAGGAAAACAGTCCGACCCCGTGGTATAATGAGCACACTCGCGCCCTAAAGAGAGCAGCCTGGAAAATGGAGCCCAGCTGGAGGAAAACAAAACTAGAGGTTTTTCGTACTGCCTGGTGTGAATGTACCCTATCCTATACAAAAGCGTTAAAAACTGCAAGATCTGATTACTTTTCGACTCTTTTAGAAGAAAACAAACATAACTCTAGGTATTTATTTAATACAGTGGCTAAGTTAACAAAAAATAAAGAACCAACAGGCGTGCCCCTCAGCATAGCCGTAATGACTTTATGAACTACTTTACTTCCAAAATCAATACCGATGGTGACGAGGTCACCATGCATTACAGTACGGTATTGCATCAGATAGTGTGCTATAGAATTGTATAAACTTGATAAATCTAAACCAACAACTTGTATGCTAGACCCTATTCCATCTATGCTACTAAAAGACTTGCTTCCAGATGTCATAGATCCTCTTCTGAATATTATTAATTTATCACTGTCATTAGGATATGTCCCGAAAAGCTTCAAACTAGCTGCTATTAAGCCTCTCATTAAAAAAAAACAAAAACAACTTGACCCCAACGAATTAATTAATTACAGACCAATCTCGAATCTCCCTTTTCTGTCAAAGATATTAGAAGAGGTAATATCCTCACAATTATCTCCCTTTCTACAGAAAAATGATATCTGTGAGGATTTCCAGTCAGGTTTTAGACCATAGTACTGAGACTGCTTTTATTAGAGTTACAAATGATCTGCTCTTGTCATCAGATCATGGTTGTATCTCTCTGTCAGTGCTACTGGATCTTAGTGCTGCATTCGATACTGTTGACCACAACATTCTCATGAACAGACTTGAAAATTATGTTGGCATTAGTGGTAGTGTATTGGCATGGTTCAAATCATACTTATCTGACCGCCATCAATTTGTGGCAGTGAATGAAGAGGTATCATATCAATCACAAGTGCAGTATGGAGTACCGCAAGGCTCAGTACTAGGGCCATTACTTTTTACGCTTTACATGTTACCTTTCACTGTTATGCTGATGATACTCAGCTCTATATTTCTTTGTGGTCCAGCAAAACATACCAATTTGAAAAACTAACGGATTGTGTAGTTGAGATAAAATACTGGATGACAAGTAATTTCTTACTGCTAAATTCTGAAAAAACAGAGGTGTTAATTATTGGACCTAAAACCTCCGCATGTATTAACCTAAAACAATATCTAATACTTAATGGCTGTTCTGTTAATTCTTTGTCATCAGTTAGGAACCTAGGTGTGCTATTTGATAGCAATCTTTCCTTCAAAACCACATCTCTAGCATTTGCAAAACTGCATTTTTCTATCTCAGAAATATATCTAAATTATGTCAAATGCTGGAATGTTAATTCATGCGTTTATGGCCTCAAGGTTATATTATTGTAATGCTTTACTGGGTGGTTGTTCTGCTCGCTTAATAAACAAACTCCAGCTGGTCCAAAATGCAGCAGTTAGAGTTCTTACTAGAACCAGAAAGTTTGACCATATTAGCCCGGTTCTGTCAACACTGCACTGGCTCCCTATTAATGTTCTGTGATCAGGTTGAGGATGGTATGGTGTTGTACGCAGACTCTTGATGTCAAGCAACTGGTAAACCTGCTTCAGGTAAGTGGACATAAAGTTGGTCCCTTGGTCAGTGAGGACTGATCAGCAGACAACTCTTTAAAAGAACTGGACCAGAGAAATTGCAACAACTTTGGCTCTGGTATCTTGTAGCATAGTCTGAAATCACCAGCAGAAACCTGAAGGGCTCTTTTCCACCGGGTCCACAATATCCATGCCCAGCCTTTTAAATAATGTTCAAATTACAGGGAGGGGCTGATGTAGAACTATAAATGGATGCTTAAAAGATACTTTTTGACAGTCAGGGTAGCTTCAACAGTACTGGGGAACATAAACAGTGAGGCCAGTAAAGTTTTTTTTTTTAATTCGTGCTGTGGTTTACTTTTCCCTCAAGTGGCCAGTACAGGGAATGGAATAGCTCAAGTGAAGCACAATCATCCTGTGGCATCACCAGCTGTTTCACAGATCTGGGCCCATATTCACAAAACATCTTAAGGCTAAAAGTAGCTCATAACTTGCCGATTTAGGAGTAAATCTTAAAAATAATGGGCGTGCCAGTCCTAAATTTAGGACTCCTACGTTTTTGCTCTAAGAGTGTTTCACAAAACGTTTTAGCACTAAAACCAGCTCCTAAATCTGTGCAACGTAAAGACTGATTTATACGCGGCCACAAGTTCGCTTGGGTTTGTGAAATCAACCATTTCACGTGGCGGTGTGCACGGCATCTCAAGTGAACTGTTCGCGTGTCACCGTATTGATCACGAACAATTTTAAAGCTGTTTTGGCTGAACAGGTACGCCTGTACAAACATCTTTATAATCCATCAATGCGTGATCATAGAAATAGTCAGACGGCAGATAAACTCTTAGAGAAAAATCGCGACCAGCGTTGGAAAGGACGAAAACTTTTGCAAGAAAGTTTGTGAAACTGTACATTTTAACGCTATTGTGTTGGTTTTGCTGTTGAAGTTGCTGTAATAAAAATATTTCTCACAATTGCTTGTGTTAGTGTTTCACATTACTTTCATAGGCGTAATTTACGGGTGGGATGGGAGGGACACTTTTTGAAAGGCTCAATATTGTCCACAACACTTTTTTAAACATTCCTTTCTTTTAAATAAGGTGCTGATGCTGGAATCTGTATTTTTTTCTGAAATCATGCTTAATGTTCGTTGCTAGGGATGTAACGATTACCGGTTTGACGATAAATCATGATAAAATTCCCCACGGTTAGTATTACCATTTCTTATTTTAATTATCATTATAACCGTATTCGATTATCGCGTTTTGAACAACTGAGGATAAAGGAACACTGTACAGCATAAAGCACAGTTTTACTAACAGTCTCATTTGCGTACAGTATGCAGAGTAGTTTCATTTTGTGTGAAAAGATGCTGGAAATGCTGAGATGTTTTAAAAGCGTGCTAAAGCATAGCCGCAGATCCCTGAGTGCCCACGGAAATGATCGAGCACCGATGGAAAAACACGAGTCTCTGTTCATTTTAACCAGTATGAAATTGATTGCAGCTTTTATGACTTAATTCTCATTTTCATCGTTCATTTGAATACGTTTTTGGCGTTATTTTAATGGCAAATGCAAAGAGCACATTGTAATACGTGAGGGTGCCAGCACAAATCTTTCGGCTTGCATCGGGCTTGCTCTCCCAAATATATATTGATCATGCTCTGCACTACCTCAGATATTATGTGTGCGCCCTCAAACTTTGTCCTGTGTACGCACGAATAAGTGCTTATTGTAAACAGGTATTTATTACATAATTTTATTTAGAGAATGTAACGCCACGCCAGCAGAGGGAGCCCTCACCCATTGACTGTCTGTTACCGCTCCCTCTGCTGCTTCTATAGTTACTTCCTGTTTGGCAGCCATATAAGGCCGGCCATGCCCCGTCTGAGTCCCCGGCCAAGATGGCTGCCATGCCTGAGCCTCATCAGTCCAAAATCATCTCATTTGAATCTCATCCCATGTCTGCCACACCCAAGGCAAATCAAGTGATGCCTGATCCTCCGGTATCAAGTCAAGTCAGGGCTGCACTTTTAGTGCCAAGTCAAGTGACAGCTATGTTTCCTGAGCCATGTCAAGTTACAGCTGTTACTTCTGAGTCAAGCCAAGTCACAGCTGTTCCCCATGAGTCAAGCCAAGTCACAGCTGTTCCCCATGAGTCAAGCCAAGTCACAGCTGTTGTTCCTGAATCAAGCCAAGTTACAGCTGTTATCCCTGAGTCAAGCCATGTTACAGCTGTTGTTCCTGAGTCAAGCCACGTTACAGCTGTTGTTCCTGAATCAAGTCAAGTTACAGCTGGGTTGTCTGGTTAAGCCAAACCACAGCTGATCTCCATGAGCCAAGCCAAGTTACAGCAGATCTTCATAAGCCAAGTCAAGTTGCTGCTGTCTTCCCCAAGCCAAGCCACAGTTGATCTTCATGAGCCAAGCCAAGTTACAGCTTCATGAGCCAAGTCAAGTTACTGCTGTTTCCCAAGTCAAGTCCACAGCTGACCTTCATGAGCCAAGTCAAGTCACAGCTGGTCTTCACGAGCCAGGTCAAGTCACAGCTGTTCTTCATGAGTCAAGTCAAGTCACGGCCGACCTCCCTGAGTCAAGTCAAGTCACGGCAGACCTCCCTGAGTCAAGTCAAGTCACGGCAGACCTCCCTGAGTCAAGTCAAGTCACAGCAGACCACCCTGAGTCAAGTCAAGACTCAGCTGCGCTCCTAATGGAGCCTCTTCACGACATGGCTGCTAGTATGGAGCCTCGCCAAGCCACGGCCGCCAAGCCACGGGCCTCGTCACGTCTCAGCTGACCTCCTAGAGCCTCGTCACATATCAGCTGACCCCCCAGAGCCTCGTCACGTGTCAGCTGACCCCCCAGAGCCTCGTCACGTATCAGCTGACATCTCAAAGCCTTGCCAGGTCTTGTCTCAGCTCCCAAGCCACGCAGAGCCCATGCTCCCAAGCCACGCAGAGCACGCGCTCCCAAACCACATGCCCACAGCGTCCACACCCTCAAGACCGGCAGGCATCCCACTATCTTCTGTGCTGCCTGTAATGGCTGTTGCCATTTTGAGCGTGTGGGCTACACACTGTGCTCCAGAGGCCTCGTCTGACCATGAGTCTGCTCCAGAAGCTTCGCCTGACCACGGGTCTGCTCCTGAGGCCTCGTCTGTCCATGGGTCTGTGCCAGAGGCCTTTCCTGCCCACGAGTTTGCGCCAATACCTCCTGAGGTGTCAGCATGCTCTGTAGAACCTCCTAAGGAGGTGGCGTCCATTAATGAACTCACTGCTATGTCTGACCATGAATTTGCGCCTATGCCTCCAGAGTTGTCAGCTTATGCTGTAGATCCTCCAAAGGAGGCGGCGTCCACCCATGAACTCACTGCCACGTCTGACCACGAGTCTGCGCCAATGCCCCCGGGGGTGGTGGCTCCGGCTGCAGAACCTCCTATGGGGGTGGCGTCCTCCTATGAGCTCTCTGCCCATCATGTCACGGCCAAGGAGGCCTATCATGAACTCTCTGCCTGTCCTATTACGGCCACGGAGGCCACCACTTAGCTCTGCCCACGACGGTTGGCTGAGTTGTTTCTGTATTGGACAACAAGGATGGAACAGCGCGCGGGAATGATTTGAATTTATTTCAGGCCATCCATTCGGTAATGTGTGAGAAAATAACGCGCTCTTTCTTCAGTGAGCCTGTTTCACCAACTACAACAAATTCAGACAATACTACAGCAGACATCATGCCAACCACTGAGGTAAGTCTTTCATACAACATGTAAACGATATTTTTATAGTGTAGCTGCGCATTTGTGTTATTTAGTTTTGAAGCTAACATTAGCATTTCTAAACAAGTTTTAGTAAACTTGTTATTTGTATCAAAATCCATTCGAGTGTATATAACGTTAAAGTCTTTGCTTATCCGGAAGTACCCGGCAGTTTTTCAAACTCTTAAAATGCGGGACATTTTGAAACGCTGAACGTGGCTAACGTTACCTAAGTTATATCAAAAACGTTTTTAGAGCGAATTCAGTAGGCTGTACACTTCATTGATTATGAATATGAACGCAGCATGATAACGTTAAATCGCAAGGTAGGCGCTTTCCCCCTTTCATACTCTCCTGTACATATATATTTTTTTAAAAGTACTCAAAAATTGGTCCTCCATTGTCACTAATGTGTTAAGCGTTTTGCAATGGTTTTCTATGGGAAAACGCTCAATCTAACTTGCAATTAAAAAGCGTTGCATTCACATTCTGGGCGCATTTGCTCGCGTACATCTATATTATGCACGTGTAAGTGCATATTTTTGTCTTATAAGTAATAATAATTGTTATAATCTTTGTGTTCTAATTAGGAATGAAACGCACATATTGAGGCCTGAGGCTGAGTAAACTGTCATTACATATGGGATCATTGATTATGAAAACTGCATCCATCCAGGACAGTTACTCTGCTACTGTAGGTAGTAATATGATGCAGCTAAGTCAAAGTAAGTAATATATGTTTACTTTCTATAAATTGAGCTAAAGTCACATGGTGGACCAAAACATCACTGTTAACCTTTCCTGCTCAGCTTCCAGATCATTGTCTCAGTGGAGTATAGGCTGTAATGTCTGAATGAAATACAAAGTATTAAATTATTATTATTATTATTATTTTTTGTTTCAGGTCATGTGGAAAAACGGTGGAGATCTACAGCAGATAAGCATTGCAATTCAGGTGTGGAACTTTGGTTATTATTGATAATAATACTAATAATACTACTAATAATAATAATATTATTATTATTGTTAAATCTGTAATCAACATAGACAAGTTTTTTCATGCCATATGATAATACAACAAATTCTGTATTTTCTTTTCATGCAGCTGTTTGTTTCTTTCTTTTTAAAATGGTTCTTTGTGTATAATTTTCAGTTTCTATGTGGTAAGGGGTGAATAAATTAACCATCAGTGTAATTAAAAACAGTGTAAAACGGCTGTATGAAAAGATGTCTGTGAATTTTATTGTTTGACAATCATTGTCATTTTATGCAGAAGCAAAAGTTTATAGTTAAACCCTAGTGCTTTGTTTTATTATCTGGATCTGTATGGGTTACCTTTATGCTTTCTACATTACATTTTTGAATAATCAGAATGTTGGTATACCCACTTAGATGCATTTTATGCCTCAACAGATCTTGGACTCCAAAAGTGATTTGCAGAAGACATCTTGGAATGCATGGGGGTGAGTAAAACAAGATAATTTTCAACTTTGGGTAGGGCTGGGTATCGTTTTTTAATACTTTTTAGTAGTGCTGCACGATTAATCGTATCGCAATCGCGATGTCAGCCTGTGCGATTATATGACGGCAAAATGTTGCGATTATTAAATAAGTGTGGACTTGAGAACACCTACTTTCTGAGACAGTTTGCTGATTTTCCGTACCGCTAACAACACAAACAAACAAACAAACAAAAAAGACTGAAACAAAAAATCTGACAGTCTCTCAGTATAGGCAGTGCACGTGTGGCGTGCGCGTGTGCGTGCGTGTTCACTTGTGTGCGCAGCTTGGATGGATGCCGAGGAGATCGACACTGATCTGGTAGCCCCCCCCAAAAAATATGGCGATATTTTGGATTTGAGATTACTGACATTGACCAGAGAGAGCTGTGCAAGAATTAGAGGCCCTGTTTCACCTGGTATTAACATGCGTTTTCTGATGTGTCGATCTGATCACAAGTGGACAATGCGAAGTACAGGTGTAAATAGGGGTGTAAAGCGTTTTCAGCTTGTCCACTTTTGACCACATCCACTTTTCAAAATCCCTTTTGTGTCCCCCTCACTTTCAAATTCGTTTGTTAAATTAATGTCTCGTATTGTAGAAAGCACGCTCAGCGCCGCTGAGAATTCGCACGATCCTTAAAACGAAACCGAAAGTAAAACGCGCAGGCGCCTTCAAAAGCAATTTTAATACGCGCTTTTAGAGAGCGTTTCCACAGTGCGCGCAAATTAGGCTACACAACATATATATGTTGTTATTTGCATCTATCCTATAATAGGTTGTGTAGTTGTCTATAGCTCTGTATAATGCTTGAAAAAATTGGTCTGTATTTGCACTTTGAATATTGAGAGAGTAGCCTAGACTACTTTGATTATGGCTGCACTATTGTTTGCACTTAATACAGCTATTTTTTGTTTAGACTATTTTTATTTATACTGTTTTTATTTATATTTGTAAAAAAGATCTTCAGTTAGGAGGTCAAACGTTCTAGAAGCTCATAATTCATGTACAGTTCTAATGTCTGAAGAGAATCACATAAAATCATACAGGAGAGACGCCAGTCAGTTGAGTTTGCAATGTATGTAAATGCAGGAATGTGATCAGAAGTGGTCGAAAGTGGACAGAAGAGACGGATTAAAACGCCAGGTGTAAACGACTGTGTCTCCATTGTCCACTTGTGATCCGACCAAAAACATATCCAGTTTCCTTTTCAAAAGAGTTTACACAGAGTATATTTTACATTCTTCATAAATGTCCATTTGTTTGGGCAAAATCTTTAAAATATCTTATTTTTGTGAAAATGTGTATGTTTTTATTTTATTTAATTTAGCTATACTTTTGAGAAAATAAGTTTACATTAATGCAAATGCTGTTTCATTTGGTAAAAATAATTTATTTGAAACCATTTCTAGTGTTACAAATACACATTTCCGCATTATCACTAATCTGTGTGTGCATTTTCAACCCACCAAGTTGACTCACAATACCATTTATTATAATCGCAATCGCGTATCGCAATATTGACCTCAATAATTGCAATATGAAAATTTTCCCAAATCGCGCAGCCCTACTTTTTAGGCACTCACCAAATTGCCTCAAAACTATTGAGTATCAAAAAATGTCTCGTTGTTTTAAGTATTAAATGTCAGAATGCTTTATGTGCCCAAATCAAGTGCTGGTCACTGGCTGTGGCAAGGCATCAAGGGCTTTAAAATTCAGGAACCAGTACTGAAATCAAAGTATCGTTATTGATATTGAACATTTTTGAATGTTTACATTAATTTTTGGATTAACTAGGACCATTAAAACATGTCATTTGGGCCTAGAGTTTAAAATAATTGGGTCTGTCATTCAGAAACATGGCTTTTCATATTACTGCTGTTGTAGTGACACACATCTCTCCCTTTCAGTCCAGCTGGATTTTCTGACGGTTACTGCTCGCATCTCTGCCTCCTGAACAGAAATACCTTGCTGAATGTTGAATGACCATCAACTCAACCTTGCCAAGACAGAACTGCTCATGTTTTCAGCCATCCCAACCTTGGTGTTACAGTGGACACGTATGAACTTCACTGACCACATTGCAGTGGCCCGATCCTGCAGATTTGCCCTTATGGGGCATGCAACAGAACTGCTTGTCCAAGCTCTTATTTTCTCTAAACAGGACTACTGTACTTCTCTCTTAGTAGACCTTCCAGCAAGTCCTACCAAGCCTCTGCACCTAATCCAGCATATGGCACTGAGTGCAGTCTTTAATGAGTTGAAGAGAGTGACGTCACACAAATCATCACTTTGCACTGGTTGCCAGTAGCCATTCACATCACATCACAAAGAGGTACAAATTCACTTTCACAGACCTTTACTTTGACTGTTTGTCGCTGTTGTAATAAACTGCCTAACTCCTAACTAAAAAAAATATATTTTTTGTTTTTCATGAACATTTGACCAATTAAAGGGATAGTTCACCCAAAAATCAAAATGAGCCTATGATTTACTCACCCTCCACTGTATGTATACATGAATTTCTTCTTTCAGACAAACACAATCGGAGTTATATCAATAAACATCCTGGCTCTTTTAGGCTTTAAATTGGCAGTGAATGTCTGCTATGAGTTTAAAGCTCAAAGTGCATCCATCCCTCATAAACATACTCAACATAGCTCCGGTGGGTTAATAAAGGCCTTCTGAAGCGAAGCATATTTTACACCTTATAAAGTAAAATAACTAATGTTCAGGTCAAACAGCCATACAGAGTCAACTTAAACATAACTTGCATGATGTAGGATTGTAGCTTAAAATGTCATGTCATAGCATTTTGCCGGAAGCAATTTTTTGTTTGTTTTTTTTACTTTAAAAAGTGTAAAATGTGCTTCGCTTCAGAAGGCCTTTATTAACCCCCTGGAACTATGTAGAGTACATTTATGAAGGATGGATGCACTTTTGAGCTTCAAACTCATGGCAGCCATTTACTGTCATTATAAAGCCTGGAAGAGCCAGGGTGTTTATTGATATAACTCTGATTGTGTTTGTCTGAAAGAAGAAAGTCATATACACAGAAACGTCTCGGTTACATATGGTAACCCTCGTTCCCTGATGGAGGGAACGGAGACGTTGTGTCGAGTTAGTGTACGACACTAGGGGTCGCTCTTGAGAGCCCAAACACCTCTAACAGTTTTGAGAAAGGCCAATGAAAATTGGGTGTGCAGATTTGCACAGCTGGCCACGCCCCGGACATCCGGGTATAATAGGGCAGCGTGTGCATCTGCTCACTCGTTCTGATCTGAGGAGCCGAGCGCCTCAGCTCACTCAGAGGCGGACCAGAGATGTGGCATGGGAGACACAACGTCTCCGTTCCCTCCATCAGGGAACGAGGGTTACCATATGTAACCGAGACGTTCCCTATCTGTCGTACACTCCGAGTTGTGTCGAGTTAGTGTACGCCACTAGGGGTCCCCGTAAAAACACGCCACATGTCTGGCCGCGTCACGAGTGATAAGCGCAAGTGTAACAGGGCAACGTGTTAACGTAAGTGCAGCTCACCTCGTCGTGACCATCCAACGTCCAAGACTGACCTGTTACAGCAGTGTCCCGCAGCCGGGCCTTCCTTAGTGGAGCGGCTGAGTGTCTTGAGAACGTTGGGGAAGTGCCGGTTTCCTGAAGGAAAGGCACTACGGAGTTCACAACCTGCCCAAAAGGGGGGGTATAAAGTGACATCATTAAATATGGGACCTGAGGTGGGTCTCACACCCGGGGAGACAACCTGACTCAGGCCCTAGAGACAAACCTGTCTTCAGGGGAAAACACCGCACCACAGGAGTTATAGGTGGAAAATACACACATGGGGCCACTACATGAGGAGCCACTACACATGGGGCACAAATCCAACCAAGAGTTAGAGAAGTAACCATACCTTGCGTTGAGATTTCGTAACGAGTTCCTCCGCCAAACTCTGCTACGTCAGGAGTGCCAATGATGGAATGGTGCCCAGGGTTCGCGTTCAGGAAACCTACTGAGACTCAACAAAGCGTAATCACCATTAGGGGGAAGCGCTTTAGGCAAGCTCTACACCAGCCAGTGTGCAGAGTCAAGAATTTGTCTTCAAAACTCTAGCTGACACTGGCTCCAGGCGCAAATTATAAAATCTGGCAAATGTGTTAGGTGTAGCCCAACCTGCAGCTCTACAGATGTCTGTTAATGAGGCCCCATTTGCAAGGGCTGCCGAGGCAGCAACGCCCCTAGTCGAATGGACTCTTACCTCCAGAGGGCAGGGTAGGCCTCTGGCCCGGTAGGCCATCCAGATCGCGTTTACCAGCCAGTGGGAGATCCTCTGCTTGGAGACAACTTTCCCCTTCTGCTGTCCTCCATAACAGACAAGAGCTGTTCCGAACAACATAGGTCAGGTTGGGGTCATCCTCCTGAGAGAAATAGCTTGCAAGGTCATCACCTGATCTCTGAAGGGAGTGGTGGGGACCTTGGGCACGTATTCAGGCCGGGGTCTCAAGACAACGTGAGAATCCGCTGGTCCGAATTCCAGGCACGAACTGTTCACGGAGAGGGCCAGGAGGTCTCCCACTCTTGATGGAAGTGAGCGCAGTCAAAAAGAGCCGTCTTTAAGGAGAGAGCATCAAGTTCGACTGACTGAAGGGGCTCAATTGGATCTTGTTGTAGACCTTGGAGAACCACAGCAAGATCCCAAGAGGGGATTAGATGCGGCCGAGGAGGGTTAGTTTCCGAGCTCCTCTCAGAAACCTGATACCGAATCGTGTTTCCCCACCGATCTGCCGCCCACCAGGTCATGGTTAGCTGATATGGCTGCGACATGAACCCTGAGTGTAGATGCAGACAGGTGCCTGTCCAGGCCCTTTTGGAGAAGGATAACACTGATTCGATACCACAGCTCCGTGGGTCCCTCCCTTGGGAAGAACACCAGTTCTCAAAGATGCGCCACTTTAAGTCATACAGCCGTCAGGGGGCTCTTGCCTGTAGAAGTGTGTTTACCACTGAAGGAAAAGGTCTCTGAAGTCCTCCTGGTCGTGTCCAGGGACCATAGGTGGAGATTCCAAAGATTGGGGCGCGGGTGCCAGAATGTGCCCTTCCCCTGAGAAAGGAGGTCCTCCCTCAGAGGAATGTGCCAGGGAGGGGCTGATGCCAGGAGCACCAGGTCTGAGAACCAGGTTCTGTTGGGCCAGAAGGGGGCCACCAAGAGAATCTGTTCCCTGTCTTCCCTGACTTTGCACAAAGTTTGTGCGATGAGGCTCACTGGAGGAAACGCATACTTGAGCCAGCCCCTCGGCCAACTGTGTGCCAGTGCGTCTAACCCGAGGGGGGCCTCGGTCAGACCATGTCACAACTGGCAGTGGGTGGATTCCGGTGAGGCAAAGAGAACCATCTCTGCCTGGCCGAATCGATCCCAATCAGTTGGACCGACTGGGGGTGGAGCCTCCACTCGCCTCCGAGCAAAACCTGTCATGACAGGGAATCGGCTATACGATTGGTTCCGCCCGGAATGTGAGTGGTACGTAGAGACTTGAGTCTGTGTTGACTCCAGAGCAGGAGATGGCGGGCTAGTTGTGACATGCGAAAGGAGCGTACATCGCCCTGGTGGTTGATGTAGGCCACAGTCGCAGTGTTGTCGGACCTGACCAACACATGCTTGCCCCGAATCCTAGGCCGGAACCTCCTCAGAGCTAGAAGCACTGCCAACAACTCCAGACAATTTATGTGCCAGAACAGTCGGGGGCCTGTCCAGACCCCGGAAGCTGCCTGCCCGTCGCAGGTGGCACCCCAGCCTATCTTGGAAGCATCTGTGGTGACAACGATGCGTCTCGACACTCGTTCCAAGGGGACACCTGACCATAGGAACACAATGTCTGTCCAAGGGCTGAGTGTCTGGCGACACAATGGTGTGATGTTCACACGGGATGTGCCCTGACGCCACGCCCACCTGGGGACTCGAGTATGAAGCCAGTGCTGCAGCGGTCTCATGTTCATCAAACCCAACGGCGTGACCGCGGCTGAGGATGCCATGTGCCCTAGGAGCCTCTGAACCTGCTTTAGGGGGACCGCTGACCGCATCGGAGTGTTGCCACACACCTCAGAACTGACTGTGCACACTCTGGGGAGAGACGCGCAGACATACTAACCGAGTCCAGCTCTACGCCGAGAAAAGAGATCCTCTGTGCCGGGGAGAGTTTGCTCTTTTCCCAGTTGACCCGTGGTCCCAACTGGGCCAATGGTTGAGAACCATGTCCCTGTGTACGCAACCCATATCCCACGAGTGAGCTAGGAATAGCCAGTCGCCAAGATAATTGAGAATGCGGATGCCCACTTCCCTGAGGGGGGCAAGGGCAGCCCCCGCTACCTTAGTAAAGGCGCAGGGCGGCAGGGATAGGCCGCAGGGGGAACCTTGTACTGATGAGCCTGATCTCGAAGACAGAGTCTTGGAGGATCAAGACATGATAGTACGTGTCGCTCAGGTCCAATGCCATCAACCAATCTTAAGCCCTGACACACAAGGAATGTGTGTTCAAGGGCTAATGTTTGAACGGGAGCTTGAGAAAGGGCCCGATTCAAAAACCTCTGTTTTAAGATTGGTATGAGTCAACCACCCATCTTGGTACAATGAAGTAGGGGTCGGCAAACCCTTTCCTTCATTTTGGCTGAGGGGATAGGATCTATCGCACCCTTCCCAGGGGGGCTGCGATCTCCGCTTAAGGGACCATAGCATTCTTGCCCTGAGTCGATTTATAAGAGAATGCCGTAGACCTTAGCGGATGCCTTGCAACCTGAGTTGCATAGCCAAGTCAGGTAGTTCTGAGAAGCTTCAGGTCTCAGGGAACTATACCCGACGTACCTGGAATGGGAATGTCGTGGCTGAATAAGGCAGAGAACGCCGTGTTTGGAGATGAAGCCCCAAGAGCGCGGTGTGTCTTTGCCATTATGCAGAGTTTGTGCCGAATCCATCTCTCATCCCCGGGTCGAGAGTGGATCTGGACGGGTCAGCTAGCCCGCCTGCTCTGGATTGCTTGTCAGAAGAAAAACTAGAAGCCTAACGAGGGTTCTAGCAAGCCTACCGACAAGCTTGTGTTGCCACCTTCCCACAAGATCTCTGACCGCTGGGCGGTCAGGCCGGAGGCCCGGCTGTCGCGGGGCCTCAGGAGTTCTATAGGGGACCGTCCGTGGCGACGAACAGACAGGAGTAGTCGGGGGTAGAGGGCCGGAGCCCTGACCCGCGGCTCTGTCTGCTCCTACCGTGAAGGACTTTCGCTGCAAATTCTATCACGGTGTTGCCAGAAGGACCAACCTGGGAAATGGGGGGTAAGAAGCGGACTTCAAATTTCCCGCATTTCTGACAGGTGCAGCCACAGGTGGCGTTCCTGGACCAACAAGTAGACATCGCCCTTCCTAGAGCGTGTGCCACGACTCACAGCTCTAGGTTGGAACCACCCTCGTACTGAGCTCGCAACGCCACGGCCTGAACGCCCAGAGGATGGCCGTGGTATGTAAGGCGGACACAGCCTGTCCAGAAGCCATGTAAGCCTTGCCCAGAAGAACTTACAGGCCCTGAACGGGAGTTCTGGAAGGAATCCCACAAGCGGCGGCGATTAGCAGGGAGTACACTGCAATCGCCCCCTCCGCCTGGGGGAACCTCTGAAACCCCCTCGCTGGACCCCCATCGAGAGTGGTGAAGGAGGAGAAGTTGGTTTATCACGTTCTGACCATTTTTCTAAATGGGCTTTCCGCGATTTCACCGACTTCTCGTGCACTTCCGGGAAACAGACACTGGAAACGAGCGTACAGGTCGTTACCCAGATGTCTATTAACCAGCCCCTTCTTGGCTGCCCGTTTCAGGCACGGCCGCCATTTTTTTGCATCCACCTCAAACTGAGAATCAGTCCCCCGTAGAGGCTTGCTCAGCTGAAGTTTCTGCTTCAAATAGTTCACGCCCTTCCTTAGCGATGCTGCCGCTAACCATTTCCGCCCAATTAGGAGTTCTGAATAAGAAAGTCAGCTGTACTGAGACAGACTAACAAACTTGTCCGGAAACTCAATCGAGGGACGCACGAAGCGAGGGGTTTGCGGGGTTTTCACCCGGCAAAACCTTCCTTGCTTTGTAATGCTCGTCACCAACGCACATCGCAACGGCCTCGTACCCGGAAGTAGAAGGACCGGAGCGGGTAGCAGTCGGGAACGTAAGCATACGGCTCGTGCGCCCAGGTCATGTTTTCGCCGGCAAAACATGAATCAACAACAAGCGCTGCATCGGCGTGAGAATCTCAACACTGAATACAACGGTCGTGTTGATCGTTTGGATCGAGGGACGCGAGGAGCGAGAGGTTTGCGGGGTTTTCACCCGGCAGAGCCTTCCCTGCTTCCTAATGCTCGTTACCGACGCACATCGCAACGGCCTCGTACCCGAAAGTAGAAGGACCGGAGCGGGAAGCAGTCGGAGTGAGCCGCGGCTTCACGTAAAGCACGCGGCTGACGAGCAAGCGCGTCCATGATCGAGCTCTCGCAAGCAAAACATGAGTCAACAACAAGCGCTGCATCAGCGTGAGCATAACTCAACACTGAACACAACGGTCATGTCGATCGTTTGGGAAGGTAAGCCGCAACCAGGATGACACGGAGGGAAAGATATGTTAACCAACACACAATCCTACCGTGCCAGCTCTATCAGAGAAATCACCCGTTAGAAGGAAGATTGCTCTTCAAGATCGCTGTCGACACACCCAGGGGACTCTCACAACACAGGCTGTGCTAGAGAGGGAGAGACCGCTGTCTGTGCTGCAGATCCAATGGCGAGAGAGGTGAATGTTTCTGCATCTCACGCAGAGATGCTGCATTCGGCTCCGAAGAACAGAACGAGTGAGCAGATGCACACGCTGCCCTATTATACCCGGATGTCCGGGGCGTGGCCAGCTGTGCAAATCTGCACACCCAATTTTCATTGGCCTTTCTCAAAACTGTCAGAGGTGTTTGGGCTCTCAAGAGCGACCCCTAGTGTCGTACACTAACTCGACACAACTCGGAGTGTACGACAGATAGGGAACTATCCCTTTAATACTAACACTTTCTGTTTATTAAAAAAACTGCTATGTCTACTGTGTTAGACTAACTGGGATATTGTATGTTGCTTTGGATAAAATGTCATTGTAAATGTATACAGGTATACTGCAGTTGTCTCTTGTATGTAGGTATTTTGCATGTTCTAAATTATGTACTAAATGTGTTTCCTATAATTTTATTCTTCATTTAACTTGACGTACAATGACTAATACTGTGACTGTAGAATATGTTGTTAATTTTACAGAAATTGGCTGAAAATGTTGCTGTTGTTTTTATGTATTTCTAAGTACTGTGCTGTTTTTTCTACTGTCCAAACATTTTAAACTGTAATATTTCTGGAAAACGAATGATTAAAATGTATATCTACAGACATTGTCTTTGTATTACGAATTTACAACATTTTTATGCAACATTTCTTGATTATTGTAGTTAATAATATCTGTATTTTAACAAAATTATTCCAGGTAGACATAAAATAACTTCTAAATACCTTTTAATTTTTCTGTAAAAAGAAGGATTAATTCTTTAAAAAATGTTTACTGCGTTTTTATAAATTATTTCTTAGTTATTGTACAGGGAAAAACGGTAGTTTAATAGTAAATTACTGTAGATGGACAGATCAGTTCTATAAAATAACTAATTAAAACCTTAAATTTATGGCAATTAACCTGAAAGTTGATTGTTTTTCTATGTAATTTAACTTAATTTTTGTATATTATCAACGATAATATACTGTAATGTAATGAGTTTTGACCATAAAGTTTATTCTGTATTTTTACAGTTTTTGCTTGTAATTTTGAGAAATGGTGATTTCCTGTAATTTAACGGAATATCTCTCGAATCCCTGCTGCCAG
Organism: Labeo catla; assembly: GCA_012976165.1. NCBI lineage: Eukaryota > Metazoa > Chordata > Actinopteri > Cypriniformes > Cyprinidae > Labeo > Labeo catla. The sequence goes on from VONZ01000767.1 coordinate 205,909, forward strand.
TTATTTTACCGTTTTTTTACAGGATTTTTTTTTACAGTGTTTGCGGACTCTACCAAGCGTTTTCTTGTTTATATTGCCTTGTTTTTGTTATCTCCACGTTATCTTCATCTCTTCTTTGTCATAGTTTTACCTTGTTTCTTGCCATAGTTTTGTTTTGCTTCATTGCCATAGTTTTGCCTAGTTTCATAGCCTTGTTTATTTTGCTACTTTGGACTGCTCACTTGGACTTTGACCTTCTGCCTGTTTATTTGGATTACGCTTTTGTCTTGCCCTCGTATTACTGTTTTTTTTTATAGATTGACCCTGCCTGTCTTGACTACGATCTGTTTAATAAAGCTCGCATTTGGATCTATCACGCTTCCTAAGAGTCCTGTTACAGAGAAGCGCAACCCTCATAGGATGAATGTCTGTATTATTTGGTAACTAATGTATTTGCAGCCCGTGCGTTTTACTTGTTGGGCACCCACTGGCAGAAACATAATTCAAGAATTATACAAATGAAATGAATATATTAATGAATTAATTGTATGAATGTACCAGAATGAGGTTCTAACTGTCTTCAGAAAAGATTCGATGCCATTTTGTTTTCATCCTCTCCCCATGTAATATCTAAAGTAATCGTAATACTGCTTTATCCACGGAAGGGAAACAGCTGCCTGTAATTCAGCTTTTCCATAAGCGCCATCTAGTATCTAACAGTGGATTTACAGAGACTTATATTCAGCTTGTGTGCAGTTTTTGTCTGGCCAAAAAAACAGACCGAATTTGCATACCCTGCTGTAGCCTAAATTTTGACAAGTTGATGAAAAACAAGCTTACATGGATTCTACACATTTGAACAATTCAGATAAGTTATCTAGATTTATGCGCAGATAAAATACATATAATAATTTATTAATCAGTTATCATTTTGACTAAACCCTTTTCTTTATTTAAAGGCTGAAATCTGATACATTTTATGAAACGTTTTCAAAGCTTTCTTTAATCATTTACATTAGATATTTGAACATGCAATTAGTTAAACTGTTTTTAGTCATGTTGTCATTTAAAATCTGGACATCATTGGTACTGTTATTGTTTTAGTAATTATGCAAACAAAAAATCATTTTATTTGTTGTTTGTTGATTTTAAATATAAAACTTGGTGACGTGATTTATGTGTCAGTACTTTTGTAACATTTCAAGCGCATTTTAACAATACCGTGATAATACTGATAACCGTGATAATTTTGGTCACTATAATCGTGATAAGAAATTTTCATACCGTTATATCCCTATTCGTTGCGATGTTAATTAGTGACGGAACTTTCTCAATGCGGCTCGTGCTCAGTGTTCACACGCCAGCGCTTCAATCCATCGCTTATGACTCATTCCGGTCAAAAAAATCAAAACAAAATACACACAAATGTGTTTCTGATATAGGATCACTGATGAACATACTGTATTTAATTTTAATAAAGGGTGAAAAAATCCATGCGATGGCGTATTAGAACCCAAAACCTCTAACTCGCTTAATGAAAATTCTACCACTAGACCATTAGGTATTACTAATGTCTGATGCATATGTATTTATTCACTGACATCATTTATCTCAGGGCTAATAACATATTATTATAGTACATGTAAGAATAAAACTATCATGTTAAAAACGTGTTTAATGTCATTACATTATGTACACATGATCAGAGCCTATAACCACAAAACATTTCATCTTACCTCTAAAAGTTCTCCTAAATAGCAGTAAAAGTTTTTAGCTATGAGTTTTCTCTTAAAACCTATTCACAAAGCTGCTGAGACAAACTTTTACTAAGGAATAGAGAGAAGCTAAAAGTAAGGGCGGGGTTGACCTCGTTGCTATGAATGATGTCGACATGCTTATTAACTATGCACACAATGATTGGCTGATAGGGGAGGGGTCTCTGTCATAATTTATTCAAAGAAATATTGTAACGTGCAATATTATGTCATATTCAAATAAAGGTTTTAAAAATAAAATGTTGCCATATTCAAATAAAGATTTAAAAATGCAGGCTAAGTGTCACTAATTAAACCTGTATATCTTCAGCCTCCTAAATGTGCGCTCCTCCTATACAGTTAGCGGATGTGCATATAAACAGCCTTTTAATTAAGAGAGTAGAATAATCATAGGTGATAGTAAGGCAAGTAAACGTAAAAGAAAACCAAACTGGACGCAAGAACAACTCTTGCTTCTTGCCCAACTTGTTCATGAAAACAAGGATATAATCAAGGGAAAATTTGGAGTTGGGATAACCTCAAAAACTAAAAAAGATGTGTGGGAAAATATATGTGTGCAAATAAATGCAGCACACTTTTGTCCAGAAGCAAAGATGACTGTGAAAAGGGCTGGTATTCTTTGCAAAGTCAGGCAAAGGCAGATATTGCAGAATTCAAGTGACAAACAACTGCTACAGGTAAACAGACATTATTTTCAAGTTGACCATAATGTTGTCATGTAACCTTGTTATGATATTGCAGATTAAAATCCTTAGCCTCATTAAAATATTTATTGCATTCATAAGGAGCTACCATTCGAGGGTTGTCAAAACCTTGATCTGTGGCGTTATTGAGTTGTTTCTGTTTGTTGGTGAAGTGACTGCATCCCTGCAAGTTCTGCAACCGTCATAATACCTTTGCGATTAAGACCATACCTTCTTAAAAGTTCATTATCATCAAATGTTTCTAAAATGTTTCTGTTCCGAGGCAGATAGCGTAGTGACTTAGGAGTCATCTCCACTACTCCTAACGTTTCACAGATTTAGGAGCTAGTTTTAGTGCTAAAACGCTTTGTGAAATACTCTTAGAGCAAAAATTAGGAGTCCTAAATTTTGGATTGGCATGCCCATTATTTTTAAGATTTTCTCCTAAATCGCTAAATTATGAGATATAGGCTACTCTTATCCTTAAGATGTTTTAGGAATAGGGGCCCAGAATTTGGTGATGTGCGCGCGCAGTCAGCACAGGCTTGCGGTGCAGAAGAACACGTCAAGTATAAATCAGCCTAAATCAGGCTTAAATCACTTATATCAAATCCCAACTATTCTAATATTGCTGTTGCTGGCAGTCTGCCTCAGAACTTAAACTTTTTAGAAACACTCTGCATTTATATGCACGCATATTCCCACACAACTTTTTTTAGTCTAGGAGGTTATCCCAGCTCCAAATTTTCATTTGATTATATCCTTGTTTTCATTAATACGTTGGGCAAGAAGTAGCTGTTCTTGCGTCCAGTTTGATTTTGTTTTACATTTGCGTATCTCACTATCAGCCATGATTATTCTATTCTGTTAATAAAAAAGCTTTTTATGTCGGTACCGATAGCCTAGTGATTAGTGCGCCGCCATGCAGCGTAACTGCGCTCAAGGCGACCCGAGTTTGATTCCTGTTTTGAAGTGTTTTGCTGCTTCCGCCACCCTCTCTTCACCCAACGATTTCGTGTCAGTTCTCCGCTATTCTGTGTCATTAAAAACATAAAAAGCCCTTTAAAAAAAGTCTGTTTATATGCATATCAGCTAATTGTTTATTATAAGAAGCACACATGTAAGAGGCTGTCAATCATTTGAACATATACTTGTTTAATAAGTGACACTTACCCTGCATTTTAAATTCTTTATTTGAATGTGGCAACATTTTTTACTAACTTTTTAAAACTTTATTTGAATGTGGCAACATTTACAATAATTTTAAGAGTAAATGTCTGACAGAGACCTCTCCCCTATCAGCCAATCACTGTGTGCATGGTTAGTGAGCATGTTGACATCATCCATAGTAACGAGGTCAACCCCGCCCTTACTCTTAGCTTAAGACTTCTCTCTACTCCTTAGTATGAGTTTGTCTCAGCAGCTTTGTTAATAGGTTTTAAGAGAAAACTTTTACTGCTATTTAGGAGAACTTTTAGCGGTAAGATAAAATGTTTTGTGAATACGGGCTCTGATCTGGCAGTAAAGTATGCCCTGCACAAACGAATAATGCTCAGACTAGCATCTTTTTGATGTAATTCAGTTATCTTGGTGGGCAGCTGGAATTGCGGAGTTAGTTTGCATATACTTTCTGCTGGCAATCGTGATGCATTATATTCAAGCTTTGCCGGGTTTCTTTTGGTGTCAGGTTTTCTTTAGCTTCGGGAAGCTTGTCTCTTTATCTGCATCATAGAATGCCAGGGTAAAAAGAGTGTGACTGTTCTGTTGACAGCTTTGCCATGGCTCTTGTTATTGCCACACTGCACTGTTTTGAGGGCTGGAATAAATTTAGGAGCACTGGCAAATCATGACCCAAGACTATGGGGCAGGGAAGATTATCTGCTACCCCTAATCTTAACAAAGAAAATTTGACCTTCTACCCAGCAGCTGGGTTTTTTTAGTGCTGTCACTGTAAGACTATAAGACTATTATTACCTGTTTCAGTCCATCTTAGATCAAGCACACAGAAAGCCACCTAGAGAACAGCCTCTCTTTTGCAGCTTCAAATGCTTTTAACTTTTAATATGAAGTCCTTGCTGTTACATTACATGATTTGACAGATTTGAATGGTGCGTAAGAACAGTGACAGTGCACTTTCTTCAGTGCAGGTGCATTGATTCAGCAACCTACAAGTGCCAGAGAAATATTACCTGATTATTTCAGAAATATTAAAGGTACAGTATGCAATTTCTCAGCAACATTGTTGATATTTGATAGTTGATATCCAAACAAAAACGCACCCATACCCAAATGAATACTGCCACCTACTACAGGTATTCATATAAGTATTCATTTCACAGGTGAAAAAGAGAAAATTACACTTGAAACTGAAGTATGTTTAAATTTGTATTCCCCACATGCTAAGCACTTGCTGAAATTGGATTAGTTTATGTAATTCAGTCTTATTTTTCTTTTGATCAGGAGAAACTCTTTAGTACCTTTCAGGAACACTTTGAAACTGAAAACTGGTCAAATAGTACAACATTTGAATCATGTAATATACATGCTTATTTATATTCATCATACACACAATCCACCATCCCCTGTATTGGATTAAAAAAAATAAACACTTTAATTCTGAGGACGTATATCATGTCTTCTTGTATGTTTGCAATAGTGGCCTCATATATAATGTAAGGGATTTACAGAAGTCAATTTAGCTCAAAGGAAACAGAATTTCCGTTTTACAGAGGATCAATGAATCGGCCAGCAATTCACTGAGCGAGCCGTATAACATCAACTCTGTAATGGATACTAATATCCAAAATATAATGAAAACACTATTTATTAGCACGGTAACAAGGTCGGCAGTTTAAGACATTATTTATAAGCACAAAACACAAGATACTTCTCTTTTTAATATGAATAGAAATTTATTGGAAAAACCTAAGACATATAAACTAATCTAACACATAGATGCGCATTCACACATTCATACAAGTTGCAGAAAGAGAGAAAATGAGGAAAGAACGAGTTTAGAAGAGTGAAAATATGAAATCCCAAGTTTATAGCAATATATGCAATTACTTGCATTGCCATTGTGTTAAGGGATTCCTTTCGATGATGCCATTGCAGAAAGGGGTTTTCCCAAGGTTGCTGATTGGCTGGAAGTTCGTGGTCATTAGAAGCGATGTCTTGGGCGTTGGCTGGAGGATGGAGTTGTGTACGCTGGTTGAAGTTTTGAGGCGGGCATGAAGTCTGAGACACCGTTTAGCGGCAAAACTTAACTTAGAACACGAAACTCTCAACGGAAAGAAAAAAGATTAAAGTGAAAGAAAGAAATGTGACGATCTCCTCATGTTTTTGTTTAGAGGAGTGGCTGGCGTGCAAGCCAGGAAGCGTTCAAAGAACGCAAAAAGCAGCGGCAAAAATTATGGCATTAAGAGCATGGCTAGGAGCGATGGATTAAACCAGTAGCTAAAAGCTAAAAAGCAACGGCTAAAAGCATGGCTATGAGCAATGGAAATAGCTAAAAGCAAAATTTTATGGTGTCCTGTGGTTTTAAACTCAGCTTTGGACACATCCCAAAAATGGTGTCTTGACCAATTAGATGTTGTCTTAACTCGTGATATTGCTATGTTTCTCCTCCCAAAACATAAATCAGCATGTTATCTTATCAGTCACATGGTCAGAATTTTCCCACTCTTGCAGAGTATAATTTGGCCATGATTTCTATAACATGAATACAATGCATTTGACAAAGAATTGATCGGTAGAAACGTTCAAAGCATGAATTTTCAAACTCATACATACCAAACATGAATATAAACCCTTAAGCTATTCAATAGTTATTAAAAGGACATACACAACGAGTGATTAGAACATAATAGACAAATGTGTGGGTAACATACATAGTTATGCAATGGTCTGATGTTCATTTATGAGTAAGCAACTTTTAAGCAACATTTTGGTGCATATTTAGGTAAAAGGGACAGTCTCTCTGCCATTCTGTGAACTAGGGGCATGTTCCGAGGAACAAAAGAATTCTGAAGGAACAAAGTTTCCTCATGTGATGGTCCTGATGTGCTGTATCTTTGACCAGTGGTCTTGGGTTTCTTGCCCCAAAATTGACAGTCTCCTTTCTGAGTTGGGATTATCAATAATTGTGTTCTTTTGTTTTAATGTTGCAAGTTGTTCAAAGCTGCGAAAGTTGGTTAGGCTTACTTCAGGCTGGCTGGCGCCAGGGTATCCTGGACAGATTTATGACGTGGTCCTGAGAAAGAGAAGAAGAAAATAAAAACACATACATAAGAGAAACTTACAGAACATCAAAAAGAGGGAAGAGAAAAAAAAACAAAAAACAACACACACACACACACACACATCTCAACTACTTGAATTGTAATTATTGTACTACAAATAATTGTACTCCGAATTGCCATTGCAAGAGGTTCTACTGCGAATAAAAACAACAAAGGAGACAGTGGGCACCCTCGACGGGTGCCTCTACTTAAATTAAGGGCTTTGAGATTTGGTTATTTGTTATTATTTCTGCTTGTGGATCATTGTAAAGTAATTTGATCCATCTAATATACCCATCACCCAACCCAAATCTCTTAAGCACCTTGAAAAAACACCTCCATTCAATTCTGTCGAAGGCTTTTTCTGCGTCCAACGACAGAATTGCATGGTCCTTGGCATTTTGTTTTTTATATACTATATTTAAGACTCAAGCACAAACCCATTTTGTTCGTTCATGATAAGGTTTGGAATGTAAGTTTCAATTCTCTTAGCTAGGGCCTTACAAAGAATCTTAGTATCGCAGGATATGGGCCTATAGAATGATTTTCCGATAAATTTTGGATCTGTATCTTGTATAACTTAATATCTCCCCTCTAATATATGCCTTGAAGGCCTTCCATTTAACTGAGGCACTTGTCTGATTTTTATTATTTAAAAAATATATATCTATTTTATTATCCAGAAATTTTACAAAATCATGATCAAAAAGCCAACTTGCTTGAAATCAAAATCTGGGAGGGGGAGTACAAGATTGTCTAATTGGACTGTAAACAAAACAGGGGCATGGTCGGACAGTAGGATACTATCATACCAACTTTTACCTACCTTCGCCACTAAACCATTGGAAATTAAAAAAATAATCTATTCTTGAAAATGTTTAATATGTATTCGAAAAGCATGAGTATTCTTTCTTGCTTGGATTGAGAAACCTACAAATCTCAACTAAATTTAATCAGCCATAGACTTAAAGATAATTTTTTTAGACTGTTGATGGGTACTATTCTACTCCTGATCATTCACGGGGTTTAGTACACAATTAAAATCTCCTCCAATTACATTATTTCCGGTATAGGCTGAGATAGTGAAAAAGAAATTCTGAAAAAAGGAGGGGTCGTCTACATTAGGAGCATATATGCTTATTAAATTAATATGTGATGTAAAAAAAAAAACGCTAACATAAACAACCACCGCCATCCCACCCCACCTGCATTCCCCCAACTGGAAAGCATAATAATACCCCTTACAATGAACCTTGCTTATGAAACATGTTAGATCCATATAATATGGAGCAACATTTGGCAAGCCTACTCTCATTACTATCAGCCCTGGGCTCGCTACCCAAAGAAGAACATAACTGGGCTCTGAATTTTATACTCAGTCCCACCCTACAGAACATCGGCCTAGTTTAGATTGACACGTGTACCTGTACACATGAACTTGTTTACTCATATTGATGAAAATGTTGGTGAAAGGAAAAAACAATTTAAACCACATTTAAACCGGCAAGGTGATTTGCCAAGATATTTCGGTTCTGTTGGAATATAATCAAAATTTCAATTCCACGTAAATATAAACATCTTGACAACTTGGAAAAAAATAGGGGAAATAATCGTGTATCCTTAATAACTAAACACAGAATTCAAGTCCTGATGAGTCCACACTTACTTGTGTTACAATGTTTAAGCATTGGTACGTACTGATCCTCTGCCTCCGCAACAGTTTTAAAGACATGACGCTGGCCCGCGTGCGTGACTATCAGGTGCGCTGGGTAAAGCATCCCGTAGCGAATTTCCATGCCTCTAAATTGTGCCTTTACTTCGTCAAACTGGCGCTGCCGCTGACGAGTCTCAGCTGATAGATCTGGAAACAAGCTTATCCGTTGCCCTTTGTATCTTAACTCCTTCATTTTCCTATCCGCTCTCAAAGCCTTCTCCCTGTCCTGGTAATTCAGGAACTTTATCACGACCGCTCTTGGAGTTGACGGGCGGTTTGGGTTAACTTGTCCTATGCCAGTGGTTCCCAAACTGGGGGGCGCGGCAAGGCTAGTGTACAGCCGATTTTTATAGAAATTCGAAAGAGATAATATCTGCCGAAAATATCTGCCGCGCAGTCCGGCAGTATTCAGCGCATACCACTTAATGTGTGACGCTCCGCTCAATATTCCGCTCTATGAATGTGCGTTCCGTTGATCACGGCCCATATGCATGGTCCACTCGTGTACCGCTTATGCTCAACGGAAATACAAAGACCGCTCAAATAACGCGCCGACAGAAAATTTCTATGTATACTTGTTCCTGTTTGCAATATCATCGCATACTGTGCTGTAACATGCTGTAGTACTGCTGGACAACGTTGGTAAAATGACGCTACCCTCTCGTGACGTTATGCTCACATGCTCTGATAATAATAGCTTTGTAGGACTATACATTATTTTGATAATTAGTCAAAAAAAAAGTTATATCTGTGGCTTATAAAAGTTGGCTTGTGATTTTTTTTTATTCAGTATCATTAATATTATTGAGTTAAATTAAAAAGTCTTACAAAATGACTATATTAATTAATAAAATAATAAATAATTATTACAAAGGAGTTTTCAGTATCATGCCACATGGAATTTGATCTTTTCAATTCCGATTTGTGCCACCTCCATATGTGGTACTGAATCGGATACAGGTCAGATGTTTTGAAACGCGACCGCAGTCTGAACAGTCATATTGGAATTCACAGACTTTTACGTCACTCTAGATCTATATTCGTCATTATTCTGTGCTCATGGGAGTTACTTCAAAGATTTTTCATACCCACAGTCATCAAGGCAGTTGCCAAAGATAGTCAGTGGAAGTACAGTGATGTGTCAGAACTCATAAGTATTATAGTCAGTAACAACTCTATATACAAGCAAAACATGAGGGCTTGTATTATAAAAGTTTAAAAATTCTCAAAACTTTTGTCACATCCTTGTCTTTCTTTGTCATATTGCCTGCTCATAATTTTGCTGGCTTGTGCAGCAGATTGATCACACTATAAATAAACACATAATCACTTACTTTATGTCCTCCGTGTTTACTTCCGTATGGTGACGTGCTGCACAAGTGTTGATAAATCCAGTTTCCTTGTGGAATTGGGCTACTTTTTCCACTGTTGGCGCAGGTTGTTTTTCAACTTCGTGGGTTGAAGCAACCCTACTAATGTGATATTTAGTTTAAAGTTTTGGACTAGTTTGAGAAGCAATCGGGTGGATTTTGTTCTGAAAACCTGGAAACCCTGTTTGTATTGTTCTATTGCACATATGGGTCAGTTCAGAACCATGATCTGTTCACAATGGAAATCTGACAGTGGGCACATTTAAAAGAGCAATGTGCACAACTATACAAAAAAAAAAAAAAAATTAAAATAAAAAAACTGATCGGAACAAAAATCGGAACTGAGGGCTAAGGCTCGCAGTGTGAATGTAGCCTAATTATATAAGATAGTACGAGACTACCAATGTCAGGTTACCTGACACCTGACGTTGTTTTTACTGAGACCTAAAGCCTTTCAGTCCTAGGCGCAATGCCATTTAGTCCAATGGCTGAAGCCTTTTTTAGTCTGAGGCATGATGCCTTTTTGGCATATGGTTGAGGTCTGAGGATGTTCTAAAATGTACACCGTATTTAATTTTTGTTACTTGTCAGTGCCAGTCGTATTTTTGACACAAAGCATAAAGCCAAAACCACTGCAGGGCAAGACTGCAAATTATAGCCAAAAAAGCATAGTGGCTGATGCTAATGCTTTGGCGGTATGCAGGGAAGGCATCCGGAGGCCCTTTGTTTTGTTTTGGAATGGATATCAAAACAACTTTTGTGAAGAAATAGCTTATGATTTAATTGAATCGACAACCTGTTTGATTCACTTTTTAATGATTAATGACTAAATTAACAATACAGGTGAACTAATTAACGTAATCAGGGAACACACTAAACTAGCCATGCGGTTATCCCTGACCAAACGTTGCAAAACGTTTTTTAAATGGAAACGGTGGTGTGTTGAACACCTGTTCTGATGACGTAAGAGTTGCAAACTATGACTTGCCATCCAGAATAAAAGAGAACATCTCGGGGATGAAGGGATTTGTGGAAGCTGTGGTTGCTACTCATTGTGATCCAACATTTGCCTCACATTTCAGGATGAAAAGAAACATTTCAGGCGAAGGATAATGCACTTCTTACCTCCGAGACTGTGTTATGATCTATATGACCTTATTATTTTTATTGTATTAGGCTTATCATTATTGCTGATTAGGGGTGTGACGAGACACTCATCCCATGAAATGGGACAAAATTTTTAAACTTTTTTTAAAAGAAATCCTCAGTAATTAAATATATAGGGAAAGTAGTCGTTTATTATAAAGACAAAAGTAGGTGCATTTTGAACTTCATGAAATTAAACTTTCATTTTAATGAATTATATGCAGTAATAAACAACATTTAAACAAGAGCTTCATGATTCTGGATAAACAGAGAATCCCAGTTGGTTTTAATAAATTGGAGACCATGATTCTCTGACGATTCTGAAGAAAAAGATTCAAAAACTAAACAAAATAACATAATTTACTAGTGGTTTTGACAAAATGTACATTGCTTAAGTCTTTTAAAAACACATATTAATTTAAACAAAATAAAAAATCAAAAAAAAAAAAATCAATGGAGTCAGTGTCTCAATTCATTAAGACATTAAGACTGAATGATTCAATGACATACCTGTAACACAGATATTATGATTATAATGTGGTTGAAAAGACTGTTGATCTGTGTTAATCTTTCTGGACCAGCAGCAGTATTAATTCAGATTTGAATGTCTTTAACACGTTTCACATCGTAAGCGTCAGTATAACGTGATCAGCGCGTTGCGTCGCGCAGAACTTGATTTTACCAAGTACGACGTGTTCCTGGATCAACATCTTTGTTGACCCTGGAACAACACTGCGATTAACCAATCAGATTTGAAAAAACAGTTTATAGTTTTTGTGAAGTTTAGGCTTACAATCAGTGTTTGGTGCTTGTACATCAGTGTCATTCATCTATAATTTCCTCTGATTGTAGGGATTACTCATGGGTAAGCTTAGGTTTAGGTGTAGGGATGTGGTCAAGATTAAGTTTTTGGATTAAAATGTTGTTTTACACATCTAACTCAGCAAAATCAGGACGTGCTTTTGTCGCGCCCATATGAGTGAAAGACAGCGTTCACATCGGAAGCGTAATGATGGCCGACCCCCTGATTCATTAACATGGGCAGCGACAAAACGTGCTTCTCACGTTCCACTGACACTCCCGATGTGAAACAGCCATAATAGACATAGCTGAATCGTTGTCATTCGAAATAAGATCATGTGGGTGTTTAAATCGAGATCTCCATCTTTTAAGGATTAATCGTGCAGCTCTAATGTAGCACTGCAAAATGTTTTGCAAGGACATGGTCACCAGATCTTGCAAGATCCAACTGATCTCGCGAGACGCATCGGTGTGTGTATTTGTGTGTGTGTGTTAAAGTTTATATTTAAAGGAGAAGTCCACTTCCAAAACAACAATTTACAAATAATTTACTCACCCCCTTGTCATCCAAGATGTTCATGTATTTCTGTCTTCAGTCGTAAAGAAGTTATGGTTTTAGAGGAAAGCATTTCAGGATTTTCCTTCATATAATGGACTTCAACGAACATATTTTGAACTTCCGAAATGTAGTTTAAATGCAGCTTCAAAGGACTCAAAGAAGGGTCTTATCTAGCGAAACGATCTGTAATTTTTTTCCAAAAATATTTTTTTTTATACTTTTTAAGCACAAAAGCTTGTGTAGCACAGGCTCTCAGATGCGCGTTCACGGGTTGTTCTTGAACGAGTCATCTCAGGGAGTAATTTGTTCGGTCGCGCATGCGCAACATCCTTTTAGGTTCTGTACTGGAATTAGTTCACCTGTTTCAAGTCTTCAGGTTTTTAGAGTCGTTCATTCATCTTATGGGGCTGTCACGTGATGCTGATTTTGCTAAAATTAATGAAATGACTCGAAAAAAGATTCATTCATTTTGCTGAATGAGGTCAAAGGTCCGAGTCGGTAAAATGATCCGAACTTCCCATCACTACTACGAATAACGTCTAAGTTCATCGTTTATATATATTATTCATTGTATGTTGTACTCCGACTAAAAAAGGTAGAGTATGGCAAAAAAACTTTATTTTTTCCTACAACTTCAGAATTGTTCGACACATTGTACCTTTTTGTTTGTAAACAGCATTTGACTTACTTGCACTTTCTCAGTCTTTGCATGTTCGCTTTGCAAACACTGGGTCTGTAGATCCATGTGACCTTTCGACACGATTCAATAGTATGTCGTGAACGTGCATGCCAGAACCTGTGCTACACAAGCTTTTATGCTTAAAAAGTATACAAATTTTAATTTTTTGAAAAAAGACAGATCATTTCACTAGATAAGACCCTTCTTCCTTGGCTGGGATCATTTAGAGTCCTTCGAAGCTGCATTTAAACTACATTTCGGAAGTTCAAAATCGGGGGCACAATTGAAGTCCATTATATGAAGAAAAATCCTGAAATACTTTCCTCAAAAACCATCATTTCTTTACGACTGAAGACAGAAAGACATGAACATCTTGGATGACAAGGGGGTGAGTAAATTATTTGTGAATTGTTGTTTTGGAAGTGGACTTCTCCTTTAATGTTTTTTGCACCTTTTATACAATTTTGAGTATTTAAAGAACAGCTTTATAATAAACTAGTAGTGTAATGCTAATGCATTCCTAATGAGCTGAAATGCTATTAAAATGTTCTTGAAGCACATTAAAGCAAAGTATTAAAAGTATATTTTAATACACTTAAATTGCACTAAAAGTACTTGAAGTTATTCCATTTTAAGATTATTTAAAATAATAAATATATAAAAATGTATTGCAAATAGCTTAAATTTGATCTTAAGCATATCTTGAAATATGCATAATATACTTTCAAATATGCAAAATAATACATTTAGTATGCATTTAGTATAGTATAATTTAAATATACTAAGTATGACCAAAGTATTTAAAAGTATTCAAAGTATATTTCAAAGTATTTAAATATATTTTAATAAATAATGTAACAGACCCCTCACCCTGTGCTGTGATGTTTGTGAATGACCCCGGACACCTCAACCTTTTAGTGGACTGTAGAATCATCTCCCTCTTACTTAAACAACAGTTTTATTCCTACCTTATTAAAGTTTTATTACATAATCTAACATAACTTTTTTTTCTTAGGGTCATATGTTCTTGCCTCTGAGACATCCAGTCCGAGCGCTACGGGAACTATGGGACCTTCCCCATGCCAGCAGTACATCAAAGTTGCAGCAAGCCATGTTGCAACCTGCCACCAGGGAGAAAACTCTCCTAAAAACAAATGAGTCAGAATAACATCTTAGATGTGTTAGTGTTCTATGTGTTAGTGTTTAGGTAGTAAACGTTTGTGCACAAATTACATGAGTTGCAGATTCTGTCACTGCTTGCAGATCAATGTCACAGCTGATCTTGCTACTGTAAGAAAATTATTTTCTGTGGCCATGAAAATATAATTTCTTAGGTCTGATATGAAATTACACTGAATGTTCTCTGGATGAACAAATTAGTTGACAGTAATGTTATTTTCTGCTACATTTACTACTGGCAGCTAATATAAATAATTGTAATTATTTATATATATTTCCTTTCCTTTTTTTTTGAGCTAATTTTCTACAGTCCTGTTGTAGGCAGAAAAAAGCTTGTTAATGACCAAGCTTGGCTTTGTTCTTTATACACCAAAATAAACCTTTCATCCAGTTTCTCCAGCCTTGTAAAAAAAGAGAGATGCTTGAGACATTTCAGTCTTTTATATGTCTAATTGCAGGGGATCACAGGACTCACACTTAGCCCCAGCAATCCTGTAGCCCAGTTTTTACCTTCATTACTATTTGCTTTACCAAACATTATGGTGATATAATGTTTAGTACTGTGGCAGACTGAAGGACTGCATCCCCAGTAATTGTCCCTCTTTGTAATTAAGTGTGCTTTGTGTTTACTGGTTCCTCAACATGGCAATACAGCTTCATTTCCACAGCAACAACAGGCATAGTCCTCAAATGGAGACAAACATATATGGCCTCATCACCATGGCAATATTGGGAAAATAACAACAAGGACAACAAAAACTGGATAGTTAATTTATCTAATCAGGGAGGAAGCCTCCAGCAGGATCTCATTTGTGCAGTTCTGAAATGGTTCAGAGCAGAGTGATAAAGCCCAGGGCTCCAAGCTAAACCAAATAACAGCATTAGTGAGGGAGCCACGGTCCCTTTACATAAGTTTTTATGGATTCATTTTAGAATTTCAGGTCTTGTTTTTTTTTCTTCTTTCTTGTTTTTGTAGTGATATATGCCTCTATTTATGTTGTTAAAGTGACCTGGTGATACTGTATGTTATTTTATTTTCTGTGTTCATCCCTCACCAAGTAATGAAAGTGAGAAATCATAAATTTCCACAAAGCACTAATAATTTTCAGGCATCTCCAACTAGACACAACATGCCTCAGTAATGCACTTACTGACAAGCCACAGTATTGCATTGTAAACTTGTGTGTCAGGAGTTTTCCCAAGAGATTTTCGTATCCCCTCTCTTGATTATACACTACCGCTCCTACACTTGGTTATACACTAAATGCTTTACAATCTTTGGCCTCCCATACGAGATAGTGACAGATAAAAATGTTAAAGCTGGATTTGAAGACAGTCTGGTTTTGGTCAGTGAAGAAAATTGGTGAGTCATCCCACTTTTGCTTGGAGTTTTTCTCCAGAGACACACACTGCAAATTACATGAAATAAATTAATGGACTCTGGAAGCAGACCATATTTAAAAGTCATGCTGAGAGAATTTTTAGGCATACTAATTCATTTTCCATAGACAGGAATAGCACATGCGAATTTAAATAAATGCAATTGAAAAAGGCCTTTCCAGTGACTACAAATTAGATGAGGGACAAATAATTTAATTACCCAACTGATCCATTGAGAAATAAATTTGATTTAAAATACAGATACTGACTCTAATCTGATAAAATGAGTGTATACATTTCCTAAGAAATCTTCAAAACAAACAGATGACATACCAGCTGGCTGGCCATTGAGTTCAGAGCACCATCTATATCTAAAACCCACATATGCAGAGAGAGAGAGAGAGCAAGAATGAGAGAGGAGCTGTGTGTTGAGATTATTAGTGATTCAAGGAGACACACATGGGCATAAATTATTTAGGGCAGGGGTACAAAACACATATACTATGTACTTTTCAAATAAGTCTGAAGAATGTGATTAGCTGCATCAGTTGTGTTCAATTAGGGTTGAAGCTAAACTCTGCAGGCATGTGGCCTCCCAGCCACCCCTTATTTATGGTAAAATGGAAAAAAAAAATCTAATTTCTAAAATTTCTAATTTCTAAAACATTAAAATGTTTAAACATGTTATTGTTTCTCAGTGAGTGCAGCTGAATCAATTTCTGTGTGTGTATTTGTGTCTGGTTGATCGCACAGCTTCAGGATTTTTCTCCTTTGTGCACTTTGTTGTCCTTATTGTGTTTGTCTGTCTCATTAGTTGGAGTAATGATAAAGGATGGCGCACGAAGCGGCTTTCACACCGAATGCGGAAAACGGTGTGCTATGAAACCCATTCGTTTTAATTGCTTCCGCCGTGCGAGGACGGCTTGTTTCTGCCTCGACCAAAGCGCACGCGCGGTGGAGCGCGCACGCTGCAGACAAAGTTCAAATGAGTTGTTCAAATTAACTTTTGCCGCTGTGCTCTGAAGGGCTGCACTGAACCCAGCGGCCAGCGCAGCGCTTTCCACGTTCAGTGTGAAAGCCACCATAATGTTGAAGTTAACAACATAGAGGTGTGCCCGGTTCACTTACATAAGCAAATTGCGAGCACTTTCCACGGTAGACTGTGCTAACTTGTCGATCAGCCACTTCAGCCGTTTCATCATCAGACTCTGGCTGGAATTGTTATGGTGAAATCGATGCCATCTTTTCTATGTATTGACAAGTATCCAGGGCTGTCAGTCAGTTATGGCAATGGGCGTTTCGTTTTCCGACACACCGTACGCGATAGACCAATCATAAAGGACTGTGCCATCTGACCAATCACAGCAGTGAGGGCTCACGGAAAGGAAGGGTTTAGAGAGACTGATTCTTCGAACTGCTTCGCACGAGTCGTTTACGAATCATTTAGAAATGGGGTAAAATTAAATCTATTTTTGGAGAAAATTGAAGTGTTTTTTGACCTTGCATACATGTAAACCTGTTTTGGGAGTCTTTTAAAACAATATTAGCAACCTTTAAAATGGCATAATAGGGGCACTTTAATGTATAGTGTTCCCAGTTGTGTCCTTCCCTGCTTTATTTTTTCAAATGAAATAAAGGCGTCCTAACCATTCTTTGAACAAAATCTGACACATACATATCTCACAAATACAGATGACTTTTAATAGGTTATATCGATGCTGAGGCGATGTTGTCAAACAGGCTAGTCATTCTTTGTCCATTTTTGTAAGACTTGTCAAACTGTGCTTGTTTATTGTATTGTCTTCTGTCCAGTACAATTAGAAATGGAGAGTTTATAATAATTGACATATAGGTTAAATACTTTGAAGTTGGTTTTGAAAATAAGATTTTCTGTCATTTGTGGAGTATAGAAATATGTGTGTTTGGAATTGAGACACTCTGCTGTCACCACACCTGGTCATGACACCTAGCTACAGATTCCAGAGCTCACAAATCACCATGGAAACACAACAGATAATGGGAGAGGCAGCAGTGCTTCAGCCTGTGACTATATTCATTGGCAAATGTGAGTGTGTCCGGGATGCTGGAAACCTGTAATGGTACATGCCACTGAGACTATAATAAGTATATTTATATATTTAGATTTGAGCTGTAATAAGCATATTTATAACTGACATATGACAGAGCATTACATGTTTCAAGGGATAGAAATCATTCATGTTGTTTAACATGTTTTAAGCAAATATGACCCACAATACCTTATTTATTTTGGCTCACAGTTTCTTCTGTGTGCGTGGTTTGTTGTGGTGGGGGATGGGGGACGGGGGACATGCACTCTGCACGTATGCCATCTCACTGACCTCATCTGGATGACTGGTTGAGAGGGGAGGAATGTTGATGGGCAGAGACAGACAGAACAAAGAGAGAAGGGTGTCATCACGCATTAGTGTAATGATGGTGAATAAGCCGCAGGAATCAAATGACTCATACTCTGCATCACAAATCATGGCAATTCTCACATGACTCAAGATGGAGGGCCTCCCTGATGCCCCTGAGGGATGATGACTCTCATGGTGCCAAGATATCTGATTTTGCACTGGATTACATAACCACAAGACACATGGGAATTAAGGGCATTTCAGATATTTTCACACAATAAATATACTTCTCAAATTACATAAACAGTAAAATGAGTTTAATGTTTAATGTTTTAACCTGTACAGTATTTTTACTGTATTGCTTTGGTTTAGGCAGCAATAATTTTACTGGTCACACATTTCTAGCAAACATCACATACACACAGCTGTAAGCGCATGAAAACAAAGAGACTTCCATTTACTCAGTCTTGTAATCTAATGAAATTGTATTATGGATTGGCTAATTTATGAGTCCATTGGAAGTACAATGTTCAGCTTGGAATGGCAAACATCAAGAGAGAATGTTTAATTAGCTTTTTAAATTACGTTAAATTGTAAGGCAAATGCACATTCACAGGGAGGAGAAATTGCATTTTATCTTTAAATATTCAGTTATGCTTTTTCTTTCTCTTTCTTTCTTTCTTTCTTTCTTTTTAAATAGTAATCACTGACCCAGTTTTTACTATAGCTAAATAACAACTTTGATTCGCAACTTTAGTTTTATACCCAGCAGAGAGACATATAGAGAGATCGTTTGCTGTGTTGGGATAAATCAGCAGTGCATATACTGTAAGTGTAAGGACTGCATAATTACCCAATCCCAGACCACCATGTGTGGAGCCACTGTGTGCCTAGTCCTTAGAGCTCAAGAAAGACAAAATTGCTCTCTATTATTGAGTCTTAATTGAATCTTCCGAGTTTAAGTGATATCAATGTCAACAGCTGAGGATAATTTTTTTAACAGCTTTGTGAGTGTTTGTGTGCAGCTTTATTAAACAGGACATAGACAATGATGAACCTCTCATGAAGAAACTCATATATATATTTGTTTATTTTATTACCACATAAACCAAGGTAATGTGATCTCTGGCTAGTGTTTGGCTGAAATGCTAACCAGTATCTCCACATACAAAAAAGGCTCTTGATGTTAATCTGTCAGAGGGCTGGATGTGCATTCCCAGAATATCATCAGAAATGCAAGAGGCATGCTGAGAGGCTGCTGTGTGTCTGTCAGTAATGAGAATTTCATCCCAGATGGGAGAACTCTGGATGTGGAGATGTCAGCTTTTGAACATAACCTTGATTTGCACTGATAATTTAGCCTCTTTGGCTGTGAGTATGAATATTCACAAACTGCTTTGTATCTACCAGCTATGAGATGGCTTAACATTCAGGTATCCTTAACACTACAATTGGGAACTGCACCTACTGTGTAACTGTGACAGCATATCATAGGAATCTTATTCATGTGCGATTTTACAGAAAACAACAATAAATTAATGTCATGCTACTTTCAGGATAACAGTATTATTCAATAGATTGGGGTCAGTTTTTAACTGAAGTCCCTTATTACTTACCAAGGCTGCATTTAATTTACTATAAGTAACAGTAATATATATTTTAAAATAATGCTTTTCTTTTTTAATCTTATAATTTAATCTATGTACTGTATGTGATGGCAAAGTTAAATTTTCGTTAGAAATAATGCTAATATTCTAATTTGGAGCTCAAGAAAAATGTGTGGTTATTATTTATTATCAATGTTGAAATCATATGCTGCTTATTGTTTTTGTCAAAATTCTGTTTGAAATAGACCCCCTCCCCCATACTTTTGATTGTTTAATGCACCCTTGTTGAATAAAAGTATTCATTCAATAATGATAATAATAATAATAATAATAATACTCACAGTTTGACTGTTGGAAAAACATGATAATTGTGTCCATGATAATTGTGGTGGACATTCCTGACCTTTCTGGCCAGTTTACTGAGCACTGACTTCAGCTGCATACCGCTATGTTGCCCAAAGCAGCACTGTTAGCTCAGAGAGCCAGTTAACACTAATCCTGTTCACCTTCACCTCTTCACCTTGCTTAGTCTCAGATCAACAAGAGACTTAAGGTGGACTATGTACAGTACGTATGACAAGAGTCAATAATAACTTTCTATTGATGAAAATTATGTGTGTAATGCTCCAATTCCCAATATTTAGCTTTTTACATTTACACTTGTTAACCCAGGGTTGCTCTACAGCCTGGGTGTTATGAAGAGAAGGATGCGGGCGGATCCAAATGCGAGCTTTTATTAAACGACATCGACAAAGACATGGTCATATACAGGTTTGGTCAAACATAGGCAAACAGGTATACAGACAGCAAGACACAAGAGACAACCATGAGACAGGTGAGGGTCGATCAACGGTGAACGTAATCTAAGGGGCTAGGCAAAAGGGTGATCCACTAGACAGGTTCATACAAGGGGCAAAACAGAGTCCAAAAACGACAAGACAAAGCGTAATCCAAGACAGGCGAAGATCAGGACACGGATGACTGGACTATGAAGAAACAAGACTAAAGATACTCAGATGGCTTTGTACAGTAGCTAACACAGGGCGCATTACATGCTAAACAGGCATTGGGAGCGAGGCTCTGGGAGGTCAGACAAGACGTGACAGGGCTCTGGGAGGTCAGCTGAGACGGGGCTTGACTCTGGACGACCAGCTGAGACATGACTTGACTCTGGACGACCAGCTGAGACGTGACAAGACTCTGGAAGATCTGCTGAGACGTGACGAGACTCTGGACGACCAGCTGAGATGTGACTTGACTCTGGACGACCAGCTGAGATGTGACTTGAACCTAGCATTGCTTTCGTCATCGAAAATTAAGACAAAATATCGTTGTCAACGAACCTTTATCATGTGACGAAAATGAGACGAGAAGCATTCATTATTGTCATTATTATTTTTTTCTGTTTGGCACAAGTTTTTTTTTTTTAAAAATGCCTTAAGAGCATATAAAACAATCTTCTCCTCTACTTTCAACTGTCCGTTACAAGTTCAGTTAAATGTTCTATAATTGGTTGTTAATAATCTGTTCACTGATTGGTTAAAGCTGACGCGGCTACCGCTGCCACTCACAAAAAGCTACAATATTTTTATCTTTGGCTGCGCCTGCCTTGAAGCACCGTGCCTGTGGGAGCGGCGGGATTTGGTTGCACGAGCACCGCTTGCGCTCCGCCTCCGCGCCGCCAGCGAAACCTCCCGTGGTTTGCTGCTTTCTGTATATCTCCCATTGAAAATGCACTGGACACTCACGACTGCCGCATCCCGTGTGAAAGGGCCTTAAGAGACATCTCAAGGCATTCCAGAATAAAATTGAGGTAAGTCAAAACAATAACGGAACGTTACTTTCTATTTTAGAATGCTCATGCCAACTCATGAAACTGTGGTTAATGTGTCTCATTTTAATGTTAACTTTAATCGTTAGCCACTGGAGCTGAAAATGACTGAGACAAACATGCATGACTAGCGTGTGTGTGTATATTAGTTTGTGAGAAAGTGTTAGGTGGGTTAACGTGTATGTGTGTAATACATTGCTGGGTCAATACTATATTGACTGGGTTAAATAGAATTGCATTACTAAAAAGAGACTAAAATAAAAATTTCATTGACTAAAACTAGACTAAATGTCATCAGTTTTTGTTGACTAAAACCAGACTAAAATGTCATTAGTTTTCGTAGACTGAAACTAGACGAAAATAGTCATGGATAATTCTGACTAAAATTAGACTAAAATGCTTAGACTTTTAGTTGACTGAAAGTTGACTAGACTAAAAAAGAGTATGAACGTGACTAAAATTAATAAAAACGTCTCAGTTACGTATGGTAACCCTCGTTACCTGATGGAGGGAACAGAGACGTTGTGTCATATGTACAACACTAGGGGTCGCCCTTGGGAGCCCAAACACCTCTGATAGTTTGAGAAAAGGCCAATAAAATTGGGTGTGCAGATTTGCATAGCTGGCCACGCCCCGGATATCCGGGTATAAATAGGGCAGCGCATGCTTTGCTCGCTGATTCTGTTCTGAGGAGTCAAAGCATCTCAACTCACTCAGAGGCGGTCCAGAGTTGTGGCATGGAGGACACAACGTCTCCGTTCCCTCCATCAGGGAACGAGGGTTACCATACGTAACCAAGACGTTCCCTATCTGTCGTACACTCTTGTACGGGGTTGGGTGGCGGTATAAAGTGAATATCATTAGTGAAGGGACCTGAGGTGGGCCCCACCCTAGGGGGGACTACCAAACTCAGAACCTAGAGACAGGCAGGTCCCAGGGGAAACACCGCACTACAGAGAGTTATAGGTGGAAATTACACACGAGGCCACATGAGGAGACACTACATATGGGGCACAAATCCAACCAAGAGATAGCAAGTAATCTTACCTTGTGTTGGATATTTGTAACAAGTTCCTCCGCTAAAACCAGCTACGACCAGAAGTGCCAAATGATGGAGAGGATGTTCAGGGTTCATGCTAGGAAACCTACTGAAACTGGAGAAGCGTAATCACCCTGAGGGGAAGTGCTTAAGCAAGCACTACACCAAACCAGAGTGCTGAGTCAAAGGGTTTGCGTTCAAGCAAACACTGGATCTATGCGCAGGTTGTAAATCTGGCAAGTGTATTAGGTGTAACCCAACCTGCAGCTCTGTAGAAGCTGAAGCAGAAAGGTGCCTATCCAGGCCTCCTTGGAGGGGGGATAGCACAGATTTGATGCCGCAACTCCGTGGGTTCTACCCTTAGGAAGAACACCTGTGCCATTTCCAGGACATGCCACCGCCTGGGGGAGGGGGCTCAGTCCTGTATGAGGTGCTTACCACTACGGGTGGAAGGTTTCTGGAGGCTTCCTGGTTGCGTCCAGGGACCATAGAAGGAAGTTCCAGAAATCTGGGTGCGGGTGCCAGATTGTGCCCTTCCCCTGAGGAAGGAGGTTCCTTCTCAGGGGGATGTGTCAGGAAGAAAACGCTGGTAGGAGCACGAGCTCCGAGAACCAAGTTCCGTTGGGCCGAACAGGGCTACCAAGAGGATCTGTTCCGTGACCTTCCCGACATTGCACCATGTCTGTGCAATAAGGCTCACTGGGGAATAAGCCGCACGGTCAGCTGAGTGCCAATGGATCTGAACCGAGGGAGTCCTCTGTCAGACCGTACCACCACTGGCAATGAGCGGATTCTGGTGAGGCAACAGATCTACCTGTGCCTGGCCGAATCAACTCCAAAACAGCCGGACCGTCTGAGGGTGGAGCCTCCACTCACCTCAGGGCGAACCTGTCACCCGGAAAGTAAGTGGCGTACAGAAGCCTGAGTCTGTGCTGGATCTAGGGCAGGAGATGGTGGGTGAGTTGTGACATGCGAAAGTAGTGAAACTTAGCCGAGACCAAACTGAGGTACCTTGCCTGTTTCATTAGACAAACTGCATTTTCATATTCCTTCTTTTCCAAATTAACACCTGCTACTGAATTATTTTTAAAGATGTAAAAGTGGAGAGCTTGTTTTATTTAATTTTATATTTCATAGTGGTCAGTGTACGCCACAGTCGCTGTGTTGTCAGTGCAGACCAACACTTGTCAACAAGTGCTTGCGTTTAAGTACATTAAATTAATAAACTATATTACAAATTTGGTCATTTAATGTCAAGTGTTAATGGTATTTAACGACCACAGCATCTTGTCTCTATTGGCAACACACACCATTTGTGTGGATTGCAAGTGACGTCGCAGGTAGCTGAGAGTGCAGGTGGCGATTGCGAATGACATTGTAATTTAGTTTCTTTTTTCTTGTCTTCACAACCTGGCTACTGTTGTAAAATGTTGAGTGCAGTCGTCTGAGAGTGCAGGTGTCTGAGAGTGCAGGCGTCTGAGAATGCAGGTGCATGTCTGCAGCCAGACCCTTCTCGAGGGGATAGGCTCTATCTCACCCTTTCCCAGGAGGGCTGCGATTTCCGCTTAAAGAACCACAGCATCCTTGCCCTGAGCCGATTTGTAAGAGAATGCCATAGATCTTGGCGGATGCCTCGCAACCTGAGTCGCGTAGCCAAGTCAGGTAGTTCTGAGAAGCTTAAGGGGAGGGATGGGGCCCAACGTCTCGGGACTCTGCTAGCAGTCTCAGGGAACTACACCCGACGTACCTGGAATGGGGATGTCGTGGCTGGATAGAGCAAAGAGCGCCGTGCTTGGAGATAAAGCCCCAAGAACACGGGGTGTCTTTGCCAACATGCAGAGAAGCAGGTAAGTGGCCAACACACCCTGGTCTGCGGGGAGGGGGGGTGGTGGTGGCAGTGACTGTCTGCGGGGTTCTAGAAAGCCTACTGACAAGCTGATGTTGCCACCTTCCCGCAAGAACTTTGACTGTTGGGCAGGTCTGGCTGGAGGCCCAGCTGTCGCGGGGCCTCAGGAGTTCTATAGGGGGCCGTCCGTGGTGACGAACAGACAGGAGTAGTCGGGGGTACAGGGCCAGAGCCTGACCCATGGCTGAGGCTGGATACATGATGGCCTCTGTCTGCTCTTTTTACTACCATGAAGAACTTGCGTGCAAATTCTATCACGGTGTTGCCAGAAGGACCAACCTGGAAAATGGGGGTAAGAGTGTGCGCCACAACTTTATAGCTCAGAGAGCGTAATTGGTCATTGTACGCAGTTCCTGTAGCTCTAGGTTGGAACCACCCTCGTACAGAACTCACAACGCCACAACCTGAATGCCCAGAGGATGGCCGTGGCATGTAAAGCAGACACAGCTTGTCCAGAAGCCATGTAAGCCTTGCCTGGAAAGAACTTACAGGCCATGGACGGGAGTCATGGGAGGAACCCATTAAGCAGTGGTGTTTTGCAGGGAGTACCCCGCAATTGCCCCCTCCGCCTGGGGAACCTCTGAAACCCCCTCGCTGGAGGAGAGGTTGGTATATCACGTTGCAACTGTTTTTTTTTTTTGTTTTTTTTTTTAAACGGGCTTTCCGCGAATTCATCAACTTCTCGTGCACTTCCAGGAAACAGGCACTGGAAACGAGTGTACAGGTCATTACTTAGATGTCTATTAATCAGACCCTTCTTTGCTGCCCGTTTCAGGCATGGCCACCATTTTAGTGTCCACCTCAAACTGAGAATCAGCCCCCCGCAGAGGTTTGCTCAGCTTCAGCTTCAAACAGCTTACGCCCTCCTAGCGATGCTGCCGCTAACCATTTTCGCCCATTTAGGAGCTCCGAATAAGAAAGTCAGCTGTACTGAGACAGACTAACAAACTCATCTGGAAGCTCGATCGAGGGACGCGAGGAGCGAGAGGTTTGTGGGGTTTTCAACCGCCGGAACCTTCTCTGCTTCCTAATGCTTGCCACCGACGCACATCGCAGTGGCCTCGTACCTGGAAGTAGAAGGACCGGAGCAGGAAGCAGTCGAGGTGAGCCGCGGCTTCACGTAAAACCACGTGGCTCACGAGCAAAGAGCGCCCATGATCATGTTCTCGCAAGCAAAACATGAATCAACAACAAACGCTGCATCAGCGTGAGCATAACTCAACACTGAACACAACGGTCGTGTCGATCGTTTGGGGAGGTAAGCTGCAACCATGATGACACGGAGGGAGAGGCATGTTTACCAACACACAATCCCAATGGTGCCAGTTCTTTCAGTAATTACTCTTTTAGGAGGAAGATTGCTCTTCAAGGTCGCCGTCGAAGCACCCAAGGGAACTCTCACAACACTTATCTGTGTTTGAGAAGGGAGAGACCGCTGCTTGTGCCATGAATCCAACGACGAAGAGGTGAATGGTGCAGCTTCTCACAGAGAGACGCTGTATTCGACCCCGAAGAAACAGAATGAGTGAGAAGAGCATGCGCTGCCCTATTTATACCCAGATGTTTGGGGCGTGGCCAGCTATGCAAATCTGCACACACAATTTCATTGGCCTTTTCTCAAACTATCAGAGGTGTTTGAGCTCACAAGGGCGACCCCTAGTGTCGTACACTTGACACAACTCAGAGTGTACGACAGATAGGGAACTAAAATGACAGCTTCACACAAAGACTAGACTAAAACTAAAATTAAAATGGGCCGCCAAAAACAACACTACTTGACCCAGGAATAACAGCAACTTGACTTGACTTGGCTCATGAAGAACAGCTGTGACTTGGCTCATAAAGATCAGCTGTGACTTGACTTGGCTCATGAAGATCAGCTGTAACTTTTCTTGACTCAGGAACAACAGCTCTGACTTTGCTTGACTCAGGAACAACAGCTTTGACTTTTGACTCAGGAACAACAGCTTTGACTTTGACTCAGGAACAACAGTTGTAACTTGACGACTTAGGAAACAACTTTGACTTTGCTTGACTCCAGGAACAACAGCTGTAACGGCGACTTGACTTAGAAACAGCGACTTTGCTTGACTCAGGAACAACAGCTTTGACTTTGCTTGACTCAGGAACAACAGCTGTAACTTGATGACTTGACTTAAGAAAACACAGCTTTGACCTGCTTGACTCAGGAACAACAGCTTTGACTTTGCTTGACTCAGGAACAACAGCTGTAACTTGACTTGACTTAGGAAGAACAGCTCTGACTTGACTTGTCTCAGCTGTGACGTTACATGACACCGGGATGGCAGCAGTGACATGACGGAGCATTGTTGTCACCACCATTTTGTGAACAGGCTCCATTGTCACCCCCATTATATGATCGCGCTCCAGTGCAGCTGCCATTATATGATCACGCTCTGGTGCAGCTGCGATTTCACGAGCGGGTTGAATTACCAGAGTAATGATCAGCACATCGATTGTCCTGGAGCATGAATGTCCCGGAGCGTGCGGTAGACTAAACTTTGCGGCCGCCATCACCACGTTGTCGTGTTCTTCCTCCGCGACACCCACAGTGAATGGCGAGTCTGCACACAATAAAGCAAAGTCCACAAATTGACAGAGAGAAACACGGACCCTCGCGTCTCAGTTTAAATTTTAGCGGCTGGTTAATTCCTTCAAGGAAAAAGTCAAAACACAGTCCAGCAGATCAGAATAACAAACAATGTCCAAATACTCCTGAATATAGCCCTCAAGCGATCGTGTGCCTTGCTCGAGGGTTAATAACATTCTTACAATATCCATACCTGGGTGATGTCTGTGTGAAAAGCTGCTGGGTCCTTGGGGGCCAGAGTATTCTGAAGGATGCGTGAAGCGGGCGGATCCAAATGTGAGCTTTTATTAAACGACATCGACAAAGACATGGCCATATACAGGCTTGGTCAGACATAGGCAAACAGGTATACAGACAGCAAGACACAAGAGTATTTCGTGACACAGAAGAGGGTCGATCAATGGCGAACGTAATCCAAGGAGCTAGGCAAAAGGGTAATCCACTCAACAGGCGAGAGTTCACACGAGGAGCAAAACAGAGTCCAAAAAACGAAGGGTAATCCAAGACAGACGAAGATCAGGACACAGATGACTAGACTATGAAGAAACTAGACTAAAGATACTCGGATGGCTCCGTGAAGTAGCTAACACAGGGCGCGTTACATGCTAAACAATACTCGGCGAATGGGAGAAGGAAGTCCAAGGCTTATATAGAGTGTCTAATTGGATGCGGCTGTGTGTCACCAGAGCAATGAATGATGAGGAACGTAGTCCGGGTGTGGTGCAACAGTCTGTGTAATGTGAATGGCAAGGCTGGGTTAACTGGGTTAACATGGCTTCCCTGGTGAAAAAACAAGCATATGCTGGTGGGTATGTTTTGATGCTGGGATGCTGGTTAGGTATGTTTTGATGCTGGTTTAAGCTGGTCCTTTGCTGGTTTATCCTGGTCATGTTGCTGGTCAAGGACCAGCATAAACCAGCAAAGGACCAGCTTAAACCAGCAAAGGACCAGCATAAACCAGCTAATGACCAGCTTAAACCAGCATCAAAACATACCTAACCAGCATCCCAGCATCAAAACATACCTACCAGCATATGCTGGTTTTTTCACCAGGGTTATCATGTTCCATGTTAGGCTCTTTAGTCTTATTTTAAAACTCAACTTTAGACATTCTGCTAACTACAGTGCCTTGTGAAAGTATTCATACCACTTCTTTTTTTGTTCTAGTTTTATGTTGCAGCATTATGTTAAACTGCTTTAAATTACTTTGTTTCACCACATCAGTCTACACTTGCAAATAAAGCATGAAACAGATTTGTGACAACTTCACAAACGTATTAAAATTAAACACTAAAATAAGTACATTGCATAAGTATTCATACTCTTACCTCAGTACTTAGTTAAAGCAACTTGACAGCCTCAAGTCTTTTTGGATATGATGCGACAAGCTTTGGACATCTGCTAAGGAGAAGAAGAAATTGACTGTTGCCCAGTGGTCCAAAGTCCTCTTTTTTTTTAGATAAGAGCAAGTTTTGTATTTCATTTGGAAACCAAGGTCCTAGAGTCTGGAGGAAGGGTGGAAGCTCATAGCCCAAGTTGCTTGAAGTCCAGTATTAAGTTTCCACAGTCTGTGATGATTCGGGGTGCAATATCATCTGCTGGTGTTGGTCTACTGTGTTTTTGAAAAAACCAAAGTCACTGCACCCGTTTACCAAGAAATTTGAGAGCACTTCATGCTTCCTTCTGCTGACCAGCTTTTTAAAGATGCTGATTTCATTTTCCAGCAGGATTTGGCACCTACCCACACTGCCAAAAGTTGGTTAAATGATCATGATGTTGGTGTGCTTAACTGGCCAGCAAACTCACCAGACCTGAACCCCATAGAGCAGAGGTCTCAAACTCAGTTCCTGGAGGGCCGCAGCTCTGCAGAGTTTAGCTCCAACCAGCTCCAAACTCACACCTGCTTGGAAGTTTCTAGTAATCCTGAAGACCTTGATTAGCTGGATCAGGTGTGTTTGATTAGGGTTGGAGCTAAACTGTGCAGAGCTGTGGCCCTCCAGGAATTGAGTTTGAGACCAGTGCCATAGAGAATCTACAAGAACCATAAAGAATCTATGGGATATTGTCAAGAGGAAAATGAGAAACAAGAGACCAAAAAAACAGATGAGGTGAAGGCCACTGTCAAAGAAACCTGGGCTTCCATACCACATCAGCAGTGCCACAGACTTATCACCTCCATGCCACGCCGAATTGAGGCAGTAATTAAAGCAAAAGGAGCCCCTATCAAGTATTGAGTACATATACAGTAAATGAACATACTTTCCAAAAGGCCAACAATTCACTAAAAATGTGTTTTTTTATTGGTCTTATGAAGTATTCTAATTTGTTGAGATTTGTTGAGACAGGGTTTTTGTTAACTGTGAGCCAAAATCATCACAATTAAATTTCACAATTTGTGTTGAATTACTGAAATAAATGTATTTTTCCACTACATTCTAATTTATTAAGATGTACCTGTATCTCACACAGGGATCGCACTGGCATAGTGTTTAGGAATGTTCATGCACAATTTAAACACATAAACCACATGATTTTAGATTAAAAAAATAAAACATTTTAGAAAAGAACGGCAACATCACGAATGTCTGAACCAATGAGCTTTAAGCTGTGTCATCATCCAGGCGTTTCCCATCGTGCTTTTGGTCAGCGCAGTCGGTGGGGAGCTACTGCACATGACTGCACAATCCGACACAGCCGTTCTTGCGGTGATCACCGGTGATCGATTCTGTGCAGAATTTACTCATCTCAAATGAGCCTTTTGATATCATACAACTTTGACGTCAACAGTCAACAGAGGTGAAATTATAGAACTAAAGACATGAAACATGAAAACCAAAAGCAAAACCAACCATGAAGAGCAGGTCAAGGGGGTGAATAATTTTGATTGTATAGTTAGCAGAATATCTAGTGAACTATTGAAACAATGTGTAACCATTTAGGGTGTCAGTATGATTGACTGAACATACTCAGAACATGCCCTGTTAATAATGGGTTGTCTCACAGTGTCTGCAAAGCAATGTTTTTAAACCCCTTTTTAAAATTACAGGTGTGAAACATTTCTTTACCCAGAGTGATAAGAATGGGTTTTGAAAGGCTATAACTTAGGGTTAAGAACCATGAAATGAGTTTCAACTTGGCTAATATAATTCTTGCAACATGGCCAATTAAGAAGTATTAGCATGTCAAACCATCACTGTACCATGGTACTACCACAGTACTTTTCTTTGTAAGAGAGGTGCATAAAAATCTTGGTGCATAGATGATCACCCCTCTTCTTATGAATATTGTCTTCATTCATTTCATTACATTAATTTATCTCAATACTTTAGACTTTTCATTTCATGGCTGGACTGCTGATACTCACTGTTGGATAGCTTCTTGTATCTTCTACACATCTCTTCACAGAGATGGGAAGTAACGAAGTACAAATACTTTGTTACTGTACTTAAGTAGATGTTTCTGGTATCAGTACTTTACTTCAATATTTATTTTTCGGACTACTTTTTACTTTTACTCCTTACATTTGTACATAAATATCTGTACTTTCTACATCTTACATTTTCAAAACAGGCTCGTTACTCTAGTTTTAATCACCATTTGATGGATCACCATTCGATAACAAATCTCTAATAAATCATGGCTCGGTTAGTCTTTTCTGACGCGCACCGCGTCTCCGCCAAAACGGTTTCTATCAGAGTAATCATTGCAAGTGGCTCGAGAATGGAGTGGAAGCGCCAGGGTGGATCATAGAGGCAAAACTAGTGACCTGTTCAGGACTTCAAGTGCAGGACTTTCATCTGTAAACAGGTTGCTAAGAGTTGCTATCAGTTTAATGCTTAACTACAGCAGTCGTACTATAAACGAAACTAAACTAAAATACTATCACTCAAAATACTCTATACTAAAGGACACCACTACTATCTACTGTAAAGTTACAGTGGTAATTTAGCAAACAAATGTTCTAAAACATCGTTTTGTAAAACGTTCAGGGAGCTAGGGTAGATAACAAAACAACCCTTACGAAATTTAAAACCAAAGTCCATGGTTACTATAGTTACACCATGGTAACCACAAATGAGTGTAGCGTCTGGACCAATCAGACATACATTAATTGTTACATTTAACAAATAGTCTTTAAACACAACAGGCCAGCTACATGCTGGAGCTCTGGAGACAAACCCCCCCAGAGCAACTAACACCCCAAAAGGGCTCAGTTGCCAGGACAACGATCTGATACCACAGGTTTTATTACTTCAAGGAATGCACATCTGCCCATGCTACATTTGCCATAGGAAAGACACAATGCCTATAGACTCTTTCCTATTCATTCACAGACAAACCTTTCTTTGACCTTCCTATCACACATAGCCCAGGTCATTGTGTACAGTATTACTGCATTGTATTTTAATTTTGTCTGTTGTATTTGTATTCGTCTTTCTACTGTTTTATGCATGTATTATGATAGATGACTAGTAGTATAACCCACCTATGTCATGCTTGGACTCTTTGAGTTCGTATTTTAATGATCTAAAAGATGGTGTAAATTAGATGTTGATACCTTCGCAACATATTAGTGTTTTAAGAAACCTTAGTAGTTTTTGCATCAACACCCAGTCGAATTACATATGCAAAATACCATGCTCACGGACAAAGAGTCGTAAACTTTCCCTCCAAAGGTAAAAGTTTCCATTGGTTCGCGGACCTCCTGGAGGCGCAGCCTCCAGAGAGCTTAAAGGCAAACGGTTGACCGCCTCCCTAGTTCTTCCTTCTTCTTCGCTCTCTTCACTTTCTCCTTCGTCTGCAACATCTTCTGATTGCTGCCCGTGTGGAGGAACCCACGGGGAGCCTGAGCCGGCACAGGGCGTGCCCGGCGGGCCCGGCGGGCCCGACAGGCCCAACATACAGAGCTGTGGCTCTCGACCACAAAGAGCCAGACAGTTCCACTCAAACCTGGAATTCATCTTCATGACTCGCCTCAGCCAGTCAGTGGTTCTTGGAGAACCTAAGAAGATGAGCTAGAACTCTGCAGGACTTCCCTAAGCGTGCGCCAGGCCTTGCGGCCTTGTCTTTCCATTCCTCAAAGATCACAGGACTTCAGCTGGGTCCCTCTCAGCTCTTGGTTCTTCTTCACTTTTCACATGGGAAGAAACTCCCAGTCACCAACGAGTCAGGACATCTTTGGAATTCATCACTCTTCAGACCCGGAAGAACGTGATTGCAATTCCAAAACCACCACTGCTTCAAACCACCAAGACTTTCAGAGACTGCATTTGGACACTTGTTCGACGACCAAGGCAATGCAAGTATCGTACACTTAACTAAACATACAGAGGTTTAGTATAAGCTGTAGACAGCACTGATGGTTTCACAGCAGGTGGTTAACTGACTCTTTTCATAGCTTCATTTCCTTGTCTCTCTCTAACTGCTTCTCACTGACCATTCCCCCATGTATGAGTGATTTCATGTTTGTTTGTTTAGATTAGTTATGTGTTAGTCCTTCGTTAATAAACTATGGTGCACAAATTACCTGAGTTTTGATTCTGATTCTGCTTTGCAAATTAATGTCCCTTTACGATTCCGATTCGAGCTACATGCTCTAATGCAATGGTACTTTAAGAAAGTTATTTTCTGTGGCTAAGAAAATATCACTTCTTATAGTTGATATAAAGATTATACTGAATGTTCGCTGAGCGAACAGATTAGTTGATGGAAAATTGATTCTGCTACAGTTACTACTGGCAGCTGATATAAGTAATTGTAATTAATCATAATTAATTGTAATTATTTATATACATTTCCCTTTGAGCTAAAATCGCGACATGAGTTATGGTTTTGTTACACTAACCATAGTATAACCATGAAATGTGTAGTAAAACTATGGCTGTAGTTAAATTAAAACGGATTGTAATCAGTCCACAAACAAACAAACAAAAAAACAAAACAAAAAAAACAAAACAAAAAACAAACATGGTTACTATACTTTTACTCTAATAAACCATAGTTAATTTTGTTAAGAGAAAAATATCACTCATGATAATGTAATAACATGTTCAGTATTAGGATTTTTCTGTAAGATATTGTCATGATGTAATCATTATTGTACTAATTTTGATATTTAGGCAATTTAGAAAATATAGTTTTCTTAAATCTATAGTATTTAAGCCATTTTAAGATTTACAACAACACCTGGTCATAATGTAATACTTTAAATTGAATGTAAATTAAATTGTTACTGCAAATAGAATATAAGGAAGAGGTTGTTTTGCAACAAGGTGGAGACAGTTCTGCTTATAACAGTAAATGGCTAATGGGAAAAGTGACAGGTATAATAAAATTAGTGAAAAAAGCAAACACACACAAAGTGAGATGCAGAGAGATATCATGGAAAATGAAGAGACTGAAAAGGAAAATGGAAGTGAAGGTATTTTTCAAGAGAGAGCCTTTTTTGTTTTGCATGGCCCCAGCCTAAGGTTTTTAACATTTATTTAAATGTGTTGATCATACAAAAAAATAGGGTTGTCCATGGTTTCAGAATTTGTTGTGGGTGCGGGATGGCCTGGATGAGTGTGAAATTTCCCAGCCTGAAATTTTGTCCGGCCCTGTTCTACATGGTGGTTGTTTAGCCTTGATACATGCATTAGGTAACCAGTTTTACCTGTAAGTTATTTTGTATTAATGTGTCAATATGATGTGAGGTCCAGTTACCAGTGTGACACTAAAACGGGCAGTAGTAATGGGTGCTTTTTTACTTAAGTGCATGTCTGAACCCATACTTAAGTAGTAGTCAGTACTTCTACTTTTACCAGAGTATTTTTAAACATGAGTATCTGTACTTCTACTTGAGTGAAGGATGTGTGTACTTTTGCCATCTCTGTCTCTTCAAGCATATCGAAAATACTCAGATACTCCCAACCATCATTGCCCATTTACATTTCTTCAAGATTCGTGAAAAACAGCAAAAAAGACAT
Organism: Labeo catla; assembly: GCA_012976165.1. Classification (NCBI taxonomy): domain Eukaryota; kingdom Metazoa; phylum Chordata; class Actinopteri; order Cypriniformes; family Cyprinidae; genus Labeo; species Labeo catla. The sequence goes on from VONZ01000767.1 coordinate 239,794, forward strand.
GAAGAATAGCTTACCTCTACAATTCCCATGTGTTAAAGGGTTAGTTCCCAAAAATGAAAATTAGCCTATTACTCACCCTTGAGGCATCCTGGGTGTATATGACTTCCTTCTTTCAGATGAATGCAATCAGAGTTGTATTAACAATTGTTCTGGCTGCTCCAAGCTTTATTAAAGGGGTCATCAGATGCAAAGTTCACTTTTCATGTTGTTTGAACATAAATGTGTGTTGGCAGTGTGTATATATATCTACCCTAAAATGATAAAAATCCACCCAGGGGTTCTTATTTAACACTTATGTACTGTTACGGGTTAGTTTGACACAATTTGATTTTTGAGTTGTCGGAAATATCAGTTAACTTATGTTTTGTGACTTTTTCTCATATAAAGTCATAAACATGCATGCAAAGTTTTGACACGTCCACAAAATTTTTTAAGTTCGTACTGTTCCCGGGTCAATTTGACCCGCCTATTTTAATGTTCTAAGGCGACTCTACAGACCCAAATAATAACATTTACTGGTTATTTTTTGTTATTTTAGTTTTCTACTATCAAATGAAGTTAAAAATATTAGCTTTCCCCCATTCATTTCAATACAGAAAAATATTTTGTCAGCCTCATGAACATGCATGCAAAGTTTCAACATGCTGATGTGTTTTGACATGAATAATAAAAAAAAAAATGTTACGTTCGTACACAACAAATTTTAGGTTGATATTTAAAAAAAAAAAATTTTTAAGTAAGATTTTGTGGATGCAGTACCAAACTTTTCCACCAGATGATATAGGACTCTTGATTTCCATTTGAAGAGTTCAGATGCAAAACCAGCTAAAAGCCATCTCGGTCAAAAATGAGATAATGATACTGAGTGAATGCTCCTGACACATAATATGCGTCCATCAAATACTTTTACTTGAAACTCGCTAAATTCCAGCCTCAGCCCAATCAGAAGTACCAGTACTTACATAGAAACCTATACAAAGTAGCCAGAAAGAAATGCTAATTTTAAAGAAATAGGTCAGATGGATTTAGGGGCTTTTGCATCTGAACTCTTCATTTATTGTTTGAGTGTTCTGAATTATGTTTTCATAATTTTCTAAATATTTATGAAGTATACATCCTATTCAGAAATAGTTTTGGCAGTAACTTTAATATTTGATTTGAATTCAATCTCCAAAACACATAAAATGTACATATAAAATACATATAGAATAAGGGTGCGTTTGCCATCATATCACAAATGGAGAATCTATCACTATTTATCTATTGCTCTGTCACCAAATATGAAAACTAGAGTCTGAAACCTTTCAAATGATATATAGTTTGTCATGATTACTTTAGGTTCAGATTACGGTATTATCATTGAAATATGTGTAATCACAAACATCCGACAGGCAAGGGGGAGGGGCAGTCAAAAATAGTTGTTAAAAACATTTCTATAAATCATAAATTCAGATATTCATTCTTTGTAATGTGTGAAAAGTAATAATGTTTTAATAACAAGGTTCGGGAGAAGCACAATCAGATAATCAACCAATTCAGTACAGGTGTAACTCGTGTAGCTAATCATCCGATAGCACGCCAAAATATGCTTACTATTTGCTCAACCTGATTAGATGTAAGAGTGAACTCATGAATTGATATTAAAAGTTAATTGATTGTACTTGATTGTATGTTTTTTTTTTTTCATATTGTAATTTTTGTGGAATGACAGTCTAACACAGGTCAATTTGACCTGGACCATACAGGAAATCACCTGTTTTCGAACAGTACATGAGGGTTAATCTGTAAAAAATTATTTCCCCTTTTTCAAATCAAGCCATTCTCAGCTTCTTGTCTGTCTGACATCACACCAACAGAGGTCACTCCTACGATAGATTAATTGACACTGGTATCTTACCTTAGACCCGCCCTGATGAGCTGTAACAGTCCGATCGCCATTGTTTCGATAATGGAGCAGGGACATAGACAAGAATGGCTCCTAAGTGACTGAGGTGTTCTGTTGTTGGATGTAATATTGAACATAGAAGTCGTCATTTACTCCAGACATCTGAAGGTGCAGGAGCCACTGAAGATGCAGTGGATGACTTCTGTTTGTGAAGGGAATGTACCTTCCAATCTAAATAAATGCATCTATGTTTGCGCGATTCATTCATGATCCAGCTTCACTTACAGCAGAAGTGAGTATAAGGGTTTTTTAATCTTTGCAATCGCCTTTCCTAATAACGCTAGTTAATAATTGCTAGTTAGCAAGATTTGCGGCTAAACACAGCTAAATGTGGCTAAATGCAGCCACATAAAAATCTGTCTCAGATTTTTACGTGATATACCAACTTCTCCTCCTTCACCACCCTCGTGTACTCCCCGCAAAATGCAGCCACTTGTCGGGTTCCTCCCATGACTCCCGTCCAGGGCCTGTAAGTTCTTTCCGGACAAGGCTTACACAGCTTCTGGACAAGCTGTGTCCGCCTTACATGCCATGGCCATCCTCTGTGCGTTCAGGCCATGGCGTTGTCAGTTCTGTACGAGGGTGGTTCCAACCTAGAGCTACAGGAACTGCGTACAATGACCGATTACACTCTCTGAGCTATGAAGTTGTGGTGCACGCTCTGGGAAGGGCGATGTCCACTTTGTTGGACCAGGAACGCCACCTGTGGCTTCACCTGTCAGAAATGCGGGAAATTTGAAGTCCGCTTCTTACCCCCCATTTCCCAGGTCGGTCCTTCTGGCGACACCGTGATAGAATTTGCACAATAGTTCTTCACGGTGGAAAAAGAGCAGACAGAGGCCATCATGTATCCAGCCTCAGCCATGGGTCAGGCTCCGGCCCTGTACCTACTCCTACTCCTGTCTGTTCGTTGCCACGGACGGCCCCCTATAGAACTCGTGAGGCCCCGCGACAGCCGGGCCTCCGGCCAGACCCACCCAACGGTCAAAGTTCTTGTGGGAAGGTGGCAACATCAGCTTGTCAGTAGGCTTTCTAGAACCCTCGTTAGGCTTCTAGTTTTTCCTCAGACGAGCAACCCAGAGGAGGCGGGCTAACTGACCCACCCAGATCCACAAAATCGCGAAAAAAAATCGCAGCCCCCCTGGGAAAGGGTGGGATAGAGCCTATCCCCTCAGCCAAAATGAAGAAAAGGGTTTGTCAGTACCTACTTCATTGTACCAGGATGGGTGGTCGACTCATACCAATCTTAAAACTGAGGTTTTTTGAATCTGGCCCTTTTTCAAGCTCCCATTCAAATGTTAACAGCAGCATTCAAATGTGAGCAGAGCATGCGCTGCCCTATTTATACCCAGATGTCCGGGGCGTGGCCAGCTATGCAAATCTGCACACCCAATTTCATTGGCCTTTTCTCAAACTATCAGAGGTGTTTGGGCTCCCAAAGGTGACCCCTAGTGTCGTACACTTGACACAACGTCTCCGTTCCTTCCATCAGGGAACGAGGGTTACCATACGTAACCAAGACGTTTTCTGACTTTAGCAAAGGCTTATATCGAAATCCTCCAACATTTTTTTTTTTTACAAATCATCATTTTGTGCTTCTAATTTGTGACTTTGTTTTGATCTCTCCACGCATCTGCATTCATCACTTCTGAGCAGCGCATGCACAACGCAGATGTCCTACGTCATCCGCCCGGAGCAGCTTCCGTGTACAACGAGCGCAAGCTAGATTAAAGTAATTATTACGTTCGATTCGGTAGAGGAGGCCATGTGAGGCACTTTTTATTATGGATGGATGCGCTTCATCTGACTTCATCTGAAACAACTGCCCATTGCATTAAAAAGCTTAAAGGAGCCAGAACCATTTTTAATATAACTACGACTGCATTCGTCTGAAATAAGGAAGTCATATACACCTAGAAAGCCTTGAGGGTAAGTAAATAATGGATTAATTTTCATTTTTGGGTAAACTAACCCTTTAACATTTACTTGAATTGGGCAAAGGCCAAGGAACTCCAGGAACAGGATTGGGCGCTTCTGCTTAAAAGTATTTGCAATGAAAAGTTTGCTTAACTGAGAAATGGCTTTGTGTGCTTGTGTATTATGTATAGTCTATATAATGTGCACAGGTGCATAATGTTTTTTTTCCAAAATGACATCACTAACTACAATATAATGATACATAACACTGTTTTGGTCATTTTAACAGATCCATGTGAATGGGCATCATTTTTACGAAGTTGTTGTATGTATGCGAAACCTTTCAAAAACACTAAGGAAATTTTTTTTTCGTTTTTAGTACACTGTTGTTGTGTAAACATACCCACTAGTAAGTAACATAGCCAAACATTGTTTTTGTCTGGACTGTTAATAAATTTAGTTTTAATCTCTAAAATACATAAACTCTGAAAATGTTGTGTCAGCAAAGAGATGGGACTAAGATAAGAGTAAGGACCACATGACAGGTAGCTCATCACATGGCAGTAGTCCAAGAAAAAAAAATAGATTTCTGAAAATCAAAAAAGGCAGTATAACAGTAATAACAGATAATGCATCACATGCTTGTAGATATTTATTATATTCATTTTCATTGTTTTATTTTTATGTAATATTTATGAAGTAGTATGACTCTTCCAAGATTAGTATAATGTACCAAAAGAAAAAAAAAAACATACAGTCTGTTGATATTGAGACACTGTAATAAACTGAGATACAGAAATTGTAATAGCTAGAAAAATATAAAGTTTACCACAAAATATCCATGTTCATCTGTGTGTGTGTGTGTGTGTGTGTGTGCTGTTACATTAATTAGCATTTTGGGAAATATATCAATACTATGCAGAGCACAAATTCAGAAAAACATGTTTTGAAACAGTCTGCAGTCAGTCTTAGTAAATCGTGGAGCATACAGATTTACCGTTGTTTGTGTGCATTTGTGGATGTCTGTGATTCAAGGAAAACTTGGCACAGGCCATTGCACAGAGACAGGCTCACTGCCAGCCGGTGGAATTAGCTATATAATGGAAAAATATGTCATGGTAATACAGAATGAGAAAAAAAAGACAAAGAGTGAAGACATAGAAAAGGAGGAGAAGAATGAAGGAAAAGCTGAGAAGAAGCCTATTTTATAAAGAAAAAAATATTGTTTTGCTGGAGATGGAGTGAGGTATACGTGGAATAACACTGTAAGGCATGTGTGGAAGGATGGATGCTTGGATAAACTAGATAAAAATAAAAACTAATCAAAATAACAAAATCAGTTTCAAATAACCACAAACATACACTGTATAATAAAACACACTGAGTAGGTAAAGGAAATATAATGCATGATTTGGTAGAATAGATCATAATCAGCTATGATTTATATATGTGTGTATTATTGCCCCACTATCAGTTTTTTTTTATTGTACATCTTCTATCTATTTTATCATCAGCACATTCCTGATTCCAGATTCCATTAATTAATCAAATTTGTGTTTTTGTTAACATACTAATGAGTTAGATTTAATTTAGTAATTGTGATCTCTTTTTTAGATGTATACAACAATAAGGTTAGATTCAATGAAACAATCAAGACTTGTGTGGTTTGTATTTTTGAGAACACTATTGTCTTGATGAAGTTGACAAATGGACAACATGTTTATGCTATTCATTTTCATTGGTCTTCAGTATTGTAATTCAAGTGTGACATAATGAACTGTGATGTGTTCAGTTGTGATTTGTTTTGATATAGATATTGAAACATGTCTAAAAGACACACAAGCACATTACACTACACAACACAACACAGGCAACATCTAAGAGGATGCAGTTATATATACACAATGATGGAAAACTTCTTTCTGATTCTATTCTATGTATCTTTTTTTCTGTTAAGTCAGTCCTTTAGCTAGCCAAACTGATGATAACCAGTGTTCATGTGCAGTGGGAATGAATGCCTAATTTCAGACCGCTGAGCTGGAGAGTTTGAGCCACCCCACCTCAGTATAGGCCCCTGTGATATGCCAGTACAATGCTGCCATTAGTTTGGTCCAGGATGTCTGCACTTCTGGTGTAAAGCACTCTCCAAAATCCTCCGCAAGTATCTCCAGAATAACCCCACTTAAGATCTGTTGTCAAAAGAAATAAAGTAAAATGTTAAAAAGAAAGAAAGAGGATTTAAAGACAGCACAAAGAAATCATCAGCTGGCTTTAGTAAGGGATACAGACAAATCAGTAACTTTTCTCTGGCTTACAGTGTGTTATATTTGTTTTAGAATGAAGCCAGACCAAAGCAGGTGAATAGATTATTAAGAAATTAATCTTTCCACGGTCTCTTTGGCTGCAGGATGATACACTGAAGTTCTGGTGTGCACTATATTTTATTCATCTAGAAAGGCAGCAAAGAATGTAAGTTGCAATCTGTTATCTATTACCAGACATTCAGGGTTTCCACACTGGCTAAAAAAAAAAAAAATCCAATTACTACTGGTGTTTTAATGGAAGGTATAACGCCATTTGGAATAAAAGTCCATACAGTGGCATACCTGAGGCTGAAGCAGCTCTCACAAATGGTCCTACTATGTACTATGCACCCCTGCTGCAGTCTGTGTTTGGACTATAGCATCTATTCCTGGGAACCAGTACAACTAAGGGGTGACAAACCTGCATCCTGTACATTGTTCGGTTCAGGTTGCAGAGACCCCGCAGCAGGGCGACTGGGTGACTGTGAGGTGACATAGTCACTGGACAAAACACCACTCCTCTGTTCCAAACAAAACATTAAACATGTTCTTCTCACTCAGTGACGCACCCACTGAGAAACCTGATGAAAGTACCCTAGTTATTCGCAATTCTATTGTATGGAACGTGAAAATGGAGACATCAGCCATAACCGTCCAATGTTTACTGGGAACCAGTGTGCCTGATATCTTGGCAAATTTGACAACTGGATGAGTTTTTGGGGCAGACCTGACCTGTTGAAAAGAGATGGACTTCATCCCTACAGGGGTGGTGCCGCTCTTCTCTCATAGTCTCTCATAGAAATATGGCACATAGTCTTAGAGTTTGTACTTGACTTACTGTGGCCCACATCAGGAAGCAGACAGACAGGTTAAACCAACAAAAAAGAAGATTAAAGGAAAACAGTCTGACACCATGTTATGACAAGCACACTCGTGCCCTAAAGAGAGCAGCCTGGAAAATGGAGTGCAGCTGGAAGAAAATAATCTAGAGGTATTTCATATTGTATGGAGGGAAAGTACTTTCTCCTACAGAAAACCTTTAAAAACTGTTAGATCTGATTACCTTTCTTAAACTGCGTATGAGCTATATTCTGAGCTTGGATTCCTCCCTCAGGACAGCACGCCAAATATGCTTATTATTTGCCCAATCTGATTATATGTAAGTAACTTGTAAAGCAGGGATTGTAGCAGACTAAGTGAGAATATTATATTCTTTAATGCACAATTTAAAAGCTGTAATGAGATCCATGCCCATAAATGCAGTTCTTTTGTTCATTGCATAGAAATTTACAGAGCATTTGCATCCATCTTTTACAGCTACTGTTCAAAAGTAAGTGACTAGATGCACTGCAAGTGTAATTGGTAGCTGAAAGGGTATAGGGTGACCATACGTCCTCTTTTTCCCAGACACATATTGGCCAGGATTTCTATATTGCCTAAAATATTACCTTTAACAAGTATGAACAGGAAAACAATGTCACAACCTGGATATTTTAGGCAATGTAGAAATCTTGTCCAGGACGTGTTTCAGTTTTTAGGCAAAACTGAAACAGAAGTGCCAGTGTCTTGACTACTAGCAGACATGCATTATCCAGAGCAACTTACAGGACACTCAAGACAAAGAGAGTTGGAGTGCCTTGCTCAGTGGTGATGAATTAGGGCAATGTTAGTGAAAAATAAAATTCTGACCTTGTTTTAGCATCCCAAATCTTTAATCATTTGGCTACTGCAATCTTAACACTTTATGCCAGTGTGCAAAATCCCTATTTAATCTCATCTTTCTTACTTTGAAGTACATTGGCTCCACTTTGTATTTGAGTGCATGTGCTTTTCCCACTAGTCCCAGAACAGATGAAACTTTCTCTGGGTCATGAAGGTTCTCCACAACTGTGTTGATGGCATTCATGATACGGCAGGCATGTTTCCTCAGCTGAGAGCTCTTTTCCATCTCCTCTGGATCTTCCATGTGCTGGAACTGACTGAAGTACTGCTTTGCTGAGGGGAAGTTCACAAAGAATCTGAGGAACACAGAAAAAGAAAGCAGCTAGTATTGCAACCAATGTTTAGTGAACTTCCAAGTGAAACTTTCAGGGGAATATTACAAAATTCGATATGACATTGCATATAAATACCAGAAACACACACACACACACACACACACATGTTGGGTTTACATGTTTTATGGGGACATTCCATAGGCGTAATGGTTTTTATACTGTACAAACCGTATTTTCTATCACCCTACACCTACCCTACACCTAAACCTAGCCCTCACAGGAGACTGTGCACACTTTTACCTTCTGAAAAAAACTCATTCTGTATGATTTATAAGCCTGTTTCCTCATGGGGACCTCACAAATGTCCCCACAAGGTCAAAATTTACTGGTATTACTATCCTTGTGGGGACATTTGGTCCCCATAACGTGATGAATACCAGGTGCACACACACACACACACACACACACACACACACACACACAAAGTTAGTGGAGTGTGAATGGTACAACAAAAGTTATTCCCAGAAATTAAGGCAGTGAAATTTCATACAAAGGTATAATGAGGCAACTGTGCAATTCAGGAGGAAGACAGTCCATTCTACATGATACAATGAATATGACCTCACTGGATTTACACTTCCTAAGCCTGGTTTCATGACCCATGTCACCATTCACTCATTCAACCCAACTGGCTAAAGCAAAGAAACAGAGGAGAGCACAATGAGTTTTTACTTCACTATAACCAGGTTATTAACCTAACAGTCTGCTGCAATGGTCTGATGAAGAGCAGTGTGAATCTGCATCAGACATTCTAAGTGCTATGCACTCCGCAGAAGTTACAACATGAAAGGGAGCTTAGGACAGGAGCTTTCTCAGCTAAAACAACAAATGAAGCAGCTACAAATTCAAGTGGAGCAGCAACATCCACCACGCATCCAGCTGCAAGCACAGTCTGATGAATTGAGCTTCAGGCCTGTACCAGCTCTATATCTCAGGTCCCATAGGGAGCAACAGGCAGAGGACAAATATTTGAGTCCTTTGACCACCCAACCAAATGAGCTAATCTCATAATTGCAGTAACACAGTTCCCCCTACTACTTCATGCCACACAGTGCTCATGAATAGGATATGCCCTACCCTATGACCATGCTAGGCACTACCAAACACTGTGTCAGTCACAAAGTCCATTATCTTCTCCTGAACAAGAACAAATGTATAGAGGTCCTGCCTTGTAACTTAAAATTACACTGGAAAACACTCTCCTACCGCATGCTACTGTTCAAATTCCAGATACTTACGGACGATCTGAAATTAGAGGATGCATTACTGATTGCAGATTTATATAACCACTTGCAGCACCCTTTCACAAGGAAAATGGCTGCACTAAATCAGCAAATGTATCCAGCCTCAATAGCTTGCTCTACAACATGTTAAAGAACTAATGGATGGTCTAAACATTGCCAGTGGAGATACAAAAGCATTCAGACTGTTTGGTCTCAAAGTCCACTCTTTGTTTGGCATGTTAGAGCTTTTGAGCAAATAACTTTTGAGTTACAATGTGGATCTCATGTCTCACAGTTGCTAGTGAAACTGCCACATGACCTGAGATCAGAGTTTCGGGAGTTTGCATATCTACGTAGTATGCCCATCCCTACATTTTTGTATTTTTTGGAATGGCTAGAGTTGTAGTGACACTACCGAAGCCATCCACTAAAGATGGTTCCTCTTCAGGAACTCAAGCTGCATCTGAAATGCTAAGTTTCTTCAGTCCACTGGAATGGTGACACGTCAATTGTGAGGTGACGTAGAGACCAGGACCCGTATTCACAAAACATCTTAAGGCTAAAAGTAGCTCATAACTTGCCAATTTAGGAGAAAATCTTAAAAATAATGGGCGTGTCAGTCCTAAATTTAGGACTCCTAAATGTTTGCTCTAAGAGTATTTCACAAAGCGTTTTAGCACTAAAACTAGCTCCTAAATCTGTGAAATGTTAGGAGTAGTGATGAGGGCTAAGTCATTAAGACCAAATCCCAACTATCCCAAAATGGCTGTTGTTAGCAGTCTGCCTTTGAACTTAAATGTTTTAGAAACACTCTGCATTTATCTGCACACATATGTTTTCCCACGCAACTTTTCTGGCTTTGGAGGTTATACCAACTCCAAATTTTCCTTTGATTATATTCTTGTTGTCATTAACACGTTGGCCAAGAAGTAACAGCTGTTCTTGCGTCCCATTTCTTTTACATTCGCATATCTTACTATAAACCATGATTATTCTATTCTGTTAATAAAAAGGCTGTTTATATGCATATTAGCTAATTGTTTATGAGAAGAACACATGTAAAAGGCTGACAATCAGCTGAACATATACTTGTTTAATTAGTAACACTTAGTCTGCATTTTAAAATCTTTATTTGAATGTGGCGACATTAAAAAAAAAAAAAAAGTTTTTGAATATGGCAACATCATAAACTCTAAAATATTTCTGTGAACAAATCTCTGACAGAGACTCATCAGGGTCCGTATTCACAAACATTTTATCTTACCACTAAGAGTTCTCCTAAATAGCAGTAGCTAAGAGTTCTCTCTTAAAACCTATTCACAAAGCTGCTGAGACAAACTTTTACTAAGGAATATAGAGAAGTCTTAAGCTAAGAGTAAGGAAGGGGTTGACCTTGTTGCTACAGATAATGTTAGCATGATTACTAACTATGCACACAGTGATTGGCTGATAGGGGAGGGGTCTTTGTCAGATATTTTGGCATATTCATGGAGTGCGATATTATTTTATTATTTTAAAAAATGTTTCCACATTCAAATAAAGATTTTAAAAAACAGGCTAAGTGTCAGTAATTAAACAACTATATGTTCAGTCCAAATGACAGCCTCTTACATGTATGCTTTGCGTATACAATCACTGAATATGCATAAACATCCTTTTAATTAACAGAGTAAAAGAATCATGCTTGATAGTAGGGCTGGGCAATATGGCTTTTAGTATACTTTTTTTAATATACTTCTCAGAAATGGGCTTCATGTACTTCTCAGAAATATACTAATAAGACATTTAAGTATACTTGACATACTTAGATAAAGTCTAAATATATTTTCAATATACTTGTGCTCCTAGAATGCGTGTTTTCATTGTTATATGGTATGGGGTACTATTACAGATTTTCTGTACAGAATTTCCAAAAAACCACAAGTGAAGAAGAAACCTAAACAACATGCTTCCACATGTAATCTAACACGATCATCAAACATAAAACGGCATCAAAACTGTGTAACATTACGGAATGAAATGTTGTCCAATGAAGAGGTAATAACGACCGTAAAGCTTTGGGGTGTTGATCAACTCCATCTTCGTTTTGATTATCATTCTAAATCCAATTCATAGTTTTTTTTTTTTCAGCTTTTTGTTCAAAATTTTGTTTATTCCTTTGTTTTTTTTAATTTATGAAATTTACCCACATTCAAGTGTTTAAAAAAGAATGCATGAAGCTAGAATAAAATGTTTTTGTTTACAAGCAGATACCCTGTACAAAAACAAAATATATACAAATTAATACCTATATAGAGACACAGTAGTATACTTAAAGTATGATGTAAAGTTCACTTAAAGAAAACTTACGAGTATACTTGCAGTATAAATCTACTTAACTAGTAGTTTACTGAGACTATACTTTAAAGTGTACTAAAAATGCTACTACACATTTAATTAGTAAACTATCAGTATACCTATAAGTTCACTTTTAGTGTAGTTGCAGTACAAGCTAAAAACTTGATGTGAACTAGTTGTGTACTCAAAGTTTCCTACTGTTATACTTATAAGTATACTTATATATAGTACAAAGTGGGCCAATTTAGTCCCAGCGAGTTGTAATAGTACACTTACGAGTATACTTCTAGTACGATAATATTTGTATACTTACTATGTAAAGTATACTTAAAAATATACTTGAACTTTACTTAAGTATACTTAATAAAATTAACTTGAAGTATACTACTTTTTGGTAAGGGTGTTGCACTCTTTCTCATGGTCTTATGCATGAAACAGCATTACAAAATATGGCACGTTCACTCCCATCTCCTTTTATGTTTTTCCTATTCCACTGCCCGCGTTGCATCTTTGTCAACACAAAGGTGCATTATGTGTGAACACGTTTTGCGTTCGGACGCTTCTTGTTATGAGCACATCACACATAAACGGTTAATCATGGCTGCCGACATGCGGTTGGATTTTTTATGGTTATCACTGGCATATTGTCAAAGTGTGTAATTCTAAGGTTTTGTAATATCTCTATTCAAATTTGCGACGTCGTGAGCCAACAGCCATTTTAGGATTGTTTGTGGCTTGGTCTTAGTGCCTTAGGAGTCCTCTTCACCACTCCTTACATTTCACAGACTTAGGAGCTAGTTTTAATGCTAAAACGCTTTGTGAAATACTCTTAGAACAAAAATGTAGGAGTCCTAAATTTAGGACTGACACGCCTATTATTTTTAAGATTGTTGTATTGTTAATAGGTTTTAATGGAAAACTTTTAGCTAAAAACTCCTATTACTGCTATTTAGGAGAACTCTTAGTGGTAAGATAAAATGTTTTGTGAATACAGGCCAGGAAGCTTAAAAACCCATTTAAAACAAACAACGTTAGCTTCTGTGTCTTCATTAAGCGTTCTGTGTGTGTTTCTTCCTCCTCTGAGTGAGGGCTCGTTGCTGCAGCTATCTTCCTCCGATGAGGTTTATGTTGTTAGCATTAATACAGAAGAGATTGAGGACTTGCCATCTCAATCTCTTGCATGTGAGTAGACTGCATTTTATATGGCATATGGCGTATATGGCATATAGCGGAGCATGCATAGTCAGTTTATGAGGGGGCTGGCTGTGTCCCGACGTGTACAAGGGTGCACTATCTGGAAAGTTTAACTCTGCTCCAGCTGGTGTTTTCTTCTCAAGGTTAGAAAGTCTTATGCAATATAGAATTGAGTGGCTCTACAACGTGTGCACAGCGAGTCAGCAGCAAAATCATGCTGGGGAAATGGGAGGTTCCCTTTCTCTCTCTTTCCTCTGACCAATGCAAATGTGTTAATGTGCTTGCAAATCAATTTTTCACAATTCTTTCAATTGCATATATTATTATAATATTCAACTTAACTTACAGAATATGTTTCACTTGTCTGGTCGTTTGGCTGCCTTTAATTCTGGGGAATTAAATGATGAAATAGCCATCTGGGTTTGAGAAGATTTAGATGTCTATATTAATTTAGCCGAGTAATTGCAGATGGGCATCACTCCTTCTTCTCCTTCACCCTCTAAATTCAGCACTCTCATGAAGCACGAAAGCATGCTCAGTGGTTTCTTCTCCCCTGAGTGAAAGCACGGGGTTACACCACTCTTCCTCTGAGTAGGTTGATTTGGTCAGCACATTGATGCAGAAGAGATGGGAGGCTCGCATCCTGAGGTTAACAATCAGCCAGTTTGGTTTGTCCCTACTGGTAATTTTCTTCAGGGCAGCAAGCTGATTGCTCAAGAGACCAGTCTCGAGAGACCTTGCCACAACTGGTGCTTCAGTGCTCAGTGGGGTCCAACGAGCGAAATTCCCAGCTGTAGCCCAGCAACAGTACAGCACAGCACAGCAATGCTTGTCCCCTCAAGTAAGGGCGCTAAAGACTCCAGGTTCATTGTTCCCTCCCGGTTATCCACTTCAGGGCACCGAACTGAGTTCTCCAAATACACCAGAGGCCAGTCTTGAGAGACAGGTTTCCTTAGTAGACCTGTTGGCAGTGTGGAAACTTTTGCTAAATGCGTCTTAATTGGTTCTGCATATGGTGTGTACCAAGCAGGCTTTGGTAGCAGAACAGGAAGTAGTTACACTTGTGAGCAAGGAGGCCACAGAACGTGTTTCTCCTCTCAAGAGGGTGTCCAGGTTCTACATCTGGGACTTCATTGTTCCATGGAAAGAGGAGGGATTGCGTCTGATTCTAGGTCTTTGCAGACCAAATCGTTCTGTCAAAACGTTCACAATCAAGAAATTGTTGATGTTGAAACAGGTTGTGACTCAAATCAGATTTCATGACTGATTTGTCACCACAGAGGACGCATAAATCCCTGTATCCATCCTTTCACAACACAGGAAGTTCCTGAGGTTTGCTTTTGGGGGCAAAACATTCCAATGTTTGGATTCTTCCTTTCAGCCTAGGGCAGTACCAGACCGTACAGAACTCTGGATTTCACAAGGTAGAACAGACATATGAGAGTCCACATTGGAGCTCTTCTGTAAACATCTGACCAACACCATCAACCTACAAACACCATGCCGCTGAAAATACTGTAACAATGCATAACATATACAGAATTCAGAACCTGTTAGGTTACCTCATTCCTTACACCACTCAAGGCAAGATCATTTTGTAGTATGGAACAAGAAAGGGGACTAGGATAATACATACTTGCCCACAGAATTACAAACCTCAGGAAGGAATCTATGGGATCTTAGTCTGAAGAGTACTCACTGGTGCCAGGGACCTCCTATTCTTAGAAGATTCACCTAATCTGTGGCCCGAATGCCCAAGCTTGGTGGCTGATCATGTTTATTGTGAAAGATATTGTCTTGTAAAATTACTTCCCGGGTTGGTGACATCACAAATCCTAAAATTTATATAAACCCCACCCCCGGAACATGCAACCAAGCGGGCGAGGTCATGTTGCGCTGCTTTAGAGAAGAGTAAGAGTTGTTGCCATGCCGTCAAAACTAGGGGCAATGTACACCAATGACGCCAGCAAAATCTCCCAGGTATGCTCACTCCTCACTTGCAAGGCTTTGGATTGGGTGACATCGATGTGGAGAGAGGATGGCTTAGCTTTCCCCTCATTCGTTATGTTCCTTCAACACTTTCGAGAGACATTTGAACACCCAGAGGGAGGCAAGGGCGCTGATGACCAACTATTCACACTAAGTCAAGGCAAGAGCACCGCTGCTGAATGTGCTCATCTTTCGCACACTGGCTACACAGGTGGGCTGGATGGAGAGCATGCTTAAACTCCTCTTCCATAGAGGACTCAGCTTGGAGCTTCAATCCAAATTAGCCTGCCATTCAGGTAGATCATTTGATTCGTTCCTGCCGTCCTCCCTGAGCTGTTTCACCCAGCATGTAATATGCAGTCACTTCATCTCCTCCAGAGCCCATGCAAATTAGATACACGTGTCTGACACACGAGGAGCGAGAGCGCCACATACAACAACATCTCTACCTTTTCTGCGGTCAAGCTGGCCATCTGAGGGCTTCCTGTCCCACAAGACCACCTCCTCATAGCACCTCTATGGTGAGTCCATGTATTCAAGCGTATCACTCAAGTTCTTGCATAAAAGTGCCCAATGTACTGTCTATTGAGGGCAGAAGCGTAAAATCATCCTCCCTGCTAGATTCTGGGGCAGCGGGGAATTTTATGTCTCATGAATTTGCTCTACAATATCAACTTCCCTTAATCTCCTGCACCTCTCATTTAGCAAACCTAGCTGAGGCTTTCAGCAAAGCCGGGCATTGGAACTACCTCCTTGTGGATCCAGTGATTGTACCATTGAGTTGGTACTGAACCCCAGACAGGCAAGGTGGGCCCTGTTTTTCACCAGATTTAACTTCAAGATGACTTATCGTCCTGCCTCAAAGAACACTATATCTGATGCCTTATCACGCCAACATGATTGTTCTAATCATGAATCGAGTATTTGTAACACAAGCAAACCTCCCAGACAGTTGCCATCTGGTTTACTACACCCATGGTCCCACCTGGTTTTAGACTTTATCACCAATCTTCCTAAATCCAATGGTAATACCACAATACTCACTGTTGTAGTCCGTGTCTCCAAGGCCTGTTGTCTCATCCCTCTCCCCAAGTTACCCACAGCCTTTGAAACAGCAGAACTCTTGTGCAACTTTGTGTTTCACCACTATAGTCTCCCGGAGGACATTGTGTCAGATCAAGGTCCCCAGTTTACACCCAGAGTATGGTCAGCTTTCTTCCAGCCACTAAATATTAACATTAGCCTTACCTCAGGATATCATCCCCAATCCAATGGTCACTAACCCAGGTTGAGGTTGACCAGGTATTTCAACTTTGCAGGGCTGATCCTAAATCCCTGTCTAGTTATACCAGCCAGTGGCATGACCAACTCGCTACACCCTTACCCTGACATCGACATTCTGGTACCAAAAGAAACAAATCACCCTGCTGTTCTTGAGCCTCTGGGGAGGGGGTCTGTTCAACCAGCAGTACACAGTTTTAGAAACTAGGGGTTTGCAGACTTTTGAAAACAGGAGATTTTAATTTTTATATTTGTTGCCATGTTTCGTTTTGCCTGCTCACTCATGTTTTCTTTAAAAATGGTACATATATTACCAGTTTTCCATGGGTATGCAAACTTTTAAGATGGGTTCCTGCCCTCTTCCCTGCCTCTTGTTCTCTGATTACAGCCAATTCAACACTTTCAAGGAGCTAGTGAAATCCATGGCTTTTTAAAAGTTTGGCTGATGATAGCCAATGACCAGAGAGGAATGGTAAACCACGTGCCTGTAACAATTGTCTAATAGTACTGGCCTCAGAGCTTGATAAAGAAACTAAGGTAAACAGAGTCAGTGGACACCTATGTCATAGCCCATGTCTTAAACCAGGCAACCTGCACTCATTTGTGCTTGATCCAAAGCACCCCATTACTAAACTCATCATACTCAAAGCTCATCCAGGTCCTGGACTTCCTGGTTCAACCCTCCTAATTCTCGGAACTTTGGTGGTTGCTGGGAGAGAGATATTTGTTCTATAAGTAAATAAATGAATAAATAAATAACCTACTTATGGTGACTCTAGGTACTTAGTAACCAGTCTAAGTAATCAGTAACCTTTGAGGTTCTTCATTATTGGACCAGGCAACCTTCTTCCACTGCTTTCAGTAGCTTTTGATGGTGGACAAGGGCCATCACAGGCACTCTAAATTATCTGCAGTTATGCAACCCCACACACAGAGTGTGATAGACTGTGTTTTGTGGCACATTCCACCATTAACCATCATTAAAATTTTGTGCTAAAATTTTGTCCTAATCTGATCTACTTTCTGGTCTACTTTTGGTGTACGTCACCCACCTTCACAGAGACTTTAGGCAAGTTCATCTACATAATAATCTGGATAGATAATGCCAAATTCAAGTTAAGTCAGTTGAGTGTGAGTAATGACAAGGTTATTCCCAGGGAGCATCAGTAGAGTGAGCTTGCAAATAACTTTAAATGGTAAAGGAATACAATAACTTTATGTATTACATTCATTGTTAGTATTTGTAGTAAAGATCGAATGTTCAAACTCATACTAGCCTCAGCAAGACACTATAAATGTTCTGAAGCCCGCAATAACCAAACCCATCACTCTTTGTTAACATTTTGCCCATGGGTACTCATCTGAGCTGAGCAGAAATAGAATATTTATGCCTTTGAAATTCAGGGAGCACAAGCTGCATAAATTACATAGACACACGCCAATAAATGCAAATTATGAAAAATGATAAACTGGAAGAAGGAATTAAGATAGCTGAAAGGAAAGAGAGACAGAGATTTTGGGCAATGAATGGCAGTGTGGTGTATGACTGCAGTGCAGAGCTGAAGTGGCTCTGATGAGAAGGATGTCATTAAGTCACAGCAGGGAAAATGAGAGGCAGGTGCTCAGACAGAGCTCTGTTGGTTTAAGAGCCTCAGCACTGATGATGAACATACTCTCATAATCAGAGTGCAGAGTGACATAAATGACAAACTGCTGCTCTGTTTCTGTTTTCAGTTCCACAGTAGGCGTTGAAATGGTCAGCTTTGTGCCTGGCAGTATCTTGTTAAACCACAAATTAAGTTTTAAACTTGCTTCATGCTACTTGCTTATATTTTACAAAAGTACAAAAATGTTATTACGGAATGTTCATATCTGCAACGATTAATATGGTCTGTTTTAGCCGTAGGTCTTCATATAACTTAAAACAACTGTTTATATGGAAAGCTATTTTAAGACCCTGAAACTAGGCAACGGGGATGTTCCTGTGGAATCTCAGTAATAGCATACCTATTTCAGTCACCAAGGTATGGTCCTGTAACTCCTCCTCTGAATGTCTGCATGTGTAATTCAGTTCTGTCTTCAGTAAAGACAGTTTGCTAGTGGTGCTGCCAAACAAATAGGGTCATGGAGCAGTAACTAGCTCTCAATTCCTTTATCAGGATCACGCAACCACATGTCATGGTATGAATACACATCAATAATCAAGGCTGTTTAAATAGGTTTTGGTAACAATATTTAAAAATTCTTTACATTTGATGTATGATGAAATGATTTGTTTTACTGAGAAAGCATGAATGCACATTCTACAAAATATTATAGTAGTATACTTTTACTGTTATTCGTTACTGTTTAGGAAAAACCATAGCATTACTTTGATGGACTTAATTATTATTAATTATGCTGATTGCAGGAGATCTAGAAACACACATGACTGCATAGCATCAATGTGCATGTGATGTGGTTTAAATTGGGTTTAACTGATGAGGTTGACAACTGATGTTTTTCCTGTAAATAAATCTATTAACCTTTTCTCAGAATCCCACAATATATTGCTGTCTTCATGTTGACCTTGTTTCACTTCTCTGGATGCTCTTTTCTGCCACTAAGACAAACTGGAGACATTTTGCTCATTTATTAGCTTAAGCCTTTGGCCAATACATTAAAGTGCATCTTGGATCCCATCACTGGAGAAGAAAATGTGTGACAGCTCATAGCTGGCCATGCGTAACCTCCGCAGCTGTCACTTCGCTCTCTTAGAAACACAGACGTTAAGCCCAACAGTGTGCTTAAGAGTATGACAAATGCTGCACTGTTCAATGAGATTTAACATGGTTCATGCAAGCTGCACATTTAGCCTGAAAGATATGAGCACAAACTGTACTACCATGTCAGAATACTTAAAGTTATAGCTGTTAAACCCAATATTTTTGCTGCCTTCCCCCTTGAGCAGTAGGCTACACTTCGCATACTTGACAGCTCTTAAGTGTGCAGCTGGAGAATAACATCTTATGCTTGTGTAACTCACCCTCCTGAATCTAAATGAATTCATAAGAATGGTTATCTAAAGGCTCATTAATATAATCTCAATATGACCGTGCCTCTTGTGTTTTGACTTCAAAGGAACTGTTGAGACTATCAAATGATTATACACAACTTCCACAAGGTCGTTATTGGCATTGTACATAAAATAATCATTAACACTTTACATTAATGTTGTTAAGGATTTATAAAGGGGTTCCCTAATGACTAATAACTCATATCCAAAATTATAAATCAGTGATAGGCAGTTATAAATCAGTGATAGGCATGAATAAAAGGGTGACTTTTACCTAGTACTTAATACTTACCTAATCCAAATAGAAAGCTATTTTTAATTCACATAAAAGGTTCACTGGAACATTAATGTAAACTGTCACCATGATATTTGAAGGTTCACAAAGATTAAGATCTGAAAACATAGTCTTACAAACTAGTTACTAGTGTGTTACAAATCAATTTCTAATTGAATGAAAACAAAAATAATACATGAAACTATGAAAAAGGACCAGAATAACAAACAATAACAATGACAAAATAACAATAACTTAATAACAATAAATAATAATTGAAATGCTTTACATATCTTGCTTTATAATCCAAATATAATATAATTTAAGGTTCTGTGTTGGATGCACATTCATTTGTGGTATAGACTAGTGCTGAATAAAATGTTGAATGCTTCATGGTTTAATTTCTTTGTTTTAAAAGATTTTGGCCTTATTATATGATTTTCAAGCAACAGTCTATTCACGTAACAAGAAACTAAATGTTTTGCCTTTGGGACATAATCTCATACACTGCAGCACACCAAGGACTATATTTTGCCTCACTAAGGTTCATATATGATGATGATAAAAATAACATGAATAATAACAATGATAATAAATACATTTATTAATATTGTTTTTTTTTTTTTTAAATGTAAGTAAAATTATGTGAAAACTGCATGTTGTTACACAATTACACATTAAAATTTAAAATAGGCACTAATTTTATTGTCAAGTGCTTTTAAGAAGAATTGTCTTGAGAGACTGAAGGAATACAGCCTCAGAACTATCTGAATATTGAGAGTTAAATTAATAAAATTAGCTAAATGTGTATAAATGTTCATTCTAAATGTATTTTATATAAAAAAAGGAGTTAAAATTCTCAGTGTAATCTAAAATGTTTCTTGTATTATAGTTGTTCAAATGTAAACATTTAAATCAGATCTGGTGCATATGTTTGAACAGTTCATCGACATTTTTCGTTTTTATAAGGCTAACATAGAGGGAGCCGAATGATGAATACTGAAGGTGCCAAGGAAAACAATTTGTATGTGTCCAAAAGGAGAGTGAGAGACATCAGAGAGTGCCAACACTGGTTACTGAAATCCACAGATAAGACACACACACACACATGCACACACACAGTCTAATAACCTAAAATCACAAAATTATCCCTGACAGTTGTCCTGGCAACCTAAAGCATTCTATTTTAATGAGTCCTGTAGGCATTGCCTATTTAAAATTTATGTTTGCATAAGTATGTGCTCAGTTATATGTATATGAATTTATTAACTGTGTTTTTTAATAGATACTTTTGTCACATCTGCCACTGGAGTTTGTTTGACACAGGCATGTACAGCATTCTGACAAAATCTATAGAATTACCCTACCCATACAACGGTATTGCAGGATTTAGGAAATACTGAAGAAGGTGTGTTTCTATACCTGCCATATTCAATTACGTGAGTGTTAAAAATAGGAGCTCTAAAGAAGGACAGATTTGCTCGATGGTGTGCATGTTCGAGAAGCCTTTGCAATGAGAAAATAATGCAGAAAAAGATGTCATGGACATCATCCTTTGGCATCTGTCCATTATCAATCTAAATTGGGAAATGCCAGCTGCAAGAGCAAAAAATGCAAATGCCAAAAAAAAAAAAAAAAAATCAGATTTTAGGAATACATTATCTATATTTCTTTCAAAACATGTATTTCATGAAAAACTCATGTCAATAATGATTTTTCATATTTCCCCCCATCTGTATGTGTTTACTGTATATGTGTCTGTTTGTTTTTATGCCAGTGGCTTTTCCCTATATGCTAGACTATCCATCATGCAGAATTAATTTGCTTGCCAAGTATTCTTCTCTGCCCACTGTACAGCTTCTTGCGCTGTATTTGCAAATGTACAAAAAACACAACTAATGACAGAAAAAAATACACCAGTGTAAAATTTGTATGACTGTAAGAACTGGAAGAATGTCTGCTTTTGAAAAATGCTGAATTTAATAAATGTGATGAAGATTTTGACAGAAAGATTAAAAATGCATAATAATAATAATAATAATAAAATTAAATAACATAAATCAAGACTCCTATTGGTTGCTTCTTTAGTAAATTTACTGCACCTGATCAGTATAGTGACGCCCACATCCTCACAGCTCTTGTAAACACGCGCCCAGGTGTCCTGAATGATGCCCCGCTCCACATCCGTCAGTGGCTCCGGTCTCTCCCTCCCCTCCGTCTCTTCATCCTCCCTCTCTTTCTCCATGCCACAGACACACCACGGGGTACTTGCGCCTGAAGCAGGCACAGATGGTGGAATCAGAGGTTGTGGTGGTGGAGAGGAGCGACGAAGTTGGCGGAAGGGGCAACAAAAACGCAGGGCAAGAGAGTAGAGAGTGTGCATCCGCCCCCCTCTCACCCTGTGCCCCTCACTCCCTTGAGCAGGCAGGATGATTTCACTTCTGACAATCGCTCGATGAATATATCTGCCGTCACTGTTCTCTCTCTCTTTCCATTTGCTTTTCCGTTGCTTGTTTTCCGAGCTGCTCAGGTCTCTGTCTACCCTCTAACACAGATGTTCTCTATGCTTGGAACTTCTGGATTTGTAATGACCTCAGAAATGGAACGTGGGGAAGAGAGGGAGGGAGCTGAAGGGAGGTGACAGGGAGGGGGAGAGAGAGAAGAGAAAGAGAGAGAGGGAGGGAGGAAGAGGAGAGAGAGAGAGAGAGAGAGGGAGGGAGAAATAACAAAGGGGATAATCCAGATACATACAAGCAAACATTCAACAATCAAAAAAAAAAATAATAATTTATGAAATTTAGATGTAAACAACACTGGTCCAGAAGCACTTCCTGTTTTTTTGTTTTTTATTTTTTATTTTATTTCACATGTACAAATACATCTTAAAAGTGCTAATGTAACATTTTCATCCAGTCAAATGTTATGTTGGTTGTACTTTTTTGTGATGTTTGTGTAAAGTTAAAAAAAAAAAAGAAACAGGAAGTGTATCGGGACCAGTATGTTTACATCTGACGAAATGGTCTTATTATTATTTTGTAACTCTAAAGCTCTGTAGTAAAATTCAGTTTAAAGCCCAGAAACAGTGGCTGCTTCGAAGTCGAAGCCCGCCAGCCCGCCAGCCACCGCACACTCAAGACCACCGCTGCACCGGTCTAGCCCAGAGAGGGCTCCTGTTCCCAAGTCCAGCCCAGAGAGGGCCGCAGTTCCTACATCTGGCCCAGGGAGAGCCACAGTTCCTGAGTCAAGCCCAGGGAGGACTGTTGTTCCCATGTCTGGCCCAAGGAGGGTCTCAGATCCCGAGTCAAGCCCAGAGCCTGTTCCAGCCAGGGAACCCAAAATTTCCCCCAAATGGGTGAAATGTCACCCCCATGGACTGTCTGTGTGTTTGTTTTTCTCCCCATGTGCGCCCATGACCTAGTTTCTCCCTATCGTTGATTGTGTTCATTTAATTTAGGTGTGTCTCATTGATTCCCTTGTTAGTTTAGTATTTAAAGTGTGTTCTGCCTCTTGTTTGCTGTCTGGTGTCAAATGTCTTGTTCCAGAGCTGTGAGCTTCGTGTGTTCCTGCCTACCTTGTATATTCCCTTGGATGTTTATGAAGGACTCTTTGTTTGAGTTATTCCAAGATTTTATTAGGTTAATTATTTAACCATGCAAAAGAGTCCTATTATGCCCTTTTACGTCCTGAATTAATTTTTGGGGTGTACTAGAATAGAATTTACATTATTGCAGCCCTTCTCTTGCCAGTCTATTGGAAATGCCATGCCTCTTACCATAACCAGGATTTTGTGTGGCATGGTTTTTTTTTTTTTTTTCACATTCTGTAATCTCAAGTGCAGCTTAATGAAGCCTCAACTCCTTTTTTGCGTATCCACTTTTTAAGCTGTTTTCTGTGAGTGTGCGAGACATTCACTAATGCTTCAGAAGGAAGCATGATGTATTAAGACCCGGAGGGTAAAAACTTTACATATGAAGATCAAGGTAAATTGTAGGGGGGAGGCGAGGAGGGCATCCCCGTTGTCAGCTACGCTGCAATTGGAGCGGTTTGCCATGCCCAGGCCCAGTTGTACGGAGGTACTAAACGAAAACAAAAGCAACTCAAGATCTGGCAAAATAGCCAGACTCATTGTGTAGTTTAGAGAGCTTCATTAATAATAACAGAACTTGTGAGATCGTTCAGAAGTTGTATGAAACTGACCGTTTTATACGGTGCAATGTTTTGGGATGATATCTGCATATTTATACTAGATTCGTTCTTCGCCCTTTTCCCAAAACATCTTATACTACTGTTTCAGCTATTAAAATTGTTCAGTTTTGTATGCAGTGGCAAAGTGATTATATTTCGTTAATTTCAAGTTAATTTAAACGTTTTGAACCTTTTTTTTGTTCAGGAAATATTGTTGTTAAAAAATATAAGTTTTTGTTTTTTAAAGTAATGACAAAGCGGCCAGCAGAAGACTACGGTGACCGGGAGGGGACACCTTCGGTTCACTTAAGTTTGTCGTGGCCACGACATATCAACTCGTGGGAACGTGATATTATGTTGTGACCACGAGATATCAACTCGTGGGAACGTGATATTATGTCGAGGCCACGAGATATTAATTCGTGGGAACGTCATATCAACTCGTGGGAACGTCATATTATGTCGTGGCCACAAGATCATTTTGTCGAGGTAACAACATCCTTATCTCGTGGCCACGTCTTATTATGTTGAGGAAACGACATGCGCTTCTCGTGGCCACGAGTTTAATGCATAAACAAACCTGCGTGACCATAGTAACCCGGGATTCCCTTTCGAGGAACTCGAACTGCGTCCTCTAGAGGTCGCTATGGGGAACGCCATCTCCGTGACCCGTGTCTGAAGTCTACATACAAAAACATCAACAGAGTTGGCCGGCGACAGCTTATGACGTCACTTCCGGCGCGACTCGTCGATGCCGGTGCGTCACTACCGGTGCGACCACAGTATAAAAGGACACCGGTAGAACACAACATTCGCTTCTTCGTCTGAAGCTTACGTCCGAAGCATGGCGATGAGACTAGAGGACGCAGTGTCACATTCCCTTCTCAGGGAACCAGGGTTACATACGTAACCTGAGACGTTCCCTTTCAAGGAACTCGAACTGCGTCCTCTAGAGGTCGCTATGGGGAATGGTTATACCCACGCTGCCATGCTGAGGGGAGTGCATGCTATCATAGAGGCGAGCACTAAGTACCAACTGCCTTAAGCTTAAGGGAGTTGCCCCTGAGACGTAGTGACGGCTGTCAGTGACACAACATTCTCTTCTTCGTCTTCACTGACTCTTTTGTCTGGAGCGTGCATTCTGGTAAGAAACATCCTTTCTCTCCTCCTACATACTATGGTGAGCACTAGTAAGGCGTTTAAGAAGTCCGCGGATCCGTGTCCTCGTTTTTTGACACCTGATGACACGCACAATCTTTGCGTGTATTGTTTGGGTGAGGAGCACGCACGCAATGTCCTCGAGGGGGCAATCTGCGTGCATTGTGAGCTTTTTCCCATGAAAAAGCTCCGTTCTCGTTTGTCTCTGTTTTCGAGGAAAGAGGGGCAGCTGTCTGCTCCCTGCGGTTCAGGACCCTCTGCTGCCGAGGCACGGAGAAAAATGAGCTCGTGGGGATCGCAAGCAGACCTGGCTGAGGAGTTAAAAAAGGGACTTTCCCTTTTACGCTCGTCGGCCGGGGACAAGGACGAGCTGTTGGATGATGATGATGTTATTTCTTTAACATCATCTGATCCGGCAGCTAGTGCTCTGTTGAGTCCTACCCAAGAAGAGCAAGAGATGTCAGAGGGTGAAGAAGCTGAGGCTGAGCCTTCTCTAATCTCTTGCCCTGCGTATGACGAGCTGTTAGAGGTTATGGACCGCACCACGGCGTGGAAGCGGACTAGAAAGGTAGCGCCGTCTCGATGAACGTTATCTTTCCGACCATAGCCTCCCAACTTAGGTGAGTCTTCCATTTCTTCCCAATCTCCATGCAGAGATCGAGCAGATATGGAAAAAGCTGTATTCTTCACGCATCCATAATTTTCCTCATTCAAATTATGCTAATATTGAGGGGATGCGTGAATACGGCTATAAGAAGATGCCCCCTGTAGACGCTGGCTAGCTATCTCTCTACGGGTGAAACGTCTTCTCTTAAGACTCCCTCTTTGCCATCCATACTCCTCCAAGTAACATCTTGTTTGAATGGCAAAGTGTACGCAGCAGCAGGTCAGGCTGTGGGTGCGTTGCACACGATGGCAGTGCTTCAAGCCTACCAAGCTGATCTGCTGAAAGATCTGGACAAAGGTCAGGGTCTTTCCCCTGATGAGGTGTCTGAGCTGCGCCGCACCACAGATCTTGATCTTCGTGCTATTAAGCAGGCCGCCACTGCCATGGGCAGGTCTATGGGGGCCATGGTGGTTACGGAGAGACATCTGTGGGTGAACCTGGCCGACGCGCCGGTCTCGCCCTCTGAGCTTTTCGGTGCCTCCGTCGAGACGGTGGTCGAGAAGTTCAGAGAAGCGAGGACGCGCTCAGCTGCCTTCAAAACCTTTATTCCTCGAAGGTCCAGATCTGAGCCCGAACAACACGGGGGTCCTGACTCGTCACGTTCCGAGGAACGAAGACGAGCTCAGAAGACTAGACTAGACTCGCGCCCCTCCCCCACCTACGGGTGGTTCTAAGAGGAAGCGTGGGCCAAAAGAAGGCAGGCAAGACCTGAGGGAAGTGATCCAGACGAGACAACGCTCTCGCCTGGACCAGAGTAAAAAATAAACATCTACTCACTTTCCTCAGGGGTTTTTCCATCTACCCTTTCTTCCCCTTCTCAATTCCCCCGCAGCTACCACTTCACTGAGGTTAGGTGGTATCTTCCTGCGCGCCTCCCACCGGACCTATGATGTTTTAGGTTAGCTTTTATGGTTATAAAGCTACCTTTACTGATGGTCTGGACATGGACTACTTTCTGAGTCATGCGTGGGAACCATGGATGGGTGAGTACGATCCTTTATTATGTGTCCAGTCTCCTTTTGCTGTATGTTTCGGACCTGTCTCTTGTGTTTTCTGTTCTCTGTTTTTTAGGTAGGTCCTCTTCGAGCACCCTCCTCTGGTCTCTGACTATGGTTGTGGCCTGCTTGTCCTGGATCTGCCTTCATCATGGAGACAACATGGCCACTTTTGGCTTTCTGGTCCTCACTACAGCACTACAACTAGGGTTACGGCCCTACCTCCAGGTAAACTCTTCAGAAAATTTTTTCTTCGCAGGAGGTTCCTGGTCACTCCTGACTGGACATGTATGCCTGAGAGGCCACCTTACTGAGCACACCGTCTGCGTCCTGCCCTGAGGGGCTTCCTGTTTCTGGGTATCCACCCAATCATCTTACAGACCTATCCTCATACCATCTTGGTAATTTAGTGAGTCGCCCCTCTGAGGAGTGGGCTTGACCACGCTATTTTTACCATCGTATGAGTAGAAGGTGTTTCTGCGGGAACGCTTCTCAGTGCTCTGAGGAGCATTGGCTATGGTCTAGGCCCTTGTTCGTGAGGTTCTGCAGGCCTTGCTAGAACGGGGCCTACGCTTTCTATCGAGCACAGGTCTGCTTGGGTTGGTAGTGGCTCTTGCCCCCTCAAGAGAATACCCACAACACAGCCCGAGGGCTGGGGACGCTGCTGCTCTCTATGCAGCCATGGATTCATCTCTGCTGTGATATCTGATATCCTGTGATCAGATCACATCTAAGGCCTCCTTGACAGGGCATGACGATGCTCCCCTCGCTGCGGGAGGGTTTTCTTAGAGCTTGTCACCCCTGGGCGGATCAGGTATTCCTTCTGTCTCTCAGGAGTTTGAAGCCTGTCCCAATGCACTAACCTCTCACGCTGGTTAAGTGTATCGGCTCCATGGCAGTATTATCAGACAGCTAGCTGCGGCTAACTGCCTGTCTGGAGTAGCGATGCTCCCCTCACCTTGAGGGTCTGCTCTGAGCATTGCCCCAACTGGGCAACTGAGGTTCGCCCTTACTGCCTTCCCCTTGGAGCCTTGTTTGGAAAGCCTGCAGAGCTCCCCTCGCTCTGAGGGTTATCTACTAGCACACCGTTTTCAAGCGGTATTTCTAAAATCCATTTTTATGGTAAGGCCCACACGAACCCTTGGGCGCTTTCTCAAATCCATGTATATGGTAAGTGCACACGTGAACCCTGGGGCACTTTTCTAAAATCCACATTGTGGTATGGAATGCACGGGAGTTCTGCATCCATTCTAAAATCCTTTACGGTAGGGATTTACGCACTTATGGTCCGTACCCTTTCTTGAGTTGGTTAAAACCCGGTCACCTTGGGTCCCACTCCTTGTGAGCATCTGCCAGGCTAAAGTAGCCATAATACTTGCGCTAGTTCTTGCACACCCTCTATGATATGGGTTCACGCTCAAACTCGTACCCATTCTCTGAGTTGGTTGTTCCCGGACACCTTGGATACCACTCTACTTGCACATCCTGAGCAGGTTGTTGCTACCTATGTTCTGTAGGACGGTTTCTGAGGGAACCTATGCAGATCCCACGGTAGCCCCCTGTGTGACAGGCCAAACCTAGGTGAAACCCTAGGCATTCAGCCATATCCCCTTAAAGGAATATCTTCTAATTCCAAGCTTTGAGCTCTACCCCGGGTCCAGCATATCCGACCCCTTTCAGGTAAGTCTTGGGTATGCAGCTCAGGCTTTTTGGCCGAAGGGGATAATGTCACTGACAGCCGTCACTACGTCTCAGGGGCAACTCCCTTAAGCTTAAGGCAGTTGGTACTTAGTGCTCGCCTCTATGATAGCATGCACTCCCCTCAGCATGGCAGCGTGGGTATAACCATTCCCCATAGCGACCTCTAGAGGACGCAGTTCGAGTTCCTCAAAAGGGAACGTCTCAGGTTACGTATGTAACCCTGGTTCCCTGAGAAGGGAATGAGACACTGCGTCCTCTAGTCTCGTCGCCATGCTTCGGACGTAAGCTTCAGATGAAGAAGCGAATGTTGTGTTCTACCGGTGTCCTTTTATACTGTGGTCGCACCGGTAGTGACGCACCGGCAGCGACGAGTCGCACGGAAGTAACGTCATAAGCTGTCGCCGGCCAACTCTGTTGATGTTTTTGTATGTAGACTTCAGACACGGGTCACGGAGATGGCGTTCCCCATAGCGACCTCTAGAGGATGCAGTTCGAGTTCCCTTCTCAGGGAGCCAGGGTTACATACGTAACCTGAGACGTTATCAGAGATAGATTTATTACCATTTTATTTTGAATTAAGGCATTATTATATTAATTATTATAGAAATTAATACAATATTAAATGATTATATTATGCGATGCTGTCTACGCGAATGTTGTCTGTGCGTGATGTAGACAGCATTCAAAAGAAGTTGATCATTAATAAATATTACATAAAGTATATCAAATAGTCCTACAAACATTTCATGCATCCCACAGTCTTGTAAGTCCATTAACTGATCCTCTTTTTTTCTGTAATATTTGTATCATTCCTTTGTATTCGTTTTTTTTTTGTTAACAACTGTTTATTGAATTTCTTCAAATAACAGTAATATAAAGCAAAAATCAATTGTGCAAATTAAGATCCCACCCCAAACCCATCCCACCCCTGGTAGACTTTAAAAAAAACAAAACAAAACAAACAACAACAACAACAACAAAAAAAAAAAGAGAGATAAAGTAAAAAACAATGTAGACCTAACCCAATGTAGATATAATAAAATAATTTTACAACGATTTTAGAAGAGATGACATAACATTAAAAGCTGAATGCCATAGATTTACAGTTTTGACATTAGATCCATGTATACGAGAAGTTGAGAGTTCCATTGATATAATGTCCAACAAATACACCGTCCAGGTTCGTCTGTCCATTGTGTGAGGAGGACTCCAACGGTTGACTGGCAATTTTTTTGCTGCTGTGAGAGCAGACAACAGTAAACATCTTTGTTGGCTGGATAAAGTAAGGTCCCAGAAATCATTCATGAAAAAGTGTTGTGGAGTTAAAGCTATCTCAGTGCCCAGCAGATATGATAGATCCTGTGAAAGTTGAGCCCAAAAAGGTAACAGAGAGGGGCACTTCCAGAAAAAATGCAAAAATGTCCCAAAAGATCCTTGTGAACAGAGATTACACTTAGGAGAAGACGACAGATTCATATAAAAACGTTTCATTGGTGTCAAGTAAACCCTATGAAGCAATTTCCAATGAATCATTTGGTGATTAGGGTTTTTCGAAGACAATTTAAACATACCCCATACCTGATCTGAAAATAAAACATTCACATCATCATTAAGATCTTTGGCCCAAACAGTTGTAATAGATAAAGGTTTGTATGAATGCTCAGGAAGAAAGAGATAGATAACTGAAGCAGAGAAGGGAGATTCCTCAGAAGGAAGAATTAGTTTGCGCAAAGGATGAATAGGCAGCTGAGAGTTCCAGGGCACCCCATAGGCCCGTAGGGCCGATCTAATGTGCAAATACATGAAAAAGGAGGTGCCAGGAAGATTATATTGAGTTTTGAGATCCTGAAAGGACTTTAAACCACTGTCATCATAGATATCTCCCAAAGTGTTTACTGTATTATGAGTCCATTGCGGACAATGAAATGGAATATTACCTGACAAAAGATTATTATTGTGGAAAATAGGCGAATGCTTGTGCCATATTGTAACTTGTTGTGAACGCCTTTCAACATCCCTCCATGTGGAGAGGAGGTGGGTTACAATGGGACCAAACCGAGATTTACACTGCCTAAGCGGAACCCCCGAAAAAACAAGATGCTTCAGTTTATACGGATGAACGACAGTTCCCTATCTGTCGTACACTCCGAGTTGTGTCGAGTAGTGTACGACACTAGGGGTCGCTCTTGGGAGCCCAAACACCTCTGACAGTTTTGAAACAGGCCAATGAAATTGGGTGTGCAGAATTTGCATAGCTGGCCACACCCCGGACATCCGGGTATAAATAGGGCAGCATGTGCATCTGCTCACTCCTTCTGTTTTTCGGAGCCGAATGCAGCGTCTCTACGTGAGAAGCGGCAACATTCACCTCTCTCGTCGTTGGATCTACGGCACAGACAGCGGTCTCTCCCTCTCTAGCGCAGCTTGTGTGTGAGAGTCCCCTGGGTGCGTCGACGGCGATCTTCAAGAGAATATTATCCTCTGCAAGAGCAAATTTTCTCTAAAAGAGCAGCACGGTACGGAATGTGTGTTTCATTATCCCTTTCCGTCCGTGTCCTACTGGTTGCGGATTCTTCCTTTCCCCTAACGATCGGCACGATCGCTGTCTTCAGTGCTTGGGGCGTGAGCATGCTGAGGCAGCGTTCGCTGAAGGAGGTTGTCAAATCTGTGAGGACTTACCCTTGAGCACGCTTCGCTCGAGAGCTGCGTTTTTTTTCGAAGAAGCCGCGGCTCACTTCAAACGCTTCCCGCTCCGGTCCTTCTACTTCCGGGTACGAGGACGCTGCGATGTGCGTTGAAGAAGAGCGACAGGAGCTGAGCGTAGCTTTGCCAGGCACGTCCTTGCAAGCCGTTCAACCTGTGGGCTCACCGATGGAGTCTCCGGATGATTTTGAAAGCTCGTCCCAGTACGGGCTGGATCTTTTGTTCGGGACTCCTGCTGAGGAAAAGGCGGAGTCCGTAGCATCGGAGGGAGAGCCGTCAGAGGCTGACGTCACGGCTGATTCCGCTGCTCCGGCGGCTGAATCTCGGTCTGTGGCAGATACTGAAATGGCCGCCGCACTACAACGGGCAGCCAGGGAGATTGGGGTTGTGTGGGTTCCCCCGCCCAGCCCCGAGCCCTCTAGGCTGGATGACTGGTTCCTGGGCAGGGGACGTGACTCCAGGCCACGCTCCGCCCCGGTCCCGTTTTTCCCGGAAGTGCATGAGGAGTTGACAAAATCGTGGAAGGCCCCTCTGTCGGCCCGTTCTTGGTGCGCCAGCTCCCCGTCCCTCACCACCCTCGATGGCGGTCCGGCGAGGGGGTACACGGAGGTTCCCCAGGTGGAGAGAGCGATTGCGATGCACTTGTGCCCGCAAAACGCCGCCTCCTGGAGGGGCTGCCCGAGACTCCCGTCCAGGGCCTGTAAGTTTTCGTCTACGCTTGTAGCGAAGGCTTACGCGGCCTCTGGGCAAGCTGCGTCCGCCCTGCACGCCATGGCTATTCTGCAGGTCTACCAGGCCAAGGTTCTCAAAGATCTGCACGAGGGTGTTCCCGAACCAGAGTTGCTGCACGAGCTGCATTCAGCGACCGACTATGCTCTGCGGGCTACGAAGGTCACGGCGCAGGCTCTGGGGAGGGCGATGTCCACTATGGTGGTCCAGGAGCACCACCTATGGCTAAACCTGGCTGAGATGCGAGATGCCGAGAAGGTCCGCTTTCTCGACGCTCCCATTTCCCAGGCTGGTCTCTTTGGTGAGACCGTGGAAGAATTTGCTCAGCAGTTCTCCACGGTTAAGCAGCAGATGGAGGCCATCAAACACATCCTGCCCCGGCGTGCAGCAGGCACCAGCCCAGCTCCGCCGAGGCAGCAACCTTCGCCTGCTCCCCGCCGAGGAAGACCCCCTACGAGAGCAGCTCAGGCCCCGCAACCTGCCGGTCCTGCAGCTAGGCCCTCCCAGCGGTCCAGCACTCGTAGAAAGGTGGCACAGCCAGCTCGTTCTCAGGCTACTAAGAACCCTCGCCAGGCTTCGAAGCATTCCTGAAACGAGCATCCCAGGGAGGAGGGATCGTTTGACCTGTCCGGGTCCACACTCGACGAGGGGACGAGCGCTGGATTCGGTTCCAACTCGGCTGTCTGCCACCTGGCAGACGGCCACCACATGGTCAATAAAAGAGCAATTTCCTCCTTCTCTGGGCGTTACGTGCAGCATTTCCGATCCTCCACTCGACGGTCGGATGCTGTACCCTTCACTCAGAACATGCGGTCACACAACCCCTGTGTTCCCCCATGTTCCAAAACAGCAAGCTTGTTCAATCGTTTCCCCTTCTCAGCGGAACACTCTGAGCAGCTTTCACAGCCTGATTTCGCTGGACGAAACGGCCAGTGGTGTTCGGGGCTTCTTACCTCCAACCACACGCCTTTCTCCCAGCCATCAGGCTCCCACCCTTGGTACGTCGGGTATAGTTTCTTTGAGACCCCTAGCAGAGAAATTTCCGGATTGGCTGAATCTCCCCAATCCTTCCCGCTGGATCCTCAGGACCATCCGACTCGGCTATGCTATCCAGTTTGCACGGCGTCCGCCCAAGTTCCGTGGTGTTCTCACTACCTCAGTCCAGGGCAGCAACACCGCGGTTCTGCGTGCGGAAATCGCAGTTCTTCTGGCGAAGGATGCGATAGAAACTGTCCCCTCAGCCGAAATGAAGAAAGGGTTTTACAGCCCCTACTTCACTGTACCCAAGAAAGGTGGTGGGCTCAGACCAATCTTAGACCTGAGGGCTTTGAATCGGGCCCTACTCAAGCGCCCGTTCAAAATGTTAACCCTCAAACGCATTATCACGTGCGTCAGGCCTCAAGATTGGTTTGTAGCAATAGACCTGAAGGACGCGTACTTCCATGTCTTGATCCTTCCAAGGCACAGGCCGTTCCTACGGTTCGCCTTCGAGGGACGGGCTTATCAGTACAAAGTTCTTCCCTTCGGCCTCTCCCTGTCGCCCCGCGTCTTTACGAAGGTCGCAGAGGCTGCCCTTACCCCCCTCAGGGAAATGGGCATTCGCATTCTCAATTATCTCGACGACTGGCTAATCCTAGCTCACTCGTGGGATTTGGTTTGCGCTCACAGGGACATGGTTCTCAACCACCTGGCTCAGTTGGGACTTCGGGTCAACTGGGAAAAGAGCAAACTCTCCCCGGTACAGAAGATCTCTTTTCTCAGTATAGAACTGGACTCGGTCAGTATGAATGCACGCCTCTCCCCAGAGCACGCACAATCAGTACTGAGGTGTGTGGCAACACTCAGATGCGGTTCTACGGTCCCCCTAAAACAGGTTCAGAGGCTCCTGGGGCACATGGCGTCCTCAACTGCGGACACGCCGCTGGGTTTGATGCACATGAGACCGCTACAACACTGGCTTCATACCCGAGTCCCGAGATGGGCATGGCACCGGGGCACGTTTCGTGTGAACATTACACCTTCGTGTCGCAAAACACTCAGCCCTTGGACAGACATGGTGTTTCTGCGGTCAGGAGTACCCTTGGAACAAGTGTCCAGACGCATCATTGTCACCACGGATGCTTCCAAGACAGGCTGGGGTGCCGTGTGCAACGGGCAGGCAGCTTCCGGGGTCTGGACAGGCCCCCGACTGCTCTGGCAGATCAATTGCCTAAAGTTGTTGGCAGTGCTTCTAGCCCTGAGAAGGTTTCGACCTTTGATCCAGGGCAAGCATGTGTTGGTCCGATCAGACAACACAGCGACTGTGGCCTACATCAACCACCAGGGCGGTGTACGCTCCTTTCGCATGTCACAACTAGCCCATCTCCTGCTGTGGAGCCAACACAGGTCTCAGGTGTCTACGTGCCACTCACATTCCGGGTGAAGTCAATCGTATGGCCGACTCTCTGTCACGACAGCTTTCGCTTGGAGGCGAGTGGAGGCTCCACCCTCACTCGGTCCAACTGATTTGGGATCGATTCGGCCAGGCACAAGTAGACCTCTTTGCCTCACCAGAATCCACCCACTGCCAGTTATGGTATGGTCTAACCGAGGCCCCCCTCGGCATAGACGCACTGGCACACAGTTGGCCGAGGGACCGGCTCAAGTATGCGTTTCCCCCAGTGAGCCTCATTGTGGCGATTACGCTTCTGAGTTTCAGTAGGTTTCCTGACGTGAACCCTGGACACCATTTCCATCAAACGGCACTCCTGACGTAGCGCAGTTTGGCGGAGGAACTCGCTGCGAAATCTCAACACAAGGTATGGTTACTTTTCTAACTCTTGGTTGGATTTGTGCCCCGTATGTAGTGGCTCCTTAATGTGGCCCCATATGTGTATTTCCACCTATAACTCTCTGTG
Source organism: Labeo catla (assembly GCA_012976165.1). NCBI lineage: Eukaryota > Metazoa > Chordata > Actinopteri > Cypriniformes > Cyprinidae > Labeo > Labeo catla. The sequence goes on from VONZ01000767.1 coordinate 274,404, forward strand.
GTGCAGTGTTTCCCCTGAAGACAGGTTGTCTCTAGGATCTGAGTTAGGCTGTCTCCCCTAGCGTGAGACCCACCTCAGGTCCCATATCTAATATTTTCACTCTATACCCCCCCTCTGGGCAGGTTGTGATCTCCGTAGTGCCTTTTCTTCGGAAACAGGCACTTTCCCAACATTCTCAAGCTACTCAGCCGCTCCACTAGGAAAGGCCCGGCTGCAGGACACTACTGTAACAGGTCAGTCCTTGGACGTTGGATGGTTGCGAGAGGTGAGCTGCACTTATGTTAACACGTTGACTTGTTACTATCTGCACTGACCACTCGTGATGCGGCCAGACTTGTGGCGATTTTATATAGGGACCCCTAGTGTCGTACACTACTCGACACAACTCGGAGTGTACGACAGATAGGGAACGTCTCGGTTACGTATGGTAACCCTCGTTCCCTGATGGAGGGAACGGAGACGTTGTGTCTCTGGTCCGCCTCTGAGTGAGTTGAGACGCTCGGCTCCTCAGATCAGAACGAGTGAGCAGATGCACATGCTGCCCTATTTATACCCGGATGTCCGGGGTGTGGCCAGCTATGCAAATTCTGCACACCCAATTTCATAGGTGTTTGGGCTCCCAAGAGCAACCCCTAGTGTCGTACACTACTCGACACAACGTCTCCGTTCCCTCCATCAGGGAAAAGGCTTGAGCGTACAGTCTAAAGTTGGGGAAAGAAAGACCTCCATGTAATCTGCATCGTTGTAAGGTAGTCAGTTTAATACGAGGACATTTCCCATCCCATATATACCGTGAAACACATGCATCCAGTTTGTTCCAGTAACCGACAGGTGGAGAAATAGGAATCATGGAAGAAAAGAAATCAATACGTGGGACAACATTCATTTTAATCACTGATATACGAGCCTGAAAAGAAGTAGGAAGACGAGACCAATTTTCCAAATCTGAAGATACTTTGGCTAGAATACTATTATAGTTTTTTGAGATGATTTCCTGCAGAGTAGGAAAAATATCTATCCCTAAGTACTTAAAATTTTGAACCAATGGAATAGATATAGAAAGAGGCATTGAATCAATTTTGGAGTTAAGGAGAAGTAAACATGACTTACTCCAATTAATTTTAAACCCAGAAAGAGTTCCAAAATGGTCAAATAAATTCAACACATGAGGAATAGAATATGACGGCTTCTCCAAAAACAATAAGATATCATCAGCAAACAAAGAAATATGATGATAAGTATTCCGTATAATTATGGGAAAAATAGTGTCAGATTGTCGGACCGCTTGAGCTAAGGGTTCCAAAGATAGAGCAAATAACAGAGGAGAAAGCGGGCAATCCTGACGAGTACCTCGATGTATAAAGAATGGTTTAGAGCAAACAGAACCTGTAAGAACAGTAGCTGCTGGGTTGGCATACAGAATTTTTATCATGTTTATAAAACTCGATCCTAGACCCATATGCTGTAGAACCGCCCATAAATAGTTCCATTCCAGCTGATCGAACGCTTTCATCGCATCTAAAGATAATACTGCAGAAGGGGAAGACAACATATCAGATGAATTAATAATATGATATAACCTGCGTAAGTTATCCGAAGCTGAGCGAGATTTAATGAATCCAGTTTGGTCGTGATGAACTAACCTATTCATAAATTTCTCTAGATGACGAGATAGTACTTTAGCATATAATTTAACATCAGTCCCTATCAAAGAAATGTATTCGTTATTTTTTTAAACTTAATTTCTATCTCTTTACTTAAAGTTTTGAATGTAAATGATACAGTAAAAATTTGAATATGCTATATGACTGGGAGTTTTACTGGAATGCAGTTTAAAGGTTGAATTTGACATTCTATTTCGTCTAATTAATAGACTAGCCTTTATATTCATGTAGTTTCATTTGTAAATCATTTATCGTCACACACGGGCATAAATACAATCAAAACTTCTATCAAAACTTTATTGACATAATTGTCGTTTACAGTATTTGCAAAATATAGCAAATACTAGCATATAGGGCCTACAGAACGTTAGGCAAAGCGATACACAATAAATATAAAAATATAGCCACTTATAAGTCACTTATAATTTATTATTAGCCTATTATTATTATTATGGTTAGGCTATTATTATTTTAATAACTGGTTAGGGCTAATTTTATTAATGCTTGACAATTATGCCAATAAAGTTTTGACTTTATGATTGTATTTATGCCCGTGTGTGACGATAAATGAGTGTGTTTTTATTTACAAATTAAACTACGTGAATGATTCATTCCTCAGTAAAACACTAGTCTAATAATTAGACGAAACAAAATTCAACCTTTAAACTGCATTCCAGTAAAAATCCCAGTCATATAACATATGTCGAGCATTTACAGTATTTACATATAGAACGTTAAGTAAAGAGATGGAACATAAACGAAAATAAAATAATAGGCTAATAATAATAATAATAATAATACTGAAAAAATGATCAGTTAATAGAAGGTTGGATAAAAATATCTTGTAGGCCTTTTTTATTTGATGTACTTTGGGTAATATTTATTAATGATGAACTTCTTTCGAATGCATCGCGCACAGACAGCATTCACATAGACAGTTGTTAATATAATCATTTAATAATGTATTCATTTCTATAATAATTAATATAATAATTTCTTAATTCAAAATAAAATGGTAATAAATATATCTCTGATAATCCCGGGTTACTATGGTCACGCAGGTTTGTTTACGCATTAAACTCGTGGCCACGAGAAGCGCATGTCGTTTTCTCAACATAATAAGACGTGGCCACGAGAAATGGATGTCGTTCCCTCATCATAGCATCTTGTGGCCACGACATAAGGATGTCGTTACCTCGACAAAATGATCTCATGGCCACAACATAATATGACGTTCCCAGGAATTAATATCTCGTGGCCATGACATAATATCACGTTACCACGAGTTGATATGTCGTGGCCACGACAAACTTAAGTGAACCGAAGGTGTCCCCTCCCGGTCACCGTAGAAGACTGATAATAGTCTGTTTGATTTAATTTTGCCTTCTCAAATCATCACGACTTGCCTAAAATAAAATATCTATAGACATAAAACAGTTCAAGTATAAAACAATGTTAGTTTAAACATTAAACCTAGATAAATGTGAACTATTAGGGACATCCAATCATCTGTGTTGCATTCCAAACTGTAAAGGGTCTACTTTTATTTGTGTGCACTCACAATAACAAAACGTTGCAAACAGTGCTTCTAAAGAAAACAAACATGATGCGCTTTCTGACGTCTCAACAGAAGCGCTTTACAAAAATTAACCGAAGCTCAGCGATTACATACCTCACAAACATATATCATAGAAATACATATATCTATAGAAAGCAATAACGAAATACAGCAAATCGAAAACAAAAACTATTTCATTTCTCTCTAAAGGCGCATCCAAAGAGGAGATGGCGAGTCAGGATCGGCAACTTCATCCTTGCGACACTGACTCAGAAAACACTAGTTTATTAATTAATAAATAAAAAAATCTCCTTATTATATGTAAATGAGCTCAAATATTAGTGTATGTAAATATATTTTTATTATAAATATTTACATATATTTATTTCCTTTATATTTACATATATATATTTCCTTTATATGTAAATAGTGTATGTAAATATATTAATTTGAAATGTATGTTAATATATTAATTTCTGTATCTGTAAATATATTATACTTCTGTATATGTACATCTATTTTAAACATATGTGACCCTGGACCACAAAACCATAAGTAAATTAACCTTAACATGTTCTTCCCATTCTATTAAAAACTTAAAAATGTCAATCTTGTGGACATGATATAAATTTGCTTGCAACTGAGAAATTCATTTAGGAGAGAAACACATTTTACACAAAAATATTTACGGTTTTATTAATATTTACAGAAAATACTACTACTGTCATGAATCTGGTCGGTGACCTGCGGTCCGCTCACCACCAGATGTCGCTCTCACCCTGTCCTTACACAAAGGCTGTTGCTCTACACCCCGGACTACATCTCCCATCATCCATCATGCTGATTGCGCCATACACCTGAGTTACACCAATCAGAAGCTCTATTTAAGCCCCGGACTTTCCCCTGTGTTTCACCGAGTATTGTGGAGTGTTATGTGGAGAACTGTGTCAGTTGCGTTTAGCGCTCCTCTAATGCTAGCACCTAAACAGAGTTGTTCCTTAGTTTCCTTGTTCCCGAGTTTCCTGAGTTCCCTAGCTTCCTGAGTTCCTAGTTCCTGAGTTCCCTTAGTTTAGTATTCTCGCCTGGCCTCCTCGTTTTCGTCTGTCTCGCCGCCTGCCTTCCTGGACTCTTGCTCGTTGTAACGATTACCCTTCTGTCTCGCGTTATGGATTATGTTCGCCGCTGATCGACCCACGCCTGCCTCACGGACTACTCTTGTGCCTCGCCCCAACATACCTGTTTGTTGTTGTTCAGACCCTGCCTGTTTGATCATGTATTTGTCTCGTCCTGTTAATAAAATCTTGTGCATGGATCCCCTCGCCTCTCGTCTCCCTCTCCACATTACAACTACAAAGTAAAAATGGTCAAAATTAATGGCACATGAATACATTACTCAATCTTACAACAAATATAGAGTGGTGCAGGGATGAAACCTGGAAGATTAATTATCACTGCTTCCTTCAAGATTTTCTTATGGGGTTTTATTTTATTCATTCATGAATAAAATAAAGCCTGTGCTAAAAATAGCTTGACAGTACTTTGTTCTATAACAAACTACACACACCCATATCAAAAATGGAAATTTTGAGGCAGTTATTTTATTTGTTTAAACTGTATTTTTAATAAATATTTGATATCTAGGCAGTTTGTGGTGCGAGTGTGTGTAGTTTAAGTTGTAGAACAAAACATTCAAGTATCAAGTTATGTTTACCACAGGATTGATTTTACTCAAATTAAAAACCTCACTATAAAACCACATAGGAAAAAAAATTTACAGGCCTATACCTCTTTTTTTCTTGTTCTGAAACCTCAGTTGTGCTAACTTAGAATTAATGGCCTGGCCCAACTGTCCAGAAGTTGCCTTTTAATGGTGTTTTTTGACAGCATCTGCAAAACAAAACAAGAAAGAAGATGAAAAACATTTGGATTAGTAGACAGCCTACTCAACAACCACTTTCAAGGCCCAGAAAGATAGTAAAGACATAGTTAAAGTAGTCCATGTGACTCCAGTGGTTTTACCTCAATATTATGAAGTCATGTTAATGCTTTGTTTGCACAAAGACAATAATTTACTACTTTATTTGCAAAATATGAATCTCTACTAAAGCACCAAGATGCATGCATGTTGTGTTGAAGTCAGATCAGACATTAATAAAGTTTTTTGCACTAAGCACTGATGTCTTTCCTACCTTGCTGTTAGAAGGTAGTAGTTGCTTAGGCTATTGGAGGGACCGAAAGCTGAATGGTTTTGCAATGAAAAACACAGACATCAGTGGTTTAATTAAAATGTGAACAAGTCATCATACTGTTGTTGCAGATGTGAAGTAAACAGACAGGAGACAACAGAAACATGTATTTTCTAAAATAACTCACATCAATCCTAAAAGAATGAAGCTCTCTTATGTCTCTGACCTTTTAACATCTACATTAAACATTCTTTTACACTTAGTCAAACAAATATATATAAATATATATATATATATATATATATATATATATATATATATATAACATAAAATGATGACCTTTACTTGCCTTAAACCATCTTTCCCTCTCTTATGAAGAAGCTAAGAAGACACAAGTAGGCCTCTGTGTCGTTAACTCCAAAGTTGTTTTACATTTTGCAATGAAAAACACAGACATCAGTGGTTTAATTAAAATGTGAACAAGTCATCATACTGTTGTTGCATCAAAATGTTAAGTAAACAGGCAGAAGACAATGGAAACATCTATTTTCTACAAATATCTCATATCAATAAAAAAAGAATGAATCTATCCTGTCTCTGGCTTTGAACATCTACATAAAACATTTTTACTCTTAGACAAAAAACAAAACAAAAAAATAATAAAATAAAGATAACATTAAATTATGTCCTTTACTTGCCTTAAATCACATTTCCCCCTTTTTTAAAGAAGTTGTGAACAGTAGAACACCTGAAGTAGTTCTGAACAGCCCAGGTGGTTCACTAAATTGCATAGGACGGTTTACGGCAAAAGCGGAACATAAGGGTAGAAAGTACACTATGACCGTATATGTCGTGGCAGGAGAAACTGTCAGTAACCTCCTAGGCCGACAGACAGCCACTGAGATGGGGCTAGTCAAAAGAATAGAACAAGTAAGCACAGTTTTTGAAGGAGGTGGTACAATGAAAACAGAGCCGGTAAAAATACACCTGAAAGAAGGCGCAGTGCCATATGCAGTACATACCGCAAGGAGGGTGCCGTTTCCGCTGCTGCCTAAAGTCAAAGCAGAACTGAGGAGAATGGAAGAACAAGGGGTCGTGGAAAGAGTCACACTACCTACAGATTGGTGTGCACCCATGGTACCGGTCATGAAACCTAATGGCACCGTCAGAATTTGTATTGGATTAAATAAACTGAATGACAACATAAAAAGAGAGAGATACATACTTCCCACAACAGATGAGATCCTAGCTAAATTAGCTGGAGCAAGCATCTTTACATCACTAGACGCAGCGTCAGGATTTTGGCAGATTCCATTGTGTCATGAGAGCAGCTTGCTGACGACATTCATCACTCCAGAGGGGCGCTATTGTTTTAAGAGACTACCGTTTGGGATCAGCATAGCCCCAGAAATTTTTCAACGGAAAATGAATGAGCTTCTAGCTGACATGGAAGGAGTTGCTGTATACATGGACGACGTGATTGTGTACGGGAAGGACATGACAGAGCACGACAACCACTTAAAAAGAGTGCTGGAAAGGATGGAAAGTGTGGGTCTCAAACTGAATAAAGACAAATGCGTATTCAGGAAAGCGGAATTGAGTTTCCTTGGACATGTTGTGGATGCACAAGGTGTCAGAGCAGACCCCGAAAAGGTACGTGCAATAAGTGATTTGCATGAGCCAAACAACATAAATGAGTTGAGGAGGGCGTTAGGCCTCATAAACTACATGAGTAAATATATCCCTGATCTGGCAACGACAGGAGGATTTTTTTATGAGCTGCTCAAGAGAGAAAGGGCATGGACATGGGATGAGCCACAGAAAAACGCATTCAGCACCCTTAAAAGTTTGCTCACCAAAGCTCCAGTCCTGGCACACTATGACCCAGCTAAAGAAACAGCTGTATCAGCGGACGCTAGCAGCTACAGTATCGGCGGTGTTTTACTGCAAAAGCATGACAACAGCTGGAAGTCGGTCGCATACTGTTCCAGAAGGTTGACAGGGTCCGAAACAAGATATGCCCAGATAGAGAAGGAAGGCCTCGCAGGCGTATGGGCATGCGAAAGGTTCCAGAAGTACTTGGTGGGCATGGAGACTTTCAAATTGATCACGGATCACAAGCCACTAATACCGCTGATCAACAGTAAGGACCTAGACACAGTGCCAGTGAGATGTCAGAGACTTTTGATGAGACTTATGCGGTTTAATGCAAAAGCAGAGTTTGCACCTGGCAAAAGCTTGGTTGTCGCAGATGCGTTGTCACGAAGCCCTTTAGACACGACTGAAGACTTTATGACAGCAGAAGTGAGTTGTCATGTAGATGCAGTCATCAGTTGTCTGCCAGTGTCTCAACGCAAGTTGACAGAAATAAAGATGGAGACACAGAAAGATGAGCAGCTACGAACCGTGCAAAGCTTCATTATAAAAGGATGGCCAAAATACACCAAAAGTGTTCCTAATAATGTACAGAGTTTTTACAAGTGGAAAGACTCTTTGTCTGTAAGTGATGGACTAGTTGTGCTGGGGAATCGCATCGTATTTCATATTGTACATTGTGTAGATTGATGGTTACATGTTGTTCTTCGCATTTACCGTTCAAATCAATGACGCAGCAAAATATAATGACCTTTTACCTACTTTTTCTCTGTGAGCTTGACGCGCCATCTAGAGGCACTACATGATACTACAACAATGTTTATTTCAGTTAAATAATTAAAGAATATTACTTTACATAATTGTTTCTTGCTGATTAGGACGAGTTATTATTATTACTGTCTACTTATTGTTATCTTTGTTATTTTCAGACCACATCTAGACAAATGTCCATTGTTTAGAGACTTCTGAGCAAGCAATGCCCTGTGGTCTGACTGTGCTGTCAATTCCTAAGTTCTTATTAAAAGCTGGAACTGAATCCTGCCTCAGGTGTCCTTACCGACACACCAGTGCGAACACAACCCCACCTGAATTAGTGCACATACAGTTATAATTAACCCTATCTTACACTATTCATTCCTGAACTTTACCGTCCGTTACTTCACTTTTGCTTTCACTTTCGAGACCGGCTCGGAAGGCGTTTAGTGTCTCCGTCAGCAGCAGCGAGCACGCCCTCAGCGCAGCTGGAACAGTTCCGTATTCAACCCATGGGCGTCGGAACCATTGAATGCGGGTGGGACAGGACCCACCCACTTTTGAAGACCAATGATATTGGACCCACCCACTTTTACCGTCTCTAATTCGGCGAATATGTCTGCGCACTTTTTAGAGCGCCATCAGTCAAATCCATTCCACTTGACAAATGCGCAAATAGATTAAGCTCTATGCTCACGTGTATGAACAGTTAGCATCTGGGGTGGAGGAGTGGACGGAGCGGGCGCGGGCGCATCAGGCGCATTCATCAAAGATATTTCAAAGGAAGCGGGTGCCACGGTCCTGACCGCATTGCTGTCTATACTGGGTGTGTTTATGGAATATTCGCACCTGCTGCACTGCAAAAGTAAAGTAAACAAAGCATCTGAGCGTATCTGCTGCTCAGATACACCGCCTACCCGATACTTTATTCAAACTTTTCGATTATTTCCTTCATTTTTATTTCTATTGAAAACAAATGCCTTTCTGATGTAAAATGAGATGTGAAAAAGCAAAAGACCGATTTTGGCAATAGGCGGACGCAAACTCGGGTCGTTTGCGTTAAAAAACACTAGCTTTTCAATTTACCGCTTACGCCACTGGAAATGCGTTCAAATAGCTGTCTTTTGTAGTGTTGTTACGTTACTGATAGACGCAATATACATATTAAAAGGCACCATACTACAGAAAATGGCATATACTTCAGTAATTTTTTTGGGGGGAGGACCCACCCACATTTATTTTGCTTCCGACGCCCATGATTCAACCGCATGTAATAGGCTAAAGGTTGCCGCAAAGCACTGGCTAAAGTTATTACCATGAATGTGTCGGCCCATGCGGAAGTGCAATATATTCACATACATGTAAAACGTTGAATATATTGAAATATATTTAAAAAATATATTTTCCAAATGTATAAAATTCCTAATTAAAAACTTAATTACTACTTCCGGTGATGTAGCTTACCTTCAAGGACTCGTGCGGGACCTTGCAGAGTCCAACCCAGACGTGTCTTTATGGCTGCAGGGCCCCCTGGTGGACCAAGGCGGACTGGTTCTATAGGGGTTATTAAGTGCGGATGGTCTGCTCCGATCAACAATAGTGGGTTGGCTTTATGGATGGGCTGAAGTGGTAGACTTCTCAGGTGGCTGTATTTCTGTTGGAGGGCTGCAACAGGATAGGAATGTTCTGCTAGACTCAAGGGTTCAGCCGTAAAAGCTCTCTCAATGAGATAGCTCTTATGAGGTTGAGAGGGTGTTGAGATCTTGAAGGAAACTGCTGTACCATGGAGTTTTGTAATGTCCTGTCTGATGGTTCTCAAGGCTAAGTCCTCTAAATGTCCTAAGAGACCTAGTCTTTGAGCTGCGGGCGACAGGAGGATTGTGCACTCAGAACCGTCATCGAGCACGGCATACGTGTCTAAGCTCTTACCCTTGTGCTGCAGGATCACTTTAATGACTTTGAGAAGGACTTGACTGGACCCTTCAGGCTGATCCATATACAGTGGGGTGTTGGTAGAGCTGATGAGGCAGGTACCTTCCTTTGGTGACCTATCATTCACATGATGGAGGATTTGCAAGTGTTTTCCGTTGCACAGATGGCATGGCTTCTTCAAAGTGCACTGCGCAGCTCGATGGGAGCATCCACACCTCCAACATCTATTATTCGTCTTCATCCAATCAGTCACTTGGTCCTTGGAAAGCGCCTGGAAGGACGTACACTGGCTCAGGTAGTGGTCTTTGCTGTCACAGTAAGGGCAGAAAGCGTTACCTTTACTCATGCTCTTGGCTGGCTGTGGCGGCACTGATAAAGTTGGTTGATCTGCACCGTGGAGGATAGTGGTTGGTTGAGATTTGACCGTGAGATCTCTGCGGAAGTCTGTTCTCTGTCTGGCTCTGTCTCTTTGAACCTTGTCTCCACTAATGCTTTCAGGATCTTGACACCATGATTCAAACTTGAGCCACTTCGCAAAGTCAAGGAGTGTGTACACTACACCTGGTTCGTAGCTCATGTGCCTTCTGAAGGATGAACGCAACTCCGGAGGTAGTTTGGTAAGAAGTCGAGCTACGTGGGATCCACACCATAATTCAACTTCTTCTGTGCCAAGTGTCTTAAGGAGGCCTACAAGTGCCTGGATTTGGAAAGCAAAGCATTCAAAGGCCTTGTTATCTCCAGATTGGACGTCCGGAGAGTCCATAACAGCAGCTATTCTACTTAGAGCAAGTTGGTGAGGTCACCCAAACCTCTCAGTGAGTGCTGCCATAGTGTCTGAATAAGGAGTAGGGGAGTTCAAGAATGAGTCTGCTATCAGACGGGCTTCCATCAGCTTTAAGTGGTCAACTAAAACCTGGTACTTAAAGAGCTCAGTTGTGTCCTCTGGTAACAGATTACCCAAGGCCAACTTAAGGTGTGCAAATTCGCCTGGGTCCCGACGGATGAAGTCCGGTATAGTTGGCTGAGGACCTCTGTAGGTTGTCTCCTGTCTATTCACATTCATCTGCCATCCAGGTCGGGTAGCTGGTAACCCGTAGGGCTGGACAGAATAGTATGCCGAAGGCATGGAAGGGTTAGGGGCTGACCTGGCCATTTCTGGCTGCCGTGGGTTTATGTAATGCCTGTAGGGTTCAGGTGAGCTTGAAAGAACTTGAGCTGATACTTTCCCAGTAGCAGGGATGTCATCGCAATGACGTCGAACTGGAGGAGGAACATAATGGGTGTCATCATCTGTATCATAAGATTTTGTACTCTTTGGAGTGGGAATTTTACGTGGTGGTGGTACTGGATGAGCTCGGGGTGCTGGTTTAGGCACATGTGTTTGTGACTCCTTATAAATAGTTCTGGGTGAGGGCACTGGAGGTGTTGGGGATGAATGCTGCCGTTTGGAAGTGGGAGATGACCTTTGACTTGACTGGCTCCTCGTTAACATGTCTTGCATACCTTGTTGGATTTCCGTCAGTCATCTGAGCTCCTGTCTCATGGATAACTGAGATTGATGAAGCTCTCTGTTTTCCTTTTCAAGGTCATGCACTGTCTTGCGAAGATCCAGAGGTAAAGAATGGGTATAGTCATCTTGCGCACTCCACTGATCTGTAACGAGGTACCAGGGTGCTATCTGAGGCCCCATTACCACTAAAGAATCAGGTGTTCCCTCTTCGGCTCCCTCTTCTGAGTGGTAATCTCTAGAACCTTGAAAACAAGCCCCTGTGGTGTCATCCAGATGGTAATCTTGCACCAGATGGTGTCTGTTGTGCTGTCTGTGTGAAAGGTACCATAACTTGAGGCTTCCTGGGACACTGAACTTCGAAATGTTGGAGGTATGTCGGCTGGCAAACTGAACGTTTAGGTCGTGCACCTTGGATCCGATATTCTGAACTCTGGGGTTCTGACATCCTGTGTCCAGTGTAAAGGGCAAGCCCATCCACAGGGCATTGCTTGCTCAGAAGTCTCTAAACAATGGACATTTGTCTAGATGTGGTCTGAAAATAACAAAGATAACAATAAGTAGACAGTAATAATAATAACTCGTCCTAATCAGCAAGAAACAATTATGTAAAGTAATATTCTTTTAAGTATTTAACTGAAATAAACATTGTTGTAGTATCATGTAGCGCCTCTAGATGGCGCGTCAAGCTTACCGAGAAAAAGTAGGTAAAAGGTCATTATATTTTGCTGCGTCATTGATTCGAACGGTAAATGCGAAGAACAACATGTAACCATCAATCTACACAATGTACAATATGAAATACTGCAAGTTTAGTGCTAACAAACATCACTTAAATATGAAATGAAGTATTAAAACACATTAAGGCGGCAATACGGCAGATTGACTTAGACACGCGAATTGCTACCGCTGCTCCAGTGAATAAACACGCTAGCTGTAATATACTAGTAAAGTTATGCAATCACATGCCAAACATAAATTAAGAGTCTCCTACGTAAATACAGAAAAGCACACTTACATTGTGTCATTGACTCACGATAATAAATGTCCACTTTATGGAAAATGATCACTGATGTCCAGCCTCAGAACACCTTATGCTCTTCCCTCTTCAGCAAGCAATGGCAGAATGACGTCACCCAGTAAAGAGAGCGCTTATTGGCTATAACTTATCAAAAAATAGTATGCGATTTATGACAAAATAGTCCCACAACTGATCGTTCATTTTTTCTTAACGTGTTTCACCTTTAGTAACAACGAATCAAAACGGATACATTTCAAGTGACACGGGAAAAAGACACGAAAAATCAGAAAAGCAGCGTGCACATTTGGTTAAAAATGAAAGGCTGTTAACTGACACTTAAAACTGGAAGCATCGCCAGATTCAAGAGTCAAAATCTCATCCACAGTTTAGTAAACATTGGCAACCTCTAAGTTATTCTTGACTGCACTGTATTGACTGCTTTGGTGCGTTGCAATAAGGTAGGGCATTGTTTTAATGCTTATCCGAAAAAGATTTTTTCTTTTGCTTTTTTTCCCCCCATTTTTTTTTCTTGCCCCCCTGACTCAAGAGTCAAATGTCGCCCATGCCACTGTACATCGCGAAGCAAAGAGGAAACTGACAACACGCCGACAGACAAGACAGAGCAGGTTACTTCTGATATGAAACAATTCTCAGGACTCTCATCTTTCAAATTTTGTCATTTTTAAAGAAATTTGGACAATAAATACCGTTCTGTGGCTCTTTAATGTGTATTGCCTCAGTTCAAGCTGCACATGTGAACCGACCGATTTATATGTAAGGTTACTTAAAGCACAAAGTGAACATGAATGAACACCAAAAAGTTTTTTTTACTTTAACCATGCAACACACCATTTTTAAGTTTAAGTCCACTGAAGCTAATCTACTATCCTGTCTGACTTGTGGTTAGGGCTAGAAGGGATACAGCTGCGGCTACTGGGCATGCGCACATCAATATAACACAACTTCTGTCACACTGTACAACAACAATTACTGTTTTTGCATTATTGTTTAGAATTGGGGTAGGTGTAGACATTAATAAAACACAATATAATCCACCTTTTTCTGAACACAGAAGTCTCGCCTGACTGGAACGGCGCTGCGTTTCTAGTCTATGGTGTTTCTATTTACAGTATATTTTTCCAAGCCAATAATATAACGTGAAACCTATGAAAATGGTTTGAAAAAGCATATGGCACCATAGTTTCTTGACTTTAAAGTATCACAATGACCGTCTTTTTGCAGTAACTCACCTGTCATAACTTTAATGAGTGAGAAGATAACATGAAGCAACGTGAGGTTAGCTGCACTGAAAACAGATAAATGCGCATGTGTACATACAGCTCCCGATCAGAGCGAAGATCACAGGATGTTGTCCAAAGAATGATAAGAGCGCACATTATTTTAACATATTATTTATTATTTCACACTCAGTATTTTAACTTAAGTGCTGCAAGCTATTGATCTATAATAAGTGACTTGAAAGGAATTCCTAGTTTATTGCCGTTACTGTGGCAGGCAACAACAGAACAGCTGAACTCTGCGCACATTTTTATATAGTTATATTGAAAAAGTTTAAATTCAGTTACTCTTTTTTACACTGCTCCAATGTACTAAAACAATGCCACTGGAGGCCCAAATTCAGCATTAATAAATACTGTTAATACTAATAACAATTTAAATGTTAATAACCTTAATAATATTAATAAAGCAAATAGCCATGAATGCAATGCCAACTCTTAACGTGGCTCAGTTGATTACTGTTTTGCTTGCCTGTAGACAGTATATATATATATTTAATAAAAAAGAAATTGGGCTTTTTATTTTACTGTCTTCTTATATTAAGCCACGGTAATTGCTTTCTATGGAAAAAAAAAAAAACGCTCATCATGAAATTCAGCATCTGCTTACATGTACACAGAATATATTTTTAATCTTTTCTATAGCATATTTGGTCTTTTTTTATCACCATCTTCATTAAGCTGCACATTCTTTATAGGAGGAAAACACTTAACATGCAATTTAATGCTTTTTGTTCATATTCTGGGCCTTTCTACTTTCCTGTATGTTTAATTTATATTAATAAACTGTATACTGAATTTGGCCTTTGTATACCACTGTCTTAGTCCATTAAATAAGCGTTTTCTTTTAATGGTGATTCATATTCTGGGCTATTCTGTTTGTCTGTATACTTTATTAATAAGGTGTGTACTGGTCCTCCAGTGTTTTACATTAAGAGTTTTAGAATGTCCCAAATACATGCCTTGAACTTAGCACTGACTGTATTTATTTATACTTGAGTCCAAGTCCAGCTCTGTGAACCGCTGGGTTTATGAGAGAACGCAAATATCTTTGCAAGAGAACACAAAATTTCACAAGGAAACACAAAACTTTTGGGAGAGAACGCAAAAATTTTGAAAAATATTTTTTTCTCCCGCCCTGAATTTTTTCCACCCACCCCAATTTTTTTTTCCACCACCATGTCCTTTTAGGGGCTCTGTAGACCAGGGGTCTCCAACCTTTGTTCATTTGAGAACTACTTTTTAAAAAGGTGTAACGGGACTCGTGAGAAGCATGATATATCCAGGTGCAAGCTTTATTAAACACAACGTAGTCAAGACAGGCAAGGTCAATCTCCAACAAACAACAATATCCAGGGCAAGGCAAGAGCGTAATCCAGTAAATTAGGCAGAAGGTCAAAATACGATGAGAGCAGTCCAAAAGTAACAAATAAACAAGGCAATGGAACAAGGCAGAACTATGGCAAAGACACAGGGCAAAAACTATGACTATGGAACAAAACAAAACCAAACCATGGAAATAACAAAACAAGGCAATGAAATAGGGAAAACACTTGGTAGCATCCGCACAGGCAAAACAATACTTTGCATAGGCTGTTTGGCATGGCCTTCCTTATATGGCTGCCAAACAGGAAGTAACCATAGAAGCAGCAGAGGGAGCGGCAACAGGCAGTCCAAGGGTAAGGGCTCCCTCTGCTGGCATGGTATTACAGAAGGAAAGTGGCTGAGAACTACCCATGTTATACAATAAAATTAAATCTCTTAAATAGGCCTAATGTATAATTCCAAACTGTTATGCATAATATAACAGTCACGGTTCTGTGTCGGAAGGATGACGGGAACGCAGAGTAACATCACCAGTCTTTATTAAATCCAAGACACAGGGGTAACGCAGGTACTGGAGAAGACACACAAAAAAACATAGTAGACCCAACAAAGACAAAACTCACAGACTGGAACTTCAATACACGGGCTAATTAGAAGAACGCAGGTGTAAGGGATTACAGAGGTCAATTTAGCTCAAAGGGAATCATTTAAGATTGAACAGAATCTCTGTTTTACAGCGGATCAATGAATCGAAAAAACTATTTATTAGCACGGTAACAAGGTCAGCAGTTTAAGACATTAATTTATAAGCACAAAACACAAGATACTTCTCTTTTCAATATGAATAGAAATTTATTGGAAAAACCTAAGACATATAAACTAATCTAACACAGATGCGCATTCACACATTCATACAAGTTGCAGAAAGAGAGAAAGTAAAGAAACAATGAGTTTAGAAGAGTGAAAATATGAAATTCCCAAGTTAATAGCAATATATGCAATTGTTTAGACCTGAACAACCATCAATCATTTAATTAACCCTCGCATTGAGGTTCTCACTGAGGTTATTAAACTTTATATCAAATGCACCAGTTCAGCTAGAATCTGGAGGTTTATACTTGAGTTGCCATTGTGTTAAGGGATTCCTTTCGATGACATTGTTGCAGAAAAGGGGTTTCCCAAGGCTGCTGATTGGCTGGAAGTTCATGGTCGTTGGAAGTGATGTCTTGGACGTTGGTTGAAGTTTTGAGGTACGAAGTCTGAGACACAGCTTAGCGGCAAAACTTAACTTAGAACACGAAACTCTCAACGGAAAGAAAAGATTGAAGTAAAAGAAAGAAATGTGACGATCTTCTCATGTTTTCGTTTTAGAGGAGTGGCTGGCATGCAAGCCAGGAAGCGTTCAAAGAACGCAAAAAGCAGCGGCAAAAATGATGGCTAAGAGTATGGCTAGGAGCGATGGCACAAAGCACAAACTAAAAGCAAAATTTTATGGTGTCCTGTGGTTTTAAACTCAGCTTTGGACACATCCCAAAATGGTGTCTTGACCAATTAGATGTTGTCTTAACTCAGAATATTGCTATGTTTCTCCTCCCAAAACATAAATCAGCATGTTATCTTATCAGTCACATGGTCAGAATTTTCCTGCTCTTGCAGAGTATAATTTGGCCATGATTTCTATAACATGAATACAATGCATTTGACAAAGAATTGATCGGTAGAAATGTTCAAAGCATGAATTTTCAAACTCATACATACCAAACATGAATATAAACCTTTAAGCTATTCAATGGTTATTAAAAAGACATTCACAACAAGTGATTAGAACATAATAGACAAATGTGTGGGTAACGTACATAGTAGGGAGTTATGCAATGGTCTGATGTTCATTCATAAGTCCTTTAAAGCATCATTTTGGTGCATATTTAGGTAAAAGGGACAGTCTCTCTGCCATTCTGTGAACTAAGGGCATGTTCCAAAGGAACAAAGGAATTTAGAAGGAACTTGGTCTAGTTCTTGTCTTGGGTGGGGGGAGCACCACCCAACAAAGTTTCCTCATGTGATGGTGCTGATGTGCTGTATCTTTGACCATTAATCTTGGGTTTCTTGCCCCAAAATCGACAATCTCCTTCCTGAGTTGGGATTATCAATAATTGTGTTCTTTTGTGTTAATGTTTTAAGTTGTTCAGCGCTGTGAAAGTTGGTTGGTTAGGCTTACTTCAGGCTGGCTAGCGCCAGGGTATTGTGGACAGATTTATAATGTTGTCTGGTTAGCTTAGGCCTCTTTGTGGAATTTGGCTCTTTGGTTTTAACCAAATGTTCGATCGGATCTTCAATTTGTCTGATTCGCTCTGATACCATACACAGGTGACCAGAATGACTAATTAGACAGGGGAGAAACTAGGTCACGAGCACATGGGGAGGGAAAACACACCAAAACAGGTCCATAATCCTAACAATAACATGGTATAATATAAGTTAAAATGTGCTGGAAATTTTCAGAAATGTTCAGTACTGACACACAATAATATATATATATATATATTGTGACGGGTGTCCGTTCCATTCACCGCTGCCCTGGCCGGAATCACGCACACCTGGCGCACCTCATCAGCGCCCAACTCGGCTCAGCTGCTGCCAATCGCCGGAGCCGCATAAGAGAGAGAAGAGAGGACGCCTCAGACGAGCGTCAACTCCCAACGCAGCAAGACGCCTAATCTCTCTCTCTTTCTCTCTCTCACCGCAGATAGCAGCTGAGCCCTGGACACGCCGTTCCAGACCGTTTCGCACCTTATTTCTGCACCTGAGGAGAGCACTTACGGGGACGAGCACCCGGAAACCACCACCACTGGTCACCCTTCACCGCCACTTCATTTCTTGTTTTTCCATTTAAACAACATTAAATCCACCCTCCGGGGGTCTTTCACGTCAAAACCTTGTTGTGTGATTCTTCACCTCGTTACTATATATATATATATATATCTATATCTATATCTATATATATATATATATATATATATATATATATATGCAATAACAATTTCTTCATCTTAAACAATTTATTGAAATTTAAGCTAGTTAAACAAGTAGTATTGGCCTGTCACAGTACCATTCACAAGGTCAGTTCTGTATTGAGACACACCTGCCCAGACTGTAATGGCCAGGGAGACTTGCCTGGGCCAGGGAGCATTTGTGTTGGACGAGGAACCAGAGCTGTTCTCTGATGAAAGTCGATTCACATTGAACAGAAATGATGGCCAGCAATGCTGTTGGAGATATCAAGGAGAACGCTATGCATCAGCCACTTTTGTCATCAGATGAGCCTTTGGAGGTGGTGGTGTTACAGTCTGAGCAGGTGTGTCTAGTCAACTTGTGAATGCTACTGTGACAAGCCAATTTTACCTGAATAACATCATTAATCCAGTCACTGTGCCTCTGCATAAGTAACACAACATCTTCACTGACGACAATGTCCCAGCTCATCGAGGTCGCATCACCAGGGAATGGCTGCCAGAGGCTGGGGTACCTTAAATGGAGTGGCCTGCACTTTCTCCAGACCTGAATCCCATAGAAAACCTATGGGATCAGCGGAGTCGTCGTGTAGAGGGTTGTAACCATGCACCACAGAACCTCAATGACCTGAAGGCAGCCCTTCAAGAAGAGTGGAATGCCATGCCTCAGCAGACAATAAGGCGACTTGTGAACAGCATGAGACATCTTTGTCAAGCTGTAATTGATGCTCAAGGATGCATGACAAGTTATTGAGACATTAACATTTTTTGTTGTGGCATACCCACCACTGTTGTTAGCTTTTGTTTCAATAAATTGTTTGAGATGAAGAAATTACCATTGCATGTTTCTACTTAAATGCCCTACTTTCATGTATTACCACATTCAAGCCTCAGAAAAGCACCAAGATGATCGACAAAGTAGTACATGCGACATCAGTGGTTCAACTGTAATTTTACAAAGCTATGAGAATATCTTTTGTGTGCAAAGAAAACAAAAACAACGACCTTATTCCACATTTTCGTCTGTACCCTGTCAGTTGTGGATGCATGTTCATGAGAGTACGTTACCACGACACGCATGGGTGTGAAGGTGCCAACGCTTACCCAGATCGGGTTTGCTTCCAGCTTTTTGAAGGAAACTTTCCAATCCCACAGTGTCATCATATATGGACATTTGCTGTCTCAAAACCTAGAATACGTCCGTTCGGCCAAGAGGTTGAGCTCTCGCCAGGCTTGCTGGGCACTCTTTTTCGACCGTTTTAACTTCACCCTCTCGTACCGGCCCGGGTCCAAAAACACTAAACCCGATGCTCTCTCTCGTCTGTTCGAGGTCCCTGAGACGGTGCTCACGGCTGATGCCATCCTCCCCAAAGGGGTGGTGGTCGGGGCAATCGTCTGGGACATCGAACGGCGTCGTCTGGTTTTCACCCGCAGACCAACGGCCAATGCAAACGAGCCAACCAGGATCTCGAACAGGGACTCCGCTGCTTGACATCCCATAATCCCGGTACCTGGAGCCAACAGCTCTCTTGGATTGAGTATGCTCACAATTCCCTCCCTGTCTCGTTCTCTGGTATGTCTCCCTTTGAATGTTCTCTGGGTTATCAGCCCCCTCTGTTTCCCCCACAGGAACTCGATGCTGCGGTTCCCTCAGCTCTGGCGTTTGTCCGGCGTTGCCGTTGCACGTGGACAAGGGCCAGAAAGGTTTTGGCTCGAACCTCTCTGAGAACCAAGGCAGCAGCTGATCGCCGTCGGGTTTCTCCTTCTACCTATGTGTGTGGTCAACGAGTATGGCTCTCTACCAAGGACTTGCCTCTCCGGGTACCTTCTCGTAAGCTGGCACCCAAGTTCATTGGTCCATACCGTATCACGCTCAAGCTCCCCCCCAGCTCTTGGTCGAGTTTACCCTGTTTTCCATGTTTCCAGGATTAAACCAGTTTTTTCTTCCCCTCTCAACCCCGGCGGCCGCGTGCCTCATGGATGGATCCCCGGTTTTTACCGTTAAGAGGCTCTTAGACGTTCGCCGCCGCGGTCGTGGCTTTCAATATCTCGTGGACTGGGAAGGCTATGGCGCTGAGGAGAGGTGCTGGGTACCGGCTCGTGACATCCTGGACCGGTCGCTGATCCGGGGGTTCCACCGGAGACGAGGTGAGTCCCCTTCCTAAGCGCCCAGTGGCGCCTCTGGGGGGAGGGGTACTGTCGTGATCCTGACTCTGTCGGGGTTTTTCCTGCCTGTGTGTCTGTTTGTGTTTTTGTTGTCATCTCGCCACGTGCGCTGTGACTACGTCACTCTCCCCGCCCCGTGTCTCCCTCCAGCTGTTTCTCGTTTCCCATTTTCACTTTCACACCTGCTTTCGTTCTCTGCTAATTTCTTCCTCTCTATTTAAACTCTCATCCCCTCTGTCCTGTGTCAGTCCGTTTTGATCTCTTGCCAAGTCTAGTCTAGTTCTGTTGATACTCTGCTATTTTTCTCCTCGCCTTTGGCTTTTATTTTTTTCTCTTTGCCCTTAGTACCCGCTGGCGTTCCGCTTTGTCAGCTTGATGGTGTTGCAGCTCTGCATTCCGTGCCCTGTCATCTTCAGTGTGCTTCCTCGCGTCGGGTTGAGATCGCTCCCCGAGGATTCTCCGTTTGTTACTGCTGTGATTGTTCTACGTCGGGTTGAGATCGCTCCCGGGAATTCTCCGTTTGTTACTGCTGTGATTGTTCTACGTCGGGTTGAGATCGCTCCCCGAGGATTTTCCGTTCATTACTGCTGTGATTGTTCAACGCTGGGTCGAGATCGCTCCCCAGGGATTCTCTTCTCTGTTTGTTGCAGTTGGGATTGTTCTACGTCGGGATGGGATTCTCTCCCCACGCCTCATCATTCTCCGTGAGTTTTGCCTAACGGGTCGAGTTCCTCCCCGTGCGCTTTTGAACTGTGAGGTTTTTTTGTTTCGTTTTTTGCTTTCCCCAGATTACCTCCAGGGTGGAGCGCTGGGATGGCTATTTTCCTTTTAATATTGTGTTTTTTTTTTTTTTTTTCTCAATAAACCTATTTTGCCCTGCACTCTTTCCTAGTCAATTATGACACTATAACTCCCTTCAGTAAAGGGTCATAATTAGAGGGGACTAAATCATCTGTATTAGGTGTTATTTTAATCCCTAAATATGTAAAACTTAACTAATATGTAAGACTTAAGCTATTGGTTCATTGTATGAAAGTTTAAGCCAGTTTAAATATTTTGTTCCTAATCCAAAACGTTTAAGCATCTCAAACAAGTAATTCCATTCAATTGTGTCAAACTTTTTTTTTTTTTTTTTAAGCATCTAAAGACAGAATTGCATGATCTTTAGCATTGTTTTCTATATAAGACGTTTAGAACTCTATGGCCCGGTTTTACAGACAGGGCTTAGCCTAAACCAGGATTAGGTCATAGTTCAATTAGGACATTTAATTGATTTTTATAAATATGCTTTAGGAAAAAACATTACTGGCATGCATCTTGAGACAAAACAAAGGCACTGATATATTTTAAGATCCGTAAGTGCAAGTTCCTTTTAGTTGAAATAGCTAAAATTGACATTTTAGTCTAGGACTAGGCTTAAGATGTGTCTGTGAAACTAGGTGCTTGAGTATTATTAAAGGCCTGTCTGCCGAGAACAAATCCGTTCTGATCGTCCATTTTTACTTTTGGTATATAAATTTCAATCCTTTTAGCTAAAGCTTTACATAATATTTTAGTATCGCAGGACATGAGTGAGATAGGCCGATAAGAGGCTCCATCTGTTGGGGATCTGCCCGGTTTTAACACAAGAGTAATTAGTGCTGATCTTAATGAGGGGGGCAAGATTCCTGTTTCATATGATTCAGTACACATTTCAAGAAGATGGGGCATTAATCTTTTAGAAAAGGTTTTATAAATCTCAATTGGCAAGCCGTCAGGCCCCGGTGCCTTTCCACAACTCATACTTTGTACTGCATCCACCAGTTCTTCGATACTTAATTTTTTTTTTTCCAGATCTAATTTTGCTGCTTCTGCCAAGTGGGGAAAGTCAAGTTCAAAATTATTCTGATCTACTAATGTATCCAAACATTCAGAATTATACAAATATAAATATAATTTAAATATAATTTAAAAGATTTGTTAATTTCCAATGGATCCATCGATATTTGTCCATCATCTAGCAAAACAGAATTTATAGCCCTACTTGTTTGTATATATTTGTTTTTTTTTATTCTCCTTTTTATAGCTTTCCAGGTTTCTCACCTTGATCATATTAGGACTGTTTTAACCACATCAAGTTTGTGGCTATTTTATTAGTAGTCAGCTTGTTGTACTTTGCTTTTAATGAAAGAAGTTTTTTTTTTTCTTGGGGTCATCATTATCAAAAAGTTGTAATTCCAATTCTTTAATTTGTCGATCAAGGTCTCCCAATTTTTTATAATATTCTTTAGATTTACTTCTTGTGTAGCTCATTATTTCCCCTTGTATATAGGCCTTAAAGACTTCCCACTTCGTTGAAGCACTTGTCTGAGTGCTGTATTAATACTAAAATATTCCTCTATTCTTTTGTCCATGAAATCTACAAATTTAGAACTTTGGAGCCAACTTGTTTGGAATTTAAATCTAAATGGAGCAGGTTTTAAGTTACTAAACTCTACTGTGAGTTAATTGGAGCATGGTCAGACAGTAAAATACTATCGTACCAGCATCTGTCTATTTTAGACAACAGAGTGCTAGAGACTAGAAAATAATCAATCCTTGAGCAAGTTTTGTGGGTATTTGAAAAACATGAATATTCTCTTTTATTAGGATTCAAATGTATCCAGACCTCTGTTAAATTTAAATCTTTTATACAGTTTTTAATTATTTTCCCTTGATTTCTGATGGGTGCTGTCTATGCCTGTAGAACAATCAAGCTTTATATCCAATACATAATTAAAATCCCCTCCAATTACATATTGTCCAGAATATGTTGATATTGTATAGAAAAGGTTTTGATGGAAAGAGGGATCATCTTCATTAGGAGCATATATACCTATAGGGTTACTTGTGTGTTCACGATAAAACCATTAAGAATTATAAATCTACCCCGTGGATCAATATGTTGTTTGTGCAACTGAAAGGGAACTGATTTGTGGATAAGTATCACAACCCCCCAAGCATGAGAAGTAAATGGAGCAGAGAAAACTTGTCCTGGCCACCTTTTTGAAACCCGACTTGTATCTTCTTTCAACAGATGGGTTTCTTGTAAAAAGAAAATGTTACCCTTCAGTTGCTTAATCCTATCTAATACCTGTTTCAATTTAACGTGAATCTTATTCAGTCCCCTTACATTCTAACTACTAAGCAATCTCTGTATCCAATAATTTGACTGTTTGTTTGTTTGTTGCACCACAACATAATAACGCAATACCCAAATAAAAAACTGTGCATTTCCCTGATCAAACTGCACAAATAGAACCCCCATTCCAAACTTTGGTTATAGAAAACAATAGATCCACAATTTGTGGAGCAACCCTATATGAATTTGTAACCAACTTGAAAACGCTACAAATAATTCAAATTAAACCAAAAACTATACCCTTATTAAGGCGAAAAGAAATAAGGAAATCTGAAATTTCCAAGTCTATACCTGTATGATCAGAGATTTATAACAGCCAGGTTCAGTTTTGAGTGTTTTTGGCAGTGTTTCATTTTCCTTTTGGAAATAAAGTAAACAAAACAACTGGCATGTTAGTTCAAATCTTCATCAATTTAGCCTCATTCACGTGGTGGTTTTCAGTCCCAGAATGAGCTCCTCAACTTCTGAGACTGTCTTGAAGATTCATCGTTTGTCTGCATAGGTCACTATCAGATGAGCAGGATAGAGCATTCCGTACCTGATGTCCATGGATTTCAGCTGGGCTTTTACTCCATTGAAGCAGTGCTGGCGTTGGCATGTCTCCGCTGACAGGTCCGGGAACAAGTTAACTTGCTGATCTCCGTAATCCGTAAGCTCTTTTAATTTCCTGGCCGCTCTGTGTTTTTTCGCGATTTTTATAGTTCAGAAACTTCATCACTATTGGCCTGGGACGATTTGTGTTGATTTGGCTAACCCGATATGCCTGTTCGATTATAGGGGTTGTGGAAAAGTAATCTGTCAAAACTTTGAGGAGCCAGTCCTCCAGAAAAGTGCATGCGCCGAGCCCTCCGCTTTTTCCGGTAGGCAGTGTTCTGCCAGAGCGTAGTAACATCCTCTTCCGTTTGCAATATTCTGTCCTCGGCCTCGCCGATTCTTTTGGAGTGTGACATCAGCTCTGTTTTAAAACCATTAATGGCTTCAAGCATATCGGATGATTGCCTATTCATATCATCTCTTAATGACTGGATGGCCAAAATAATTGAATTCGTGGAGTCGCTCCCATTAGCGTCACTCTGCTCGCTAGCTGTTAGCTTGCTTGCTTGTTCCCCATTGCCAGAGCCAGTTTGTGACTGAAATCTCGGCTGTTGCCCCGGTTTTTTGGTGGCATAGTCGATTGCAGGGTTATTTCTTTTTGTTTTTTACCGCTTGAGGGTACGTTTTGGTCACTTTGCAGGATTAATTTAAAGAAAGTTAGCGTCAGCTCAAATCAGCGTGACCTAACAGCTACACGCCATAACCGGAAGTCCGGAAAGTATACTTTTAGTCTACTTTTTATGTACTTCTCAGAAATTTACTTTATATACTTCTCAGGAATATACTTAAACTGAAATTTAAGTATACGTGACTTATACTTAGAAAAAGTCTAAATATATTTGAGCTATACTTGTGCTCCTAGAATCTGTGCTAGCAATACATAGTACATCTTCTGTACAAAAAACATGTAATCTAACATGATCAACAGCATCAAAACTGTGTAACATTGTGGAATAAAATGTCAACCAATTAAGAGGTAATAATGACTGTGAAGCTTTGGGGTGTTGATCAACTCCATCATTCTGAATCCGATTCATAGACTTTTTTTTTTCAGCTTTTTGTTCAAAATGTTATTTCTTTATTTATTCTAAAAATCACCCACATTCAAGTGTTTAAAAAAAGAATGCATGAAGCTAAAATAAAATGTTTTTGTTTACAAGCAGATATCCTGTACACTGATATTTCTATACTTACATAAAGTATACAAAAAAATATACTTGAACTTTACTTAAGTATACTTAATAAAATAAACTGGAAATACTACTTTTTGGTAAGGGTATTGCGCATGACAGGGTGGGGAGATGATTTAATTATTTAAATCATACATTCTTTTAAATAATTTCTCTCACCAGCTGTCATGAATCTGGTCGGTGACCTGCGGTCCGCTCACCACCAGATGTCGCTCTCGGTCTGTCGTTACACACTGACTGTTGGATTACACCCCGGACTACATCTCCCGTCATGCAGCACGCTGATTGGGTCAGCACTAGAGGTCTTCACGGAGGACCCGGGACCCGTACGGGTTCGGGTCTATATTTTGCTGTCTCATGTGAATTCCTCCTTTAAGCTTCATAAGATTAACTAGGTGGAGCTTTAAGCATATGTTTTGTATTGTTTTCTTTTACTGAAGAAGAGACGCACCTGTTATTGAACACGCACGGTGGTGCATTGCAGTTGGCTTTGTGTATACCCACTTCTAAATCCACTCTGATGCGCATCATTCAGTAGTGTCTTGCATTAGCCAAAATCATGACAGTCGACCACATAATATCTTATCCATTTGCATGTGAATAAATGCAAATACTCGATAAAAGCAAGACAGTGGCGCGCCGGCTTCCTTTGAAATATGATTACGCCCGCGCCCGCTTCATCCTGCTTCGTGACAGCAAATGCCGCCTGCATGCGCGAGAGCATGTAACTCGATAATTGGTAACATGAGTGGTAACATGATAATTAATTGTTGATTACTAATTTGAATCAGTACATTATAACGAAAACAATACCTTAAATAAATTAAGAGTTCTTACTTCTCCAGACACCACTACACCACTGCGCACGTGGTAAAGTGTAATGCACTTCTTGTTCTGTGCGCTCTTTGAAAAAATAAAAATAAAAATAAAAATGCTCCAAGCTGGAATAATAAATAAATTAAGAAGGTTCATTCACTCGGCAAGAGAGAGGAACAGCCTAACATGGACGAAAATGTTAGTGTCAAGGAGGATTGATCGCAGTCAGGGCTGCTTAGGTAAGCCAAAAAGTGTTTTTCGCAAATTGTTTATTGACTTGTTAGCAGTTTGCTGTGTAATATGTGCCGACCGGGTGCAGTCGGGTCTCTGTTTTCCCAGCCGGGTTCGGGTCCAATTTACGAATAACGGTCGGGTCCGCGTCGGGTCCGGGTAGTAAATTTAAGGCATTTCTCGGGTCTGCACGGGTTCGGGTCCCACTTTCAAATTAAATACGGGTCCGGGTCGGTTCCGTGCAACAAATTTACGGGTCTCTTCGGGTTCGGGTACGAATTTTTGGACCCGTGAAGACCTCTAGTCAGCACCTGTGACCAATCAGGTGCGCTATAAAAGCCCCGGTCTTTCCCCTTGCGGATCACGGAGTATTGTGGTTTTCATTGTGGTTAATAGTATTGTTGTTTTCGTGTTGTTCCCTAGTTCCCGAGTTTCCGAGTTCCTGAGTTCCCCGTGTATAGCTTTCTCGCCTGGCCATCTCGTCTCGACTGCCTCGCCGCCTGCCTTCTGAACCCTCGCTCGTTTCACGGATTATTCCCTCGTCTCGCTCCCTTACGGATTACGTTCGCCACGGATTGACCCACGCCTGCCTCACGGACTACTCGTGCCTCGCTCCTATATACCCGTTTGTTGTTGTGCTGACCCTGCCTATCTAACCATGTCTTTGTCTCATCGTTTAAATAAAAGCTCGCGTTTGGATCCGCTCGCCTCTCGTCTCCCTCTCCACATTACAGAATACTCCGTCACACAAGGATCCAGCAGCTTCACTCATGGACAATCTACAGGTATGGACACTACAAAAATACTATTCCGATTAAAACAAGGACCACGTACACTAGAACAACACATCTGTGAATTTCTGGCTATCGCAAACCATTCCACCCTCCCGGACTGTATTATAATTGAAATTTTTTGCGATGGCGTAAATGAGCCTCTAAAAGCGAGACTAAGGGTCCGCGTTCATCACTGGCTGCTTTCTTGGATTATGCTTTGCTGTGTGTGGGTTCATTTTTCACTGTGGGTGTCGCTGAGGAGGAACACGACATCTCAGTGATGCCGGCTGCGTAACCCGCATGTGGAATGGCGGCCGCGTTGGAGCGCGCTCATGTAATGGCGGCGACTGCGGTGCCCGTTCGCAAAATGGCGGCTGTGCCGGAGCGCGTTCACACCATGGTTGCGACAGCGGAGCCCGTGCACAAAATGGCGGCAACAGCGGTGCCCGTTCGCAAGATGGCGGCCGCGCCGGTGCGCGTTCACAAAATGGCGGCGAAAACGGAGCTCCGTCACGTCACAGCTGCTATCTGAGCCATGTAAAGTTGCAGTTGTGTTTCCCAAGTCAAGTTGCAGCTGTGTTTCCCGAGTCAAGCCAAGTTGCAGCTGCGTTTCCTGAGTCCAGTCAAGTTACAGCTGCGTTTCCTGGAGTCAAAGTCAGAGTTTCAGAGTCAGTCAGGGATTGCAGCTGTTGTTTCCCGAAGGTCAGAGTCAGGCTACCGGTTGCTGTTCCTGTGTCAAGAGTCAGAAGAGTTAAAGGCACAATGACCCTTATTGTCAAGTCAGGTCAGGCGGCTCTTCCTAGAGTAAAGTCAGAGTTACAGCAGTGGTTCCGAAACGTCCAGATCAGGATTGACTGGTTTCCTGGAGTCAGAGTCGAAGTTTCCGAGGTCAGTCAAGAGTTGCGGCTGTGTTTTAGTCAGGAGGATCGAGCTACAGCTGCTGCTCCAGAGTCAAGTCAAGCTACAGCTGCTGTTCCTGTGTCAAGTCAAGTCAGAGCTGCTCTTCCTAAGTCCAGTCAAGTTACAGCTGTTGTTCCTGTGTCAAGTAAAGCTACAGCTGTATCTCCCAAGTCAAGCAAAGTCACAGCCATGGTTCCTGAGTCAAGCCAAGTCAGAGCTGTCGTTCCTGAGTCAAGCGAAGTCACAGCTGGTCTCTACGAACCAAGTCAAGTCATCGCTGATCCTCATAAGCCAAGTCAAGTCACTGCTGATCCATGAGTCAAGTCATTGCTGATCTTCACGAGCCAAGTCAGGTCACTACTGATCTCCACGAGCCAAGTCAAGTCACTACTGCTCTCCACGAGCCAAGTCAAGTCACCGCCGATCTCCATGAACCTGGTCAAGTCACGCTATTGATTTTTCACGAGTCGGAGTCAAGGAGTCACCGTAATCTGAGTCAAGCATGAGTCAAGTCATGTCACTACTGATCCTCACAAGCCAAGTCAAGTCACCACTGGTCTTCATGTGTCGGGTCAAGTCACTACTGATCTCCATGAGTCAGGTCAAGTCACTACAGATATCTACAGATCTTCACAAGCCAGGTCAAGCCACAGCTGGTCTCCATGAGCCAAGTCAGGCCTCAGCCGGTCTCCACGAACCAAATCAAGTCACAGCCGATCTCCACAAACCAAGTCAAGTCACAGCAGTTTTTAATGAGCCAGGTCAAATTACTGCTGTTGTTTCAGAGCCAAGTCACGTCTCGTCTGACCGCCCAGAGCCAAGTCACGTCTCGTCCGATGTCCCAGAGTCAAGTCCGTCCGACGTCCCAAAGTCAAATCACGTCCCGTCTGAATGCCCAGAGTCAAGTCACGTCCCGTCTGACCGCCCAGAGCCTCGTCATGTCTCATCAGACCACCCAGAGCCTCGCCATGTCTCGTCTGGCATCCCAAGGTCACGGCCTATCATGATGGCCAGCGTGCTGGACCCACCACTAGTTTCAGTGCGGGCAGCAAACATCTCAGTGGCACCAGCGCCTCATAAACCAACCATTAATGAGGTTCTGCCTCCCGCCGCTGCTCTTCCCTTAATGGCGGTTGCCATTTAGTGTGTGTGGGCTGCACACTGCACTCCTGAGGTCACGTCTGCTCACAAGTCTGCTCCTGAGGTCACGTCTGCTCACAAGTCTGCTCCTGAGGTCACGTCTGTTCACAAGTCTGCTTCAGAAATCTCGTCTGATCTCAAGTCTGCTCCAGAGGTCCCGTGTGATCTCAAGTCCGCTCCAGAGGCCTCTTCCGCCGGAGAAGCTGCGCCAATGCCTCCAGAGGTGTCAGCTCCGGCTGTAGAACCTCCTATGGTGGCGGCGTTAACCTATGAACTCTCTGCTTCTCTTCTGATTCTGTCTGCCTCCTCTGTCCCTGCTCTCTCCAGGTCCCAGTCCATGACGCAGGTACCCGCTCCGCCCTGGAGGACTCATGCGCCTCCTGCTCCGCCCTGGTGGGCTCCAGCTCCGCCCGCTCCGCCCTGGAGGGCCCCTGTGCCTCCTACTCTGCCCTGGAGGGTCCCTGCGCCTCCTGCTCCGCCCTGGAGGGCACCTGCGCCTCCTGCTCCACCCTGGAGGGCTCCTGCCCTGCTGGTCCTGCCTCACTCACCGGGTCCTCCGCATGGACCTGGCCCTCCAATCCTCGCCCTGTCTCGCTCCCGCCCCACCGCCCCCCCGGGTTGTTGTTCAGTTGGAGCGTCTGGAAGCCGCTCTTTGGGGGGGGGGGCTATGTCATGAATCTGGTCGGTGACCTGCGGTCCGCTCACCACCAGATGTCGCTCTCGCTCTGTCGTTACACACTGATTGTTGGATTCCACCCCGGACTACATCTCTCGTCATGCAGCACGCTGATTGGGTCAGCACCTGTGACCAATCAGGTGTGCTATAAAAGCCCCGGTCTTTCCCCTTGCGGATCATGGAGTATTGTGGTTTTCATTGTGGTTAATAGTATTGTTGTTTTCGCATTGTTCCCTAGTTCCTTAGTTCCTGAGTTTCCGAGTTCCCGAGTTCACCGTGTATAGCTTTCTCGCTATGTTACGGGTTCATTGGTAATTAAAATACTATGCAGAGTAATTAAAATTACCTTACGGCCAATATGTCAAAACAAATAATTTTTTTGAATTAGAGGGGAAACCTGTCTATAGTAGTTCACTCTCATTGGATTGGCGAGCTACCTCAAATCAGGTCATGAGCTACCGGTAGCTTGCGAGCAATGTGTTGGAGACCCACGTCTCTAAATCTCTTTAAATAAAATTACTCAGTTGTGCTTGTCATGAATCTGGTCGGTGACCTTCAGTCCGCTCACCACCAGATGTCGCTCTCGCTCTGTTATTTCACACAGACTGTTACACTACACCCTGGACTACGTATCCCGTCACCCATCGCGCTGACTGCGTGTACACCTGTGGCCAATCAGGTGCCCTATTCAAGCCCCAGACTTTCCCTCGGTAACTCACCGAGTATTGTGGAGTTGTAAATGTGGAGAACTGTGTTTGATGCATTTAGCGCTCTCCTAGTGCTAGCAACCATTACATAGTCGTCCCTTAGTTCTCTAGTTCCTGAGTTCCCTAGTTCCTGAGTTCCCTTAGTTTAGTGTTCTCTCGCCTGGCCATCTCATTTCGTTTGTCTCGCCGCCTGCCTCTTGGACTTCTCGCTCGTTGTACGGATTACCCTTCTGCATCACGATATGGATTCGCCGCTGATCGACCCACGCCTGCCTCACGGACTACTCTTGTGCCTCGCCCCAACATACCTGTTTGTTATTGTTTCGACCTTGCCTGTTTTTACCATGTCTTTGTCTCATCCCTTCAATAAAACGCTTGCGTATGGATCCCCTCGCCTCTCGTCTCCCTCTCCACATTACAGAGCTCCTTGAGACGCTACAAATATTTATAGAGGGTTGGCCACTGCTCAGAGGCAAGAGGCTACTGGTATCTGCATATTAATGACCAACTGAAAGCTGGATATTCTCTGTTCTCTGCACATGGATAGTGTTACACGATGAATGAAGCGTGAAACGGGCAGATCCATCTGCAGAGCTTTATTAAGGGACATCGACAACGACATGGTCAAACAGGCAGGGTCAGGCAATGGCATACAGGTATGTTAGAGCAAGACAAAAGAGTAAAGTCCCTAGTCCGTAAAGCAGGCTAGGGTAAGAGAACGGCGAACGTAATCCGAAGGGCGAGGCTAAAGGGAAATCCGAAAAGACAGGCGAGAGTTTCAAAAAGGCAGGCAGCGAGACAGACTAAACGAAATAACTAGGCTAGGTGACAAGACAGGGAAAGCAAAAACAAGAAGAAACTAGACACAGGATAACTGATAAGGCTTCGTATGAATGCAAACAACAATCCAATATTTGGCAACTACTGAAAGGAAGTCCGGGGCTTAAATAGGGTATCTGATTGGATGCAGGTGATAAGTGCAATGGCTGATGGGGAACGTAGTCCGGGGTGTGGTGTAACAATCAATGTAATATGAATGTGAGAGGGCAACAACTGGTGGTGAGCAGACCGAAGGTCACCGGCCAGATCTGTAACAGCTAGCCATTGCTTTAAGGCATGGGGCTGCTGATATCCTGTGAATTAGTGAGTGACTGGAACTTTTACATGCTCTGCACACAACTGGATGCTGTTTTGAGGCAAGGGGCTCCTGGTATTTCACGAATGAGTGCCGCAGTAAGCCACTGCTCTGAGGCAGGCGGCTGCTTGAATCGTGCAAAAAAGTGTCTGTGATCCTCCGTAAACTTCCTCTTATAGACAGCACTGTGACAGTGAAAGGGCTATTTTTTCACCAACTTTAGGCCGCGGCTTGGGGGGAGGGGGAGGAAAATGCAGGAACTGAGCCTGCGCAGCTTGCTACCCAAGTCCTTAAGGCCTCACTTTTTGTAGGGTAGACAAACTTGGACAGCACTGCATCTGCATGGGGGCCTCTCAGTTAAATAGGCAGTGAATGTTCATTCTGAAGGAAACATGGGAAGTTTAGGGGAACAAGAGGGATGTGGAAATTAGGGATGTAACAATTACCAGTTTGACGATAAATCATGATAAAATTTCCCATGGATAGTATTACCGTTTCATTTTTTAATTATCATTATAACCATATTCGATTAACGCGTTTTAAACAACTAATGACAAATAAATACTGTACAGCATAAAGCACAGTGTTAAGTGACAGTCTCATTTGCACACAGCACGCACAGTAGTTTCGTTTGGTGTGAAAAAACAGCAGAAAAGCTGGGATGTTTTAAAAGGGTGCTAATGGCTTAGGCACCTCCCCACGGAAATGACCGAGCACTCATGGAAAAACACAAGCATGGTCTCAGTTCGTTTTAATCAATAAGAAATAGATGGCAGCTTTTACAATTTAATTCTCATTTCATCCCTCATTTGAAGCAGATTTTGGCATTATTTTAATAGCAAATGCAAAAAGTGCATTATTGTAATAAGAGAGGGTGCCAGCATGAATCTCTTGGATTGCAGCATGCTTGCTCTCCCAAATATATAGGGGTCATGGCTTTGCGCTCCCTCAGATATTACTTAGGCCTATGCGCCCTCAAACTTTGTCCTGTGTACGCGCAAATAAGTGCTTATTGTAAACAGGTATTTATTAAATAATTTTATTTAGTGAAGCGCAACCCTTATAGAAAGAATGTTTGTATTTGGTAACTAATGCGTAATAGTCCGTGCGTTTCACTTCGCAATTGGGGGTTGGGCACCCACCGGCAGAAACATAAATCTGGAATTATACAAATGAAATGAATATATGAATGAATTAATTATATGAATGTACCTCTGAAGGTTCTGACTGTCTTCAGAAAAGATTCGATGGCATTTTGTTTTCATCTTCACACATGTAGCCTAATATCTAAAGTAGTGTTCTTGATCGCAATTCTGCTTTACCCACAGAGGTTACGGAAACAGCTGTATTTCAACTTTTCCATAAGCGCCATCTAGTGTCTTACAGTGGATTTACAGAGACTTACATTTACATTCAGGTTGTGTGCAGTTTTTGTCTGGCCAAAAGACAGACCGAATTTGTATGCCCTGCTGTAGCCTAAAATTTGACCAGTTGATGAAAAACAAGCTTATGTGGATTCTACACATTTAAACAATTCAGATAAGTTATCTAGATTTAAGGAGCAGATAAAATACATATAATCATTTATTAATCAATTATTAGTTTGACTTAACCCTTTTCTTTATGTAAAGGTTGAAATCTGAGGTTTACCTTTTATGAAACGTTTTCAAAGCTTCACTTGATCATTTGCATTACATATTTGAACATGCCATATAAGTTGTCAGTCATGTTGTCAAATCCAGACATCATGGTACTGTTATTGTTTTACTGATTAGACAAACAAAAAGTAATTTTATTTGTTGTTTGTTGATTTTAAATGTAAAACTTGAAGTGATTTATGTGTCAGTACTTTTTGAACATTTTCAGCACATTTTAACAATACCGTGATAATACTGATAACTGTAATAATTTCGGTCACTATAATCGTGATAGGAAATTTTCATACCGTTACATCCCTAGTAGGAATTGACACGTTGCCAGCCCATCTCCTAAACTTTCTGTCCCAAGCTGCCATGGCTTCTGTCTCTGCAGCTCAGCAGCAGAGATGAAAAAGTGAGCAGACATCTTATCCATATAATATGAATGTTATATCCCCGGGACGCTGCAGACCCTGCAGTGCAGGGGATGGCAATCTGGGCACCTTCCAATGAAGAAGCGTACCTTCAACTGTGAGTGATAAGAGGCTTCTTGAAGACAGCATATCTGAGTAAAAGAGAAGGATTATGAGATTATGACATTCGATGTCAAGCTACATAGCGGATGGCCCTGCCAAAAGTATTTAATAAGGATTTAGCATTTTGGAGAAAAGGAGTTTTCCCCAATGTGTTAAGTGTCGAGAGAATGACTCAAAAGGGAACCATGGTCATTTTTGTAAAGGAATAATATATAGCTAGATCTCAAATAGTGGATCAGCTATCATTGTTATATATCATCATATTGCCCAGTTCTAAAACTGCTCAGTGATAAAGCATTAAGCTGTTATAGAGGTAACAGAATAACTTACTATAAGCTGATTTGAAACAATGTGTATTGTCGATGCTACAGAATACAAATAAATAACTTGACTTGAATAAACCAAAATGAGGATTCCTTACTATTAGAGATGCAGAGCAAAGATGCAGAGGAGCACAATAAGTAAATGAATAGGCTTAATCCTTACAAACAAGTGGCAGGTATCAACAAGTCGCTACAAATAACATTTCCAGATGTGATTTCCTAAAGTCATTTTATAAAATGAAGTCATTTTATGGTAACACTTTATAATAAAGTTCAGTTGTAAGTCATTTATAAGCAATTAGTTGATGATGAAATAATAATTTACAAAACATTTATAAAAGATTACTAAGTGATATGCTAACAATTTGTATATGTTTTGTTAATTCATTTACAAGTAATTTACAAGTAATTAGTTAATAATTAACTAATCATTTACAAAACATGACTATGTATTCATAAATGATTATTAAGTGATATGTTAGTATTTTTATCTATGCTTTGTAGATTAAGTTATAAATCATTTACAGGTGATTAGATAATGACAAACTAATCATTTACAAACATCAATATTTGCTGACTTGGTCCAGATCCTACGTCAAACATTGATCCCGCAACTCCTCGCCGTCACCAAAAACCAGTCCTATGGCCCGGCCAGCACCCTTCACTGGTGATGCAGATGGATACAGCGGCTTTTTGTTACAGTGTACTCTGTTTTTTGAGATGCAACCTAACCTGTTTCCCACAGATCATTCCAAGATTGCATATATGTGACCCTGGACCACAAAACCAGTCATAAGGGTAAATTTTTCGAAACTGAGCTTTATACATCATCTGAAAGCTGAATAAGCTTTTCATTGATGTATGGTTTGTTAGGATAGGACAATATTTGGCCGAGATACAGCTATTTGAATATATGGAATCTGAGGGTGCAAGAAAATCAAAATATTGAGAAAATCACCTTTAAAGTTGTCCAAATGAAGCTCTTACTAATGCATATTACTAATCTAAGTAATATAAACTAAGTTTTTATATATTTACAGTAGGAATTTTACAAAAAATCTTAATAAAACATGATCTTTACTTAATTTCCTAATGATTTTTGGCATAAAAGAAAAATCAATAATTTTGACCCATACAATGTATTTTTGGCTATTGCTACAAATATACCCCAGCGACTTAAGACTGGTTTTGTGGTACAGGGTCACATATGATTTCCCTGCTGTCTGGCAAAGCGCTATTATGGGCGAAGTCCATCTGGGATGCTAACGGCCCAGCCACTCACTCGTTCACATCATTCTGCAACCACTTCCGTGAAGTGTTCGGACAATGAGTGCACACTCTCTCTGTGAATGATCAGCTGATTCGGCTTTGTCAAGGTCAGTCATCTATAACTGACTATGCCCTGAAATTCAGAACTCTTGCTGCAGGAAGTGGCTGGAACGAAACCGCACTAATATCCGCCTATCGACACAGATTAAGTACATCGATCCGACAGCAGATGGTGATATATGATGACGTTATTGGCTTGGAAAATTTTATAAACGATCTGTTCGCATCTCACAACACCTCGCTGATTGTGGAATGGATTTTGCCACTGTCACTCCCCTGCCCACCTCCCAAACACTCAGCCCTCTAGCACACGAGCCAATGCAAGTAGATGCCATGCACCTTTCTGCTTCAGAACAACAACGGCACATTGACAACAGACTCTGCCTGTACTGTAGAAGTAAAAACCATTTGATCCCTGAGTGCCCAGTCCGTCTACCATGCTCCACGGTGAGTCCAGTTTAACTCCCCGTTCCCATTGCCATTCTGACTCGCACAACTGTAACAGTAACTGCCAAATCTCATTCTGTTATAGCCCATGCACTCAACGACTCCGGATCAGCTGGGAATTTCATATACCACCAATGTCTCAGCAAACTCAGGATCAAGAAGAGACTCTTCCACCCGTCGTTGAAGGTTCAAACCGTAATAGGTCAGCCGCTAGGCCAGGGCCAGTTCACTCACTGCACACCTCGTTTATCCCTCAAAATTAGATACGTGCACAGAAAAGAGATTTCTTTAATTTCTTTTAGTACTCTCACAGCGGCAGGGTGAGCCACCAGTACTCCATCCATATGCCTGCTTTTCCAAGAAACTGTCCCTGGCGGAGCAGAATTACGATATCGGAAACCGGGAACTGCTGGCCACTAAATTGGCCTTAGAAGAGTGGAGACACTGGCTGGAGGGAGCTCAACACCCCTTCACTGTCCTCACCGACCACAAAAACTTGCAATACCTTAGAGAAGCAAAACGCCTGATTCCTTGACAAGCCCGATGGGCTCTCTTTTTTACCCGATTCAATTTCCATGTAACCTATCGCCCCGGTGCCAAGAATCAAAAAGCTGATGCACTCTCTCGATACCATTCCCCAGACAAAGAAACCAGAACTCCCGAGGCCATCCTCCCTCCAGCCATTATAGTTAGTCCCATACAATGGAAATTGGACGATCAAATTAGAGAGGCCTCTCAAAGTAAACCTGCTTCACCGGAGGGTCCTGAGGGACGGATTTATGTACCAACTTCACTCCGTGCATCCCTTATTGACTCAGTGCACACTTCTCTGGGCTCTGGACACCCAGGCAGCCATCAAACCCCCTCCCAGGAGGTTAAGAGGTATGTCAAGGGATGCTCAGTCTGTGCCACCTCACTTACTTCCCATAACTTACCAGCTGGTAAACTGTTCCCATTACCCGTTCCTCAACGACACTGGTCCCATATAGGAATCGACTTTCTGTCCGACTTACCCCGCTCTAACTCCAACACCTGCATCCTAGTGGTAGTGGATAGATTTTCGAAGGTCTGTAAGCTATTCCCTCTCCGGGGGTTACCGACTGCCTTGGAAACAGCCGAATATCTTTTCAAACATGTGTTTCGGCATTTCGGTCTACCCAAAGACATCATCTCCGATAGGGGGCCTCAGATTATCCCACGGGTCTGGCGAGCATTCTTCCAGTTACTTGGGGTCTTCGTAAGTCTGTCATCTGGATATCACTCACAAACCAACGGCCAGACTGAGAGGAAGATTTAGGAAATCACTCGCAGTTGGGACCAGTTTCTACCCTGGGACAAGTATGCACAGAACTCTCTCCGCCAGTCCACCACCGGTCTCACACCCTTTCAGTGTATGCTTGGCTACCAACCGCCCCTGTTTCCCTGGTGAGGTGAGCCCTCTCATGTCCCAGTTGTCAACTATTGGTTTGAGTAGAGTGAGAGGGAATGGGACTCACTCATGTCCATCTGGAAAGGGCAGTAAGGAGGCATAAGAGCCAGGCTGATGCAAGAAGATCCGCGACCCCGTTATTTCACCGGGACAAAAGGTCTCGCTCTCTACCAGGGATATCTGCCTCCGACTGCCCTGCCAAAAGCTGAGTCCCCAATATATCGGTCCGTTCACTATTTTGCGGCAATTCAATGATGTTACATACCAGCTACAACTTCCCTCACAATATCATATCACCCCTACCTTTCACGTTTCCCTGCTAAAACCTTACACTGACCCTGTTTTCCCTTCTTCCCCCAGGTCAGGTGCTGATGACATGCCCCCTCCTCCCATTGTTCCAGAGAATGAGCACATCTACAAGGTAGAATCTTGACTCCCGTCGCTGAGGAGGAAAATTTGAGTATCTGGTACATTGGGAAGGCTTCAGTGTGGAGGAGAGATCTTGGGTGGCTGGGTGGAGGATGTCTTGGATCTTTCCCTTCTAGTCGAGTTACACCAGACCCACCCTGATCATCCAACCCCTAGAGGCCATGGTCGCCCTTGCCGCTGTGTGCTCCAGGCATCAGGAGATGCCCGTGGGGGAGGGAGTACTGTCACGGATTCTGGCAACAACTCAGCATCGAACTTTCCAGCACCATCCACTCG
Organism: Labeo catla; assembly: GCA_012976165.1. NCBI lineage: Eukaryota > Metazoa > Chordata > Actinopteri > Cypriniformes > Cyprinidae > Labeo > Labeo catla. Next base: position 312,429 of record VONZ01000767.1, read on the forward strand.
TTCACTAACGCCTAAGTTATAATCGCCTGCACCTGCACACAGTCATCAACTCACCTTTAAGAACACTATCTGCCCCTCACTCTGTGTCTAGTCTCATTGATCTCACCTACAGATCTCCACTCTGGACCTAAGGCCTATCTAAGACTGTCTTTAAGCTTGTCTTCTTCCAGTCCTCTTCATTCAAACTCTCTCTTACGAAGTTTGGACATTTCTCTACACGTCCAGCTAGCGTAAACCCTTTGACAGCCTTCATTGAGATCTCCTGCTACATTGCATTGTGTGTTCAATAAAATCCTTCTCAGCACTAACCGAAGTCTATCGTCCTCTGTCTGTGGCACAAAATTCTGGGAATTTAAGATACAGGAGCTACAGAAGTGACTGGGTAGTAGTAAATGTATAAATTTTATATAATTTTATGTTTATATTATTCAACTTAAGATCACGTTGGAATGATTAACACTTACAGTAGCATCAGTTGCCACAGCCCTTATCAATGTCTGCATGAATACCTCTGCTTTTTCAGATTTCTAGTGCGAAAAAAGCATGTTTTTCATGCCGGTCAGGAAAAGGGCTATAACAGTTGATGAAACAGTAAGCCTTAACCATTCCAATGCAATCTTAAGTAGAATAATATAAACATAAAATAATATAAAACATCTACATTTACTACTACCCAGACACTACTGTAGCTCCCGTGTCTTAAATTCCCAGAATTTTGACATTTTCTTGTCAGATGTTTTTTTTTCATCCATTGCTACAGTTATCACTGTCAATCACAGCAATGACTCACAGAACAGTTTAGTGGATTCACTCGTGCTTGTCACTCTTGAAACAACAGGCTATATGTGGATGTCTGGTCAAATTGAGAATGTATTATATAGAGAAAGCGAACAATGGTTTTGTAGTAACTGACCAAGCTCATTCACACACACACACACACACACACACACACACGTTTGTTTTTGTGAATTGTGGGGACTTTCCATAGACTTCTGTAGTTTTTATACTGACAAAACGAAATTGTCTATCCCCTAACCCAACTCTAACCCTAAACCTACCCCTTACAGAAAACGTTTGCATCGTTACATTTTCAGATAAACACCATTTACTATTTTTAATAACTTTTTAACATTGTGGGGACCGGCCTGCGGTCAAAAATTTCAGGTTTTACTATCCTTGTGGGGACATTTGGTCCCAAGTTCATTTTACATATTTGTGACAATCCTTCTTGCAGGGCTGTTTATACAATATATGCAAAATTATTGTTATTCAAAAACCTATAGATTTTTCACAGCTCTTTAAAAGTCTCTAGTCATTGGCACTCAAACCACTGTTGCCTAATGTAATCTATCTAACTTTGCACATCATAACGTTTTAGGCTACATTATGTCATAAGATATTTTAATAAGACATTTTAAGTTTAATTATAGCACTGCATGTCCACGATTATTCAAACAACGATAAAATTATACAGCAAGCAAAGAACATTTAGATTATCAAAGTTTATCACTGAATTCAGTCTAGCGTGAGTGTAAGCACTCTAAAAAAAAAACAGTTACAATAGTTATAAATATAGCTGCAAGCAGCAATTGCGGGGCCAACCACAAAAGAGGCAGAATGAGGAGCTAAGCACGGCAAGGTGCAACAGACCGACTTCAACAATGAGTAATTAAAGCCATTTTAGGATGATATCAGTTGAAATGATTGAAAAAGCATAAATACAACCAATAGTAATACAATTTAATGGCTTATCACTTTTGACCAATAGGTGGTGCTGTTTTCAAATTGATGTGATGTGTTCTGTGTGAGGTGACAATGACACACACAGAGTTTGGTGTCATTATGTCAAAGCTTTACAGAGATACAGCCTCAGAGTCATTTTGGCATCAAGCCTAAAATTTGTAGTGCCGCTGTACGAAAATGGTTTAGTCTATCGACATGAAATCCATAACTTTGAGTCAGGACAGTCTGAAGATGATATGACTCAATTTTGGTGAAAATCAGACCAACGGTCTAGGAGGAGTTCGAACAAGTAGGTTTTGTACATTAATCAAAATGGTGGAAAGGAAGTTTGGCCAACTATGGTATAATTGGTATGTATGTTGTCAGCATGACCCAAGGAATGTTTTGAGACCAGTTTCATTACAATAGGCTAATGCAGTCCTAAGTTATTAGCATTTTTGGAAATTTCATTATTAATGTTTAATGAATGTTGTATTACTTCTGACCAATAGGTGGCGCCATTACCAAATTGATGTGGCGTGGTCAGTGTGAGGTGACAAATTTGACTGCAAATTTGCTGTGTTTAATGATGAGACTGTCCTCTATCAGTGTGCCAAATTTCACAACTTTCCCGCAAGCGGTTCTATGGGCTGCCATAGACTCAAGAGCGGAAGAAACGGAAGAAGAAGAAGAAGAAGAAGAATAAGAACGGCAATGGGTACAATGGATACCTTCGGTGCTTGGCCCCTAAATATAGCTGCAAGCAGCAATTGTGGGGCCAAGCACAAAAGCGGCAGAATGAGGAGCTAAGCATGGCAAGGAGCAACAGACCGACCTCAACAATAAGTAATTAAAGTCATTTTAGGATAATATCAGTTGAAATGGCTGAAAAATCATAAATAAATCATAATATGATTTAATGGGTTATCGCTATTGACCAACAGGTGGCGCTGTTGTCAAATTGATGTAATGTGTTCTGTGTGAGCTGACAATGACACACACAAAGTTTGGTGTCATTATGTCAAACCAGAGATACAGCCTAAGAATCATTTTGGCATCATGCCTCAAATTTGCAGTGGTGCTATACGAAACCGGTTTTGTCTATTGACATGAAATCCGTAACTTTGAGTTACGGATTTTGAAAAAGAGTTTGAAAAAGTAGGTTTTGTACATGAATCAAAATGGCGGACAGGATGTGTGGCCAATATTGGCATAATGGGTATCAATGTTATCAGCTTGACCTAAGGAATCTATTGAGATTGTTTTTATTACAAACGGCTAATTTAAGCAGAAGTTATTAGCATTTTTGTAAATTTCTTTGTAACTTTTGACCACAAGGTGGCGCTGCCCCCAAACTTTTTGAGTACTGTCAGGGCATGGTGCCGAAGACACATACCGAGTTTCGTAACGATACGTCAATGCGTTCATAAAATATAGCATTTTTGTACAAAATTCAATATGGCCGACACCCAAAATGGCTGACATGGGAAAATTGGATATGGTTGGACTCAGCATGATGCACTGGATCTGTGTCAAAACACTGCAGATAGCCTCAGATCATGCTTGTTATGACACACACCAAGTTTGGTCTGAGTACGCCAAACTGTTGCGGAGATATAGCCTCACAACCATTTTTGCTCGCTTTTCGTAGAATTCATTTGCGCGTTATTCGATTTGAATTCCATAACTTTTTGCCAGCATGGTCTGAAGATGATCTGAGCCAATTTTGGTGAAAATCAGGCAAACCGTCTAGGACGAGTTCGAAAAAGTAGGTTTTATGAACAAAAATTTATAGAAAAAAAAACTAAACCTTACGATTTTTGAATTTTTGACTTAATTTGACTCGGCATGAGCCAAGGATTCAGAGAAAAAAAGAATTCTGATTCTGTGCCTTATGGTTCAAAAGTTATTAGCATAAAATGATTGAAATTTTGGACAAGTGGTGGCGCTAGAGAGTTTGAGTTAGAGACTCCAAATTTGCTGTGGTTAATGATGAGACTGTCCTCTATCAGTGTGCCAAATTTTACAACTTTCCCGCAAGTGGTTCTATGGGCTGCCATAGACTTCCAGAGCGGAAGAAAAAGTACGCTAACGGATACAATAGGTGCCATCGCACCTTCGGTGCTTGGCCCCTAATAATAGGAACACCAACGGATACAATAGGTGCCATCGCACCTTCGGTGCTTGGCCCCTAATAAGAATTCTAGCGGATACAATAGGTGCCTTCGCACCTTCGGTGCTTGGCCCCTAATAAGCTCCAGTATTTTACTTTCACTTTCGAATTAGCGCCAATACGCCGTCAATTGATTGAATGGACAACAACAACAAGCTCACTTATATTAAACACAGAATGATTAATTTATTAACAAAATGGATAAAAATACACCATGCTAATATAACATAACAAATAAATTACACAAAGTTTAAATTTAAAAAACTGATAACCAGCAAACATGGTGGAACCAAATCAATTAGAAACGAATGTTTAAAAAAACTTTCAAAATCACCTTAGACAAACGGCAAAAGTCAACAGACTTTTCAAAATGAAAAATATTTTTAAAACATGCGCTTTTGCATTTAGTTTGGAAACTAAATCTTCCGCCATTGTCTTTTCTGTCTCACCTCACTCTTCTTGTCAGTCAGCTCAACTCACTAAAAGCAGTCTGACTACCGCTGCTAATCTGTAATGCGCGACTGTTCTTTGACACGCTGCACTGAGCAGCAGCGTTCAGTTTTTAATTGTAGTGTCACTTCTGTAACTGAACTGAATGATTTTTATTACCATAAAAAATCAAAACGATGGTGGGGGACAGTGCCACGGTGGGCAAGTGACGTAACCAGTGTTGGGGCTAACACTGGTAACACTGACTATGCCTAGTTTGGGCTATTTAATATTAAGATTTTGTCTAAAATCCCCCACTGTGGCCCCACTCTTCAACATCAAGCCCCGTACAACACTGTACAACAGTAAAACTGTTTTTGTATTATAGTAAGGGCTAAGTTTAGGATTGGGGTAGGTGTAGACGTTAGACGTGTAGACGTCCAGCTCCCCCTCTCTGGATGTCCAGCTCCACCTCTGTGTGAACTAATGGGTGGGGTTATGTTTAGGATAGGGTAAGGGGTAGGGTTAGGGTGTGGATAGGTGTCTATCTCCACCCATTACCTTCAGCGAGGGGTAGCTAGAGCTCCAGCTCCTCCCATTTGGCTCTGCAGTAAGCACCCTCTCCTTCTGTCTGGTGTCGCTGTTGGAGAAACAATTACACATGGCAGCTTTAAAAATAAGATTTTTTTTTCTAATTAGTAAAAAGTTTTCTTAACATTTTACAAGGTTTTGTATATATAGGACTGTATTTTTTCATATCCAGGATAATCTAAACCCACTTGAGAATTTTTTACTGGTCAATGAGATGGTGTCATTTTTACTGAAAATTAGGCAAATAAATTGATCATTTTAACTTTCCGGATGAGTTGACAAGCAAAACCTGATTTTACCAAGTACAACATGTTCCTGGATCAACATCTTTGTTGACCCTGTAACAACATTGTGATTAACCAATCAGATTTGAAAAAACATTTATAGTTTTTATGAAGTTTAGGTTTACAATCAGTGTTTGGTGCTTGTACATCAGTGTCATTCATCTATCATTTCCTCTGATTTTAGGGATTACTCATGGGTAAGGTTAGGTTTAGGTGTAGGGATGTGGTCAAGATTAAATTTTTTGATTAATATGTTGACCCAGGAACACATCTAACTCAGCAAAATCAGGACGTGCGAGTTGACAAGATGTCTGTGTTTTATATCTGGTGATAAAAAGACCAGCGCCCAGTTTTGAGCTAAAATCAATTGATTTGACCATCTTCTGCCCTCTTGAGGACGGAGGAGCACCTGCATTCCCTTCTCTCCCAGTTATGCCAGATTTCCCGAGAAGTTGAGGTACACGTCAGAATGGAACCTGTACTGGTGAGCGGACGTGTACAATGACCTCAGCAGTTTGTGCGTATCAGCTGACACACATGCAGACGGGAAAACATGGAACGCGGTAAGACCTGCCGAAAAACCGCAACGTTTGAATAGAATGGAATCTATTTATTATATTCTTGAATCTAAAATCCTTAGTATCTATTCTGTTCAACATTTGAATAGAATTAAATACATTGATTCTTTTCTTGAATCTAATATCGTTAAAATCTGTTTTTATTCAGATTCTCTGTAATGCAGAGATACTTTTGCATTACACTGCAATGCTAAGCGACGTCATACAGTCAACGCGCTGTAAAAGCCTGGGCTGCCCTGTTGGGAGTGTGTCAGTAGTTAATAAAGCACCATAGTGACGCTCTGTGTTTTAGAAAACAGTGTATTTGTTTTATTAAGTGTAACATGCAAGTCAAAATGGCCCAAACTCAAAATAGTAAATCACAAAGAATAACTCTTTAAATAGGTAATACAACACATGACCCTGATAAAAGTGTGTGGCATAGGCTACTATTGGACTGAGAAAAGCAATGCCAAAGAGAAACGTGTATGGACTTGCCCACGCATTACATAATTAAACTAAAAACTTTAATAAACTGTGTGACTGATGCATGTGGAAACAGGTAAAGCTTAAGGCATATTAATGACAAAAATATGCATAAATGTTTGAAAATCCAGTTCTCAGATTTTATTCTCAGGCTTTCACGTCTTTTTGCCCTTACACAGGTTTCTCTCTTGCTGGACCTTCTTCTAATCCTCGTAAACGTCAGGTACGATTTTCAGCACGTCATGACATCCTGCTCCTCCGTGAGGTGATAGCACAGAACCCCTTCACTTCTAAAGAGTCAGGCCGGATCTGGGCAAGAGTGGGCGAAATTATTACTGCGACCCTACAAGATGAGAACTTTGAGGTGGATGGACGCAGATGCAGGGAGAGAACAATGCTACTCCTGGATTATTATAAAAAACAGGACTTTGCAAGTCTACGCAGGTTAGGAGAGGTCAACCTTCCTTTTTTACCTGCCTTAAAGGTGCACTAACTACATTTTTTCCAGTTAAAATAAGTGAATTGGGGTAAATAAAGTGAAAATAAATGAATTGAAGTAAATAAATTAACTGTATTTTTCTCTTAAATATGACTATTTAATTACATGTGGTGAAGATCCCAGTAATATAAGTGAAATGCAAAAAGGTGGGCTCCCCTTCACGGCAGCTGCTATGTTGAGATCAGCTAAATACTATTCACTTTATCTTGGTAACACAATTTGGTTGTGGAACAACATGAAGGTTAAACAGGATATTTCTAAAATGGAATCTGTAACTAAAAACATTGATTTTGCTTGATGTTGCAGTAAGTCCAAAACACTTCTGTTTTAAACTGTGAAACAAGAAATATTACTTAGTGCATCTTTAATCATGAAATGGTTATAAATGTTGTGATTAATTATACATCAAGGTTCCTTAGTTAAAAGAGGTACACATTATGACTTGACACTGGTGAATTAAATGTCCACAGAAAAATACTGTTTCAGGGTTAATTATAGTTGCTGTTTGTGTATACACAAAAGCTATTAGATCTGAGTTGTTGGTGTTCAGGTTTGGTACGGAGCGCCTCTATGCACAGAAAGAAGACCTGCTGCATGAAGTCCTGGAGCTGGAGGCAGAGAAGAATCTTCTGGCGAGTGGGGAAAGTAAATACCAAGATGATGAACTCAGGAAGAGAGCACTAGAAGAATTAACGCCACCTGAGCCTGACAAATCCACTGTGCTGTCAGTAACAACAGCTCCCCCCACTGGTAAGGAGTTTTAAGTTTAGAAATTATTAAAACCACAGCTCATAGATCATTAAACAACACACAGCTTGTAGATCTTTAGCTTTTATTGTCTCTTACCTAAACATACTAAAAATACATAAACATTGTCTTTTACATACTCTTACATATGTGCAATTTTTTATCAGTGGTAGCCAGCCCAGAACCTGAGGAGCAGGAGGAGGCTGAGCTCACAGCTCCTACAGCCAAACAGCCATGTCAGTGCTGCTGCCAGACCTACTCAGAGATCCTAAGCTTCCTAGAAAAGCGATTTGAAGCAGAGCAGAGTCTGCGAGAGGAGGAGATGGCACTGAGAAGAGAGGAGCTAGAAATCCAGAGGAGTAAGATTGCCTTGGATCGCGAGCGTCTTGGAGCAGAAAGAAAAGAGCGGGAACGTCGATTTGAGCTGGAGAGTCAGGAAAGGCAGGTTATACTGGATTTGTTAAAAGAGAAGGTCCTAAAAAATGAACGGAACTCTGACTGAAATGACTAAAAATAGTTTAATGTTAATAGTTTTTTTTTCCAGTCTTTGATGTTTGTCAGATTTGATGAATTGTCTTTCCAGCCAATGCTATATACTGATTTCCCTGTTTGAACTGGTCTTATAGCGTGAAAATAATGTAAACCCATAATATAACAGTTGATTGTCATAGCATTGAATAATATTAATTCACTGAATAATATTGAATTATATCATTCTTATCAAATATGATTAGACACAAATTCTGACCACGAATAATAAACAGCATTAGACCAGACCACGTGATGCATTTTTAAATTGTGTTCTAATATCTGTGACTCTCTGTGAATGTCACATTTAGAATGACTCATCTGTTCTTGGAAATTGGTCATCTTGTGGGTTGAAGTTTCGGAAAATTGACTGATTGATTGCTATCAGACTATTATCCAGTGACAAGTATTGTTATCATGGGACTACTTTCACGACTGAAAAAATTGTTTGAGAAGTGTATACAAGAACCATGTGTTCCGCTCAGAAACACCACTTACACATTGGAGAGTCACCCTCCTTATTGACCTGATAAGGCGCCTGTTGTTGCTGGTGACAGAGAGAAAGAAGAAAAAGAAAAGCTTCTGGAGGTGGCCCGCTTTCCGCTTTTCTCACCGCAGAGCCGCTAAATACAATCTGGCTAAGACTGAGAATAAGTACCAAGCTGAAGCTGAATTGTATCAGACATTTACCAATGGTACAATCACATCAACATGTCACGTTTTGATTTTAGTCTGATTCTTCAATTAGGGAACTTATGTTTTGCGTCCTTTTAAAATTAAGATTTACTGTCCCAAAACACTGCTGTCATTGTCACACCAAATATTTTAGATTGATGTTTCAAAAATTAAATAATGGTTTTTGATCAGAGCATGATGCAGGAATAGCTTTACCAAACCAGTCAGCAGTGTTGGGGGTAACGAGGAGTTACATAATAATATTACTTTTTTCAAGTAACTAAAGTAACGCATTAGTTTTGAGTTACTTTTTCCCCATTTATTGATTGACAAGTCTCCTGTTGGGAAATTGGGAGTAAACATGATGTTACTGTATTTTAGACTACATGTGAACATGCATTAATTCATCTCACTCACAAAAAAAAAAAAAACAGATTCAGTTTTCCTCAAAATGAATAAAAACAGTGAAATGCAAACTCAGAATATGACGCAACCCTGCAATAATTAAATATGTTAAATAAAACAAATATCCTTTAGGTATTTAATCCCATTTTATTAACCAGTGTCTTTGCTTCTGACCTTCAATGATGCAATTCAACCATACTAATAAGCAAAAATTACTTTAGATAAACTAACATTTGCCTCATTTTTTTTTATAGCTGAAGAGTTATCTCCTGCATAAATTAACTTTTCTTTCAGCCTGAGGTGAATTCATTTCACTTTTGGTGTAAAAGGGCTTTTACATTAGAATTGTTTTATATTAAAAACAAACAAGCAAGCCCTTCCCAGAATTAACGCAAAGTTAAAGTAACGCAAAAGTAACATAACACATTACTTTCCATAAAAAGTAACTAAGTAACATAATTAGTTACTTTTTCAGGGAGTAACGCAAAATTGTAATGCATTATTTTTAAAAGTAACTTTCTCCAACACTGCCAGTCAGTATGTTAGAGCTTAAACAAATCGATTCACATTATTCACAGAAGTTTAATTTTAATAAAATGTATTTTAATATTGAGTCAAATGTGACCCTAAATTAATAATTATTTGAGTATGTGATATTTTATTGATTTATTTGATTCTGATCATATTATAGCTCCAGCTTCTAAAGTCCATCCTACTGTTTGAGGAACAGATGGAGCAGGGTGTCTCAGACAAGGGTAAGAATAATACATCCATAATAATTAGAAAATGTTATGAAATTTAAAACTCTGTAAAAAATTATGTGATCAATAAGTTATGACAACTTGTGTTTTACATGAACTTAAATTAAGCAACTCTTTTATAAGTACAACATTCATATAATTTTTAAGTTATTTCATACTTACCGCAATTGTTTATCTCTAATAGGCCACATTCACAGCCATTATAAAATCAGCCCAAAACTGGGTCAAGGAGGATTTGGCTTTGTCTACAAAGGGACTCACTGCAAGGATGGTTTTGGTTTCATGTTTTGTTTTGGTTTTTTTTCCTATACAAACATTGCATATTTCTTCAGAAGTAAAGGCTGGACTAATATGACTTCTGTGCACATGCTAATTGTTATTGTTTTAATTTTGTAATAATTGTAATAATTTTGTTTTGTTGATCAGGTGGCTCTGAATTTTTCAGTAAATTCTCCAAACATGCCATATATCAGAGTGGTGAGTAGGCTGCACTTTCTATAGTAGTGCTTTTTAGTCAAGGTTTTCAGTTTATAACATCTTAGATTAATATTAATCATCTCCATCTAAACGTAATATTTCCTTTCCTTTAGCATGGTCATCCTGAAGGCGTCCCCATGTAGATGGGTCTGAAACTCATGGCCAGTAAGAGCCCAAGAGCTCCTCAAATAATAAAACTTCTGGACTGGGAGGACAGCGAAAACCACTACATCAGAGAGTCTTGACAAGGCGGTGGGACAAAAAGGTCATACGGCAGGTCTTTCATCGGGACATCAAAATGGAGAACCTGCTGTTGAACCAGGACCCCATAGAGATTAAATTGATTGACTTTGGGTGTAGTGTGCAAATAAAGAAATTTGGATACAAAGTCTTCAGTGGTATGTGTTTTGGACTACTTTGTTAATTATCTCACAGAATTGCATCCTGTATAGTCAACATGATGTGGAAATGTATTAAACATAAACTCAGTGAACTCAGGTCACAGTGAACGACGGAGAACACATAAAGCCGACAACAGTGTGTTCGCTAGGGATCCTCTTCATGATGATGTGCGGATATTATCTCACAGACTATGACCTGGATCTGATCAGTAAGAGCAGATGGACCAAACCTGGCCTGTCACAAGGTAAGATCTTCATCAAAGAAGAATGAAGGACAATCTGTATCCTAAATCACAAAAAAAAGACCTATTGCTTGAAAGAGAGTAGGTGTAAAGAATAAGCTAATGAATAAAATGTCTCGTCTTTTTTGCACAGAATGCTGCTAGATGATTCCATTGCAGGTATGCAGTCTGATCCACAGCAGAGGATCAATCTGGAGAAGATGCATCCCCATGACTCGTTTAAGGTACTAAGTTTAAGATGAGCTAAATGTTTTTTTTTTTTTTTTGTCATTTTTGATTTGGTTTGATCATCCATCATAAACTTTCTATCAAATCAAATTTGCTCTAAATGTAATGTATTTAGACTATTAATGCAGATTTAATTTTTTATCAGGTCATGGAGTAAGACATGAAGAATCTTAGAAAACAACTTAGACTGTCACAGCCACCCTGTTGTTTTCTATCTTCAGTCAGCTTGGCGGCTGACATTAGTGGCCTTTCCATCCCTCCACTCATGCATTTATTGTCTTGCAGGGCCGGCATGTCCTTGTAGCATCTGGAGCCTCAACCTGAAGCAGCAAATCTTGCGTCTGTCAGAACTGCTTGCTTAGAAATGTCTAAATATTAATTTTAAAGAGTTATTTATAAGAAAAGTGTATAAGATAGATAAGCTTATAAGATGTGTATAAGTGTAAAAGATATTTTAATAAGACAATTGTTTAAGAATTTATAAGAAAACTTTGAAATGTATAATAAAGTTTATAAAAGAGTTTGCCTTGTTTTTGAGGTGTCTGAGTCATATTAGAGAATATGTTAGGACATCCAACATAGAAGGTGCACACCAGTCTTCAACGTAATGGATTATACAGTTGTGGAGTAACAGTGGTTTTTCAGTTGTATCACCCCCATTCACAGAATTTTATGAAACTTCGTATGCATCCTCAGAATGACTTGTTGTCTATTGCGTGTCCAGTTTCATTAAGCTTGGACACTGCATTCAGCAGATATATGTCAGCTTCTAAAAATGCCCATTAATTAACTTATATCTTTGCAATGCTTTGCAGAAACAGATATGCATATAATCAGCTCACTGAAGGAATCAGAAGAATTTTTATTGTGAATTTTGATTGTAACTATGGTTCCAGAGTTACTAGCAAAAACGTGTTGTAGTGCATTTTAACCAATTCTACCCAAATTTAATATACAGCTTCAAAAAGTCATGAAACTAAACAGGTTTCTTCATATATGGACAAGGTTTGAGAAGTTTTATGCACACAACATATAGACATGTTAGTCATATTGGGTCATACCAGACAAAAATAAAAAATCTGTATCTGCTAAATAGTTTAATAGAACAAAATTCTTTTGATAACTTTTTGCCAGCAAAGTTTAGAGTTGACCTGCAAAGTCTGATGAAGATCTGACAAATGGTCTAGGAGGAGGTCAAAAAAGATCATCATAAAAATTAAATATACTCTTGTTCAGGGACTCATAAAAAAGAATTCTGATTCTATCACACAGTTACTGTGTTATTAGCAAACAAGTTATTAATTATAGCAGTGTGATTTTTAAAATAAAATTCTGTGCACTTTTGTTTTGCCATGGTGTGATATATCTATTTTTGTAAAAGTATTCAGATTTGTTGTTATTTATAATATCTATAATCTGTACCTCCTGTTATATTACCATAGTGAACAGAACATCACACATGACCTGTTGAAGCGTGCACTCAAGGGGGTTCCTCGCTGAATGCAAAGTGACCGAAGATCGGCTACGCAGCAACAGCAATCCAACATTGTGATTTTCCGTCTTCTTCCAGCAACGAGGTGAAGCTCCGAAGCAGAAATCTGAGTGAGTGGATGTACGCCGCCATCTTATATACCCGTATGTACAGGGGAGTGGCTTGGCATGCAAAATCCACTCGCCAATTTTCATTGGCCTTTTCCAGTTTAATTCAGAGGTGATTGGCCTCCCAAGGGAGACCCCAAATACGTCAGTTATGACGTAACGTCGTAGAGAACGACTGAAGGGGAACAAGAATACAAGAAATACAAGAAAATAACTATAGAATTAACTGCACTAATTAATAATACAATTGATATATTTTCACTAATAAGGACAAGACTATAATATTAAATAATATAAAATTAAATTCAAGAAGTCAAAGTGTTACAATTGCCCCTTAGACCAGGGGTGGCAAACTCCTGTCCTGGAGAGCCACAGCCCTGCAGAGCACAGCTCCAACCAAAATTAAAACTCACCTGCCTGTAGCTTCCTAGTAACCCTTCAGAGCTTGATTACCTTGTTCAGGTGTTTTTGATAAGGGTTGAAGCAAAACTCTGCAGGGCTGAAACATGATGTTTTTAATGTACAATGACCTCTTATGTCAAAGATCAAGGGAATTTTGGTCTCTTAGTTCATGACCCCTTTAAGAAATTTGGCTGCAGCATTTTGAACCGATTGTAAACGAGCAACCTGGGACTTGGAGATGCCACAATACAATTCCAGAATTACAATAATCCAATCAAGAGTTTATAAAAATGTGTATAACTATCTCAAGAGATTTTTCAAGCAGGAAATGTTTAATTTCAGAAAGTAAGTGGAGCTGAAAAAGCTAGAAGCAACAACAGAGGAAATATGTTTAACTAAAGTAGGCCGACTATCAAAAAGAACACGAAGATTCCGAACACACTTTAAAAATTGACTGGCTTTCCTGGGTAGAGTTATTAAACTTGAAATTGTCAGATGGGCCAAAGACTATAACCTCAGTCTTTTAGTCATTTAAAGTTAAAAAGTTACCTGCCATACAGAGCTCCTCATCAAGATATGCAAATAAAGATTGTATTGCAGAAGGGCCATTTCTTTTAATAGTAAGATAGAGCTGTGTATCATCTGCATAAAGTGGAACAATACACTATTCCTTCTCAGAATCAAACCTAAGGGAAGCATGTAGAGAGAAAAAAGCAAAGGTTCTAAAATAGAGCTTTGGGGAAATCCAGATTCAAGATGAGCAGCAGAGGAGGTAAAATTACCAATCCTGACTGAAAATTATCTCTCGGTTAGAAGGGATTTAAACCATTTCAAGACTAAAGCTTTTAGCCCCACAAAGGATTCTAGTATAAATAGAAGCAACAGGTGGTCTATAGTATCAAAGGCAGCATTCAAATCTAAGAGAATTAAAATCACAGAGTCTCCTGCATCAGTAACAACTAAAATATAATTTAACACTCTCAGCAGAGGTGCTATGAAAAGGCTTAAAACCAGACTGTAGAACCAGAAAACCAACTGTAGTTGACACAACTTTTCTAGTACGAGGCAAAAGGAACCACAGAAATAGGTTGGTAGTTATTTAAAATAGACATGTCTGAGGAAGGCTTCTTGAGCAAAGGTGAAACAGAGGCCAATTTCAGGCATGCAGGAACATAACCAATTAATAAACATTTGTTCAATAAGGTAAACAAAGCAGGGACAACAGACTCAGTTAACAATTTCAAATACCAAGGGTGTTTTACATCATGGGGGCATAAGGAAGGTTTGAGGGTGATAATAGTTTCAGTCAGAGAATGTAAAGAAATAGGATCAAAAGACTTAGATAGCTAATGGCTGAGTTACAAGAAGAGGGTTATTATAATTGGTTATCGCCCTTAAATTTGAGATTTTTTCAGAGAAAAGCTCAAGAAGCTTTTACATAGTGCATTAGAAGGATTTGGTATGTAAATAACAAATGGATTTAAGACAGCATTTATAACTGAAAACAAAGCCTTAGACTTTTGTTGACTGTGTAAAATTAAACTGGAGAAATAAGCAGCTTTTGCAGACTGGTAGTAGTCTGGTAGGCAAGAAGACTAGTTCCCTTTTAGTCAGTCACGTTCAGCGTTACATTGACTGACATTAGGGGTCTCACTTGGGAGCACCAGTCACCTCTGAGCTTTAGAAGAAAAGGCCAATGGGAATTGGCGAGTGGAATTTGCCACTCCCCTGTACATACAGGTATATAAGATCGCAGCGTGCATCCACTCATTCAGATTTTTGATTCGGAGCCGATCACTTTGTGAGCGCTGCTTCTCTACAGAAGGAAAGAAGAAAAGAAAAAACTTCATTGAAGGTTGCAGGAATTACTCAGGAATTAATCTAATCCTATAAAGTAAATGTGATAAGCAATGCAATCAACACGTTTCAGCGTTCAAGGATGACACAGAAAGCTAATCATAAATCTTATTTAAAGTCAAAGCATATAAAGAACAAAACATACATGGAAAATATGATTTAAAAGGACACTGAACATTTGAACATTTTTGTGTAATTTCACATGTGTATAACATGTATACCCTTCTATACCTATTACAGAAGAACCACCCACAGAATCAAATGGCATGGGTGAAGGTGAATGCATGTAGGTGTTTTACCTGGTGCTTTATTGACTGGTGCTTTTGAAAAATTCACTCAATTTGTTAGGATTGAATTTCAATTTTATTGTAGGTCTGTGTTTAACCTGACTTCAATTTTTAAGTGATTATTACATTTAGACTATTTCAAATTAAGAAACTGATTACAAATATTGGTAATGTATTATTTTGATATGTAATTATTTCAAATATCACGTCACATTTCAGCCTTACCGTGGCCGTTTATGTGGATTTGATGATCACAAACCCACCAGTCTGATTTTAGTCAGAGGGTGTAGATTGACTAATACTTTTAAGTCACCACCTAATGCTTGATTTTGACCAAAAAGTGGGTAACACTTTATAATAACGTTTAGTTGTAAGTCATTTATAAGTGATTAGTTAATGATGAACTAATAATTTACAAAACATTCATAAGGTGATTAATAAGTGATATGCTAACAATTTGTGTATGTTTTGTACACTCTTAAAAGTAAAGGTGCTTCACGATGCCTTAGAAGAACCGTTTTGTCTAAATGGTTCGATAAAGAACCTTTAACATCTGAAGAACCTTTCTGTCTCACAAAAGGTTCTTTGTGGCAAATAAGGTTCTTCAGATTATAAAAAAGCTAAGCAAGAAATGTTTCTTTAAAGAACCTTTGACTAAATGGTTCTTTGTGGAACCAAAAATGGTTCTTCTATTGCATTGCTTGAAGAACCTTTTGAAGCACTTTTATTTTTAAGAGTGTAAATTAATTTCCAAGTAATTATTTATTGATGAATTTACAAAACATGACTATTGGTTCATAAACAATTAGTAAGTTATATGTTAATATTTTAATCTATGTTTGGTAGATTAAGTTATAAATAATTTACAAGTGATTAGATCAGGGGTGGCGAACATCGGTCCTGGAGAGCCACAGCCCTGCGTAGTTTTGCTTCGACCCTAATCAAACACACCTGAACAAGCTAATCAAGGTCTTAATGGTTACTAGAAAGCAACAGGCAGGTGAGTTTTACAGCTGAACTCTACAGGGCTGCGGCTCTCCAGGACCGGAATTCGCCACCCCTGGAGTAGATGATGATTAACTAATCATTTACAAAATATGGCTACACGTTTACAAATGATTATTAAGTAATATGCTAATTTTTTACAAATATGTCTTAAGTTATCTTATAAAATAACATCATGAAATAATCAAACAGATCCTTAGTAAATGGTTAATAGTTATTAGTTAAGTTACTAGGTCATATATTATTAACTTACTAGTTACTACTTATATACTACTACTTATATATATTTATATATATACTTACTCTCCACTGAAGATCACATCTGGTGCACAGCGTTAAAATACTCCATGTGTGTCAGAGAAGACATCTGTCTACACCCTCACTAGTCAGCCCTTACAATGCAGTACACACTACAAAGTATTCAAAACCTGTAGTGTAAACGCATGAATAAATAATTTACAAAGCTTTCTGCATCAACTAAAGTGTAAACTAATTCATCACTTGTAAATTTGTTACACATTATTTGTAGAATTTTCTTACCTGTTACAAATTATCTGTAGGTGTATACAAGGCATTTACAACACTTTCTGCATCCCCTAATCAAAAGTGTAAAATACTCATTAGCTGTAAATGTTTTACAAACCTGCCGGTTACAGGTTCTGTGTGTATACACAGAAAGATCTATGAATGATGAGTAAAACATTTACAACTAATGAGAATTTTACAAATACTACTAGACCTAATTTAGTTGTAGTTCATATGCGGGGATTATGCTAATTGCACCCGCACCCTATTTACAAATTATTGGAATTCATCAACATACACATTTAACTATCAAATCTGATTCTTACGAACCTTTTGTGACTATGGACCACAAAACCAGTCATAAGTAGCACAGGTATATTTGTGCAATAGCCAACAATACAGTGTATGGGGTCAAATTTATCAATTTTATTTTATGCCAAAAGGCATTACGATAGTAAGTAAGGATCATGTAAAGACCTTTTGGTAGGTCTGGATCTAAAACATTAGAAATGTATTTAAGTATTCAATTTGAAATGCACATGAGTTTCAACCCCCCCAAAACAATATTTAATTTCAGTAGTGAAATAAAATAACTCTTTACTCCTGTAACGCCAAGCCAGCAGAGGGAGCCCTCAGCCCAGGACTGCCTGCATGCTCCCTCTGCTGCTTCTACTGCTACTTCCTGTTTGGCAGTATTTAAGGACTCACCATGTGCTCACACCTTTGCGAAGTATTGCCAGTTGAACCTGCCTTACCGAGCGTTGTCTATTACTCTGTTGGATTACCTGTTACTGTCTTGCTTTGTTTCTGGTTCTTGAGTTTACGGATTACCCCTGTCGGATTTGGTTGCTGTATTGGACTGTCTTCTCGGTATTCGACCCACTGCCTGTGTTTTCACTCTGCTGTTTGGATTACGTTTATGTTTTGGACTGATTTTCCGGTTACTGACCCTCTGCCCGTTTCATCGTGTATGTTTGCTGTTGTTTTCAATAAACTTCTGCAACTGGATTCTAACACCGCCTCAGCGTCTCCGTTACAAAATACTTCGCCTCCCATGAATCCAGCGGAAGTTGCTAATACACGTTCAACTATGGACCCAGCAGATCGTCTTATCCATCTCCGACAAGGTAACCGTCCAATCGAGGACTACGTGTCTGACTTCTGTGAACTGTGCTATCAGGTGAACTTCAATGACACATCTCTTAAAGATCTTTTCCGTTTTGGTTTATGCGAGGACATTTCATATTTGATGCCACGCAATACCCCACATTGGACTCTTGAAAATTACATAGATCTTGCACTCCGGTTAAGCGGTTCATCTTTCACTGTTGGGATTGCGGACGAGGGACCCCGCAATCCCGCAGTAACCACCACACCACAGCCAGCTCAAGTCACGTCCACCAAGCCAAAGCCTGTTCACGTCATGCCTGCCAAGCCAAAGCCTGCTCAGGCCACGTCCACCAAGTCAAAGCCAGTTCCAGTCACATCCACCAAGTCAAGGTCTGCTAACGTCACGTCTGCCAAGCCACAGTCTGCTCACGCCACGCCTGCCGCTCCAGGGCCTGCTCACGCCATGCCTGCCGCTCCAGGGCCTGCTCACGCCATGCCTGCCGCTCCAGGGCCTGCTCACGCCATGCCTGCCGCTCCAGGGCCTGCTCACGCCAAGCCTGCCGCTCCAGGGCCTGCTCACGCCAGGCCTGCCGCTCCAGGGCCTGCTCACGCCAGGCCTGCCGCTCCAGGGCCTGCTCACGCCATGCCTGCCGCTCCAGGGCCCGCTCACGCCATGGCCGCCCGTCCAGAGTCCGCACCCGTCATGGCCGCCCGTCCAGAGCCTGCACCCGTCATGGACGCCCTCCCACAACCAGCTCACAAGATGGCTGCCATCCCAGAGCCAGTCCACAAGATGGCCGCCATCCCAGAGCCAGTCCACAAGATGGCCGCCATCCCCGAGCCAGTCCACAAGATGGCCGCCATCCCCAAACCTGTTCACAAGATGGCCGCCATCCCAGAGCCTCTCCACAAGATGGTCGCTGTCTCCAAGTCACGCTACATGATGACCCACGTGCTGGACTCATCCCTAATGGCTGTATGGGCAGCTAAGATGGCGCTCCCTCATGTCACGGCAGCTACCCCTGATTCAGGTCAAGCTGCAGAGCCAAGTCAAGCTGCAGAGCCAAGTCAAGCTGCAGAGCCAAGTCCAGCTGCAGAGTCATCTTCAGAGTCAGGTCAAGTTGCAGCTGTGTCTCCTGTGTCAAGTCAAGCTACAGCTGCTGCTCCAAAGTCCAAAGCTTCCAAGTCCAGTCAAGCTCCAGGGTCAAGTCAAGCTCCAAGGTCAAGTCAAGCTCCTGTGTTAAGTCAAGCTACAGTTGCTGCTCCAGGGTCAAAAGCTTCCAAGTCCAGTCGAGTTTCAGGGTCAAGTCAAGTTTCCAAGTCAAGTCCAGTTCCAAAGTCAAGTCAAGCAACAGAGTCAGGTCAAGCCAAAGCTACTGTTCTCCATGAATCAAGCCAGGTTTCGGCTGTTCCCCATGAATCAAGCCAAGTCACAGCTGTTTTCCACAAGTCAAGCCAAGATACAGCTGTTGTTCTTCATGAGGCAAGCCAAAACACAGCTGTTGTTCTCCACGAGTCAAGCCAAGTCACAGCTGTACCTCACGAGTCAAGCCAAGTCACAGCTGTGCCCCACGAGTCAAGCCAAGTCACAGCTGCTGTTCTCCACGACTCAAGCCAAGATGCAGCTGTTCCCCACGAGTCAAGCCATGTCGTTCCTGAGTCAAGCCATGTCGTTCCTGAGTCAAGTCACATTGCAGCAGATCTTCACAAGTCAAGTCAAATTGCTGCTGTCTTCCCTGAGCCAAGCCACGTCACAGTTGATCTCCATGAGCCAAGTCAAGTTGCTGCTGTCGTCCATGAGCCAAGCCAAGCCACGGTTGTTCTTCATGAGCCAAGTCAAGTTGCTGCTGTTGTTCCTGAGCCAAACCAAGCCACAGTTGATCTTCAGGAACCAGGTCAAGCCACAGCAGAACTCCCTGTGTCAAGTCAGGCCACGGCAGGCCTCCCTGAGTCAAGTCAAGTCACGGCAGACCTCCATGAATCAAGTCAAGAAACCGTTGTTCTATCAAAACCTCACCAGATCCCCTTTGACCTTCTCAAACCACCTCATATATCAGCTGACCTCGCAGAGCCCACGCTCCCAAGCCACGCAGAGCCCACGCTCCCAAGCCACGCAGAGCCCACGTTCCCAAGCCACGCAGAGCCCACGCTCCCAAACCACGCAGTGTCCACATTCCCATGCCACAAGTCCATAACATCCACACCCTCAAGGTCAACAGACATCCCACTACCTACTGTGCTACCTGTAATGGCCATCGCCATTTTCAGTGTGTGGGCTGCACACTGTGCTCCAGAGGCCTCGCCTGTCCACGAGTCTGCTCCAGAGGCCTCGCCTGTCCACGAGTCGGCCCCAGAGGCCTCGCCTGTCCACGCGTCTACGCCAGGGGCCTCTTCTGTCAAAGGGTCTGCGCCAATGCCCTCAGAAGTGGCAGCTCCGGCTGCAGAATCTCCTCAAGGGGCGGCGTTTCCCCACGGACTCTCTGCCTGTCCTGTCACGGCCATGAAGGCCCAGGACCTCCAGGTTTCCACTGTCTGCCACTGCTCCATGGTCCAGGTCCTCCAGTGCTTCACTGTCTGTCCCTGCTCCACGATCCAGGTCCTCCAGTGTTTCACTGTCTGTCCCTGCTTCACGATCCAGGCCCACCTGCTCTACATGGACCTGGCCCTCTGTCCCACCCCCTGTTTTGCCTCTGTTCCCCCACCCACCTGGACTGTTGTTGTTTTGAGCGCCAGGAGTCGCTCCTAGGGGGGGGGATTCTGTAACGCCAAGCCAGCAGAGGGAGCCCTCACCCTAGAACTGCCTGCATGCTCCCTCTGCTGCTTCTATTGTTACTTCCTGTTTGTCACTATTTAAAGACTGGCCATGTGCTCAAGACTCTGCGAAGTATTGCCAGTTTAACCTGCCTTACCGAGCGTTCACTATTACTCTGTTTGATTACCTGTTGCCGTCTTGCTCTGTCTCTGGATTATCGTATTTACAGATTACCCCTGTTGGATTGTTTGCCTGTGTGGACTGTTTTCAAGGTTTGACCCTTATCTGCCATTTGACTATCGCTCCCTGGATTACCCCTATTGTTACGGTTGCTTTATTGGACTGTCTGCTTGGTATTTGACCCACTGCCTGCTTAACCTTTCTGCTGCTTGGATTACGTTCATGTTGTGTATGTTATTGGACTGCCTTCTGGTATTGACCCTCTGCCTGCTTTTGTATACTCTGCTTCCTTTAATAAACATCCGCTTTTGGATTCCACCTCTGCGTCCTCGTTACAAACGCCTGTTACTTTTCCCCCCATATATTGATTAAAAGCTCTTCTGTCCCCATGTTGAGAGAAATCGGGAGTAAGATGTTAGTTCTAGAATAAATGTGAACATGCATTA
This sequence comes from Labeo catla, assembly GCA_012976165.1. Taxonomy (NCBI): domain Eukaryota; kingdom Metazoa; phylum Chordata; class Actinopteri; order Cypriniformes; family Cyprinidae; genus Labeo; species Labeo catla. The sequence continues at coordinate 333,797 of VONZ01000767.1, forward strand.
ATTCATCTCACTCACAGATGAACAGATTCAGTATTCCTCAAAATAAATAAAAACAGTGAAATTCAACTCAGAATATATGTTAAATAATACAAATATGCTTTATGCATTTAATCCCATTTTATTAACCAATGTCTTTGCTGCTGACCTTCGATGATCCAATTCAACCATACTAATAAGCAAAAACTACTCAAAATAATCTAACATCTGTTTTCCTTTTTTTTTTTTTCATGCTGAAGAGTTGACATTTTTTCATCTGTGGGCTACTGCACAGATGTAAATTTACTTTTCTCAAAGCCTGAGGCTTTTGGTGTGAAAAGGCTTTTACATTTGCCAAAAATAGAACTTTTTATATTAAAAACAAACAAGCAAGCCCTGACCAGATTTAAAAAGTAAAGTAACGCATTATTTTCTATAAAAAAGTAACTAAGTAACTCAATAGTGTAATGCAGTACTCATTTCCAACACTGTGATAAACTGATAAAATGCTTAGCGAAACACATTATGAAAAGTTTTTAGACAGGAATTGTTTGTTCAAAGTGAATAATTTAGTTTTTCTAAAAATCTAAACATGTTTTTCAACAGCAAATATTTTACATTAAATGTGTATTGTAAATATTCATTGTTACAAACGGAATAGTTTTGATGCTTCAATTTTTTTAAATATGTTGTATAATATAAATTGTATGTTTTTAATGAACAAATAAAAAGCCTTACCAAGCACCAGTTTAGTTCCTCCACCGAATGTGTACCACAGTGATACAATCTAGTGAAATGGTCGTACAAAAACCTTTATTCCACTCGAGTGAACACAAACTCCAGCAGAGAGAGAGAAAACAACACTTCAACACACTGATAGTAGAAACACCTCAATCATTTAGTTTTAGTTAAATGACTTTTTTTAAATAATGAATAACACACTCAAAATCCTTTTGAAATGTTTGTCATTGCTTGAAGAACAATGTACTTTTTTCATAACCAGATAAAAAGTTTAGTCCTCTCATTTTCAATAGTCATAATTCAGTTTGAGTGTATATCGTGTATTTCTCATTCATTCTCTTGTCATGTTCTGATATAACACTTTTTTAAGGAAATATGTTTAATGATCTGTGACCTCTGACCTCTTCTGTTCTTCATATGCAGCTCAATCATCATGGATCACAAAAACAACTACAACAACTACAAAAAAGCAAATTAATCAAACATTTTGAGTGCACACTAATTAATCTTCAGTAAAATTGTTTTTAATTAAATTTGTTGAACAGTTATCAACAATAATACAAAGTAGCTCAGAATGTGTTTTTACAGCATGATGGTCCCTGGTTTAAGTCGTAGCCAGAAAATGAAATATTTGGTAACACTTTATTTTAAGGGTCCAGAATAATGCATTAGTTAAGCATTAATTAACAGTTAGTTTGTTCACAATTAAGCATTAGTTAAGCACCAACACACTAGTACTTAATGATTAATTTAACACTTTTTAGGGTCCCAAATTATGTATTAGTTAAGTATTAATAAACTAGTAATTCATGATTAACTTGTTCACAATTATGCATCAGATAAGCATGAACACACACATAAATAATGATTAACTGAACATACAGTAAGGGCATATTAGCCATTATTTACAAATTATTAAACATTTAAAGACACATTTATGCTATAAATTAACAAAAATTTTGCTAGTAATTAATAATTAACTGAATGTACAGTAAATACATTTTAGCCATTATTTACAACTTAATAAGCCATTATTATTATTATTATTATTATTTTGTAGTGCTGTAAATATATTTCTGTGATTTACCATCTATTAAGTTAACCAAATAATAAACTAGTAATTATGTTTAATTACTGCTGGTTTACAATTATATGTGGCTAAAATAGTGCAATAAAGACTATTTGATGCATCAGGTTCTACAGTTGTAATGTTAAAGTTATATCCACTTTAATTATGACACTTATTAAGTGATATTCAAGTTTATTTACCAGAATAAGCCAATAATTATGGCTAAACTGTCATTAATACAGTACTAATAAAGCACATTTGACCCCCTATTCTAAAGTGAAAGTTATATCCACATTAATTATGGCACCTATTGAGTGATATTTAAGTTTATTGACCAGATTGAGCCAACAATTATGGCTAAACTGCCATTAATACAGTACTAATAATGGCAATTTTACCCATTTCTAAACTAAGGTTCTTATTTACATTGTATATTGGTTTATTTAGCAGTTATTCTGTATTATATTTAAAAAAAAAAAATAATACAAACAAAAAGTTTTAATATATAACATACGAACAATTGTATACATTGTAAAAGAATTTATTTATTTTTTCCACAACCAAATGAATAAACCCTTTGCCCTAAGATACAGAAAAAAATCTGTATTTTTTACGAATATCATGGAACAACATTCCAAGAGGGCCATCTCTATGCATTTTTCCTCTCCAGTAGGCCCATTGAATAACATGCAGATGGTCTTTGAATGTGGCTGAATTCTTGTTCCCTCTCAGTCTCCAGACTTCACTTTTGCATGCTGCCCACAGTCGTTCGATGTGTTGAGTGTGAGCTCCTGTTGCTGGATCGACAAACCACAACTGATGGTTCACAGGCAAATGATTGTAGCCATGGTCACTGAGGCAGTTATATGCTCGCCAGTGGTCACTCACAATTGTGGTCCCACGTTTCACATGCTTTTCAACCTGTGGCAGGAGTTGAGGTCGTGACCGTCTTTTGACAAGTTTTAAGATGGGTCTTCTGCGTTTTCCACGGACTCCCAGCATTCCAAAAACCCAGGATGGTCGATTGTTTGACCTTGGGAACCTTCCTCTGTTGTACTACACACACACACACACACAGAATATTACAGTACATAATCACTAATAAGCAATAAGTTGTCAGTAGTCTTTGATAAATATAGTAGTTAACTGACATAATAGCACTTACTTTTCTTTTGTGCCTAAATTTACTTTCATCAATTTCCACAAGTTCTCTGTTACCACCAATCATTAATGCGCCCCTGTTTTCCAAACACTTCATGGCTGATCTGCAAACTCTTCTTAACTTGTGAGCAAATTTTGTCAGTGTAGCAGAACTACCACAGACCTCCTCTTCAATCATATCAAGTTGTCTGAGTCTCAAACCCTGGGCAAATCTAAATGACAATGTTTTATTAGAAACACTTTTATACATTTATATTCATTTTTAAATATACACTACCAGTCAAAAGTTTTTGAACAGTAAGATTTTTAATGTTTTTTATGTTTAAAACTACTCATCAAGCCTGAATTTATTTGACCCCAAGTACAGCAAAAACAGTACAATTTTGAAATATTTCTGCTTTTTAAAATAATGGTTTTCAATTTGAATATTTCTGCATCTCTTTACCTAAATTCACTACTTCAGACCTATATGCCTTAGAAACCTGCGTTTTGCAATTGAACGGCACATTATTGTGCCATCCCATAAGATGCAAAATCACTTTCACTGACTTTTACATTAAGTGTACCCTCCTGGTGGAATGACCTGCCCAACTCTATATGAGCAGCAGAGTCCTTAGCCATCTTCAAGAAACAGCTAAAACACATCTCTTCCATCTTTATTTGACCCTCTAACTCCAGCACTCTCTATTCTAAGTCTATTTTGTCTATTTGTTGTATTTTTTATAAAAAAAAAACAAAACACCTGGCTCTTTAAGACTTGCACTCTATTTGTTTTCTAACTACTTGTTCCATTCATAAAAAGGGCCTCTAACATTGGTTTCTCTATTATTTTTTTTCTATTCTATCTACTTGTTTTCTTTTTATTTATTATAATTTGAATAAATAAAAAAAATAAATTAAAAAAAAAAAAAAAACTTTGCTGTATTAGGCTAACTGAGACTTGTCAAATCACTTACATATTATTGTTCTTTTGTTGATTTTGATTGCTTGCATTGTCCTCATTTGGATAAAAGCACCTGCTAAATAACTAGACGTAAATGTAAATTTTAAAATGTAATTTATTCCTGTGATTTCAAAGCTGCATTTGTAGCATCATTACTCCAGTCAAATGATCCTTCAGAAATAATTCTAATATTCTGATATGCTGCACAGAAAAAACATTTATTATTATGTTGAAAATAAGTTTCTTTGATAATTACAAAGTTCAAAAGAACAGCATTTATCTGAAATATAATTTATTTGTAACATTATAAATGTCATCATCATCATCACTTTTGACTAATTTAGAGCATCCTTGCTAAAAAGAAGTATTAATTTCTATGATCTCTACCCCCAAAAAATAAATAAATAAGTAAAATGTTTCTTCAGCATTCAGCATCTTTAGAATGACACATGTGACACTGTATACTGGAGTAATTATGCTGGAAATTTATACATTAATACATTACATTTTAAAATATATTTAAATAGAATAAGGTTAAAATCTTACTGTTCAAAAACTTTTGACAGGTAGTGTACTTTACTGTAAAGAGCTAACCTGTACATGAACTTAAGGGATGCACGTGAATTTGCAAAAATAGATCCTTTCCGAAAGGTTTATGTTACTTTTTTCCCTTTGTGACAAGAACCCTGACACAACCTGTTGGAGAGTAAGAAAGTAAATACATTTTTTTTTTGTTAATTATTATTATTATTTTCATTATTTAGAGACAATTCACAGATATAAAAATTACAGTAACTTACCAGACAAGTTGTTCACACTCTTTTTGCAGAGTTTCATTGGATGTTTACATTTTGAGCAGGTCCTTTTTCTTTTAAGAAGTCCTTTCTTCATCATCCACTTTACAAGTTTTTCTTGTTTTTTTTTGGCGACCACTTGCCATACAGTAGGTTGAGAAGTTTGTTTTCTAGACTCATGATGTTGTTGTTCTTCTACTTTGTCCCGCAAATTCATTTCGTCCCGTCTTCCATTGCGTCTGCGTCGCCCAATAAAAATCAACTTCCTATTCTAGCACGCGCTTTGTGATAAAGGCTATTCTCATCACAACGGTAGAAGCATCGTCACAGTCCTGCAGAATCAGACGTTTGCACATCCACAATGGTGAGGACATACCATATATTTGTTTTTCTTTTGAAATGCCCTTTTGAATAATATATCCATATATACCTTAAGCTGGTACGATTGTAATTACTGCAATACAAGTGGTTTACACACTGACGCACTTAATTGGCCTAAGCTGACGGTTATTGTGTAAAATAGTTCACGAGCCGTTTGTGGAAAAGTTTAACATTTTTAGTGTCTTGTGGCCTCATCTTTAATAGGCCATTAATAGATACGCATTTGTATATGTGCAAGTATTTTAAAAAATATATAAAGTTTTTTTTGTTCGAAATATGGGTACAAAAAATGACGATTTAAGATTATATTTATAAATAAATAAAATCTAAATTTTGCGTTGAATATATTACTTTGCAGATTATTGTCTCAAATGACCGTTTATGTGCAAGTTTAATAGATGTTTGTGAACAGATCATAAGTAAAAGAATCGGTTTCGTTCACTTCCATAGTTTTTCATAAATCATTAAAGGTTCTCTTTATTTTTCGCCAAATAGCTTAAATATGTGAAACAAAGACAATTTTATTGTCACAGAACAAATCGGTGAGGTGAACGAATCTAAACATTAAAAGTCTGTGTAGCTAATGGATTCGTGATAGAGATTAGCTGTAGTCAGTCTGATAAGGAGATAATGCATTAAAACGTTATATTACTTTTCATTCGACTTTCTGAATTCTTGAGTTTACATTCTTTGGTAAACTTAGCTAACGTTACTATGTGCTCTATTCATTATATTCAGCTTCTATTAATTCACTGTAATTTTGTTTCCCCCATGTTTATTCTTACAGTCTAAAAGAACAGTCAAACGTACAAACGTGAAGGTTGCTGCAGAACCAACTCAACAGCTGGTTAGTGAGGATGGTAAGTTCACTTTTGCAGTACTTCAGCAGTACACCAACACTTCAATCCAACATCCACATTAAAAAAATAACTTATATGCTTTAGTGGTCCCCTTTCTTCCATGTTTTAAGTAATAACTGCAGACTATGTACTGTAAGTGGTATGTCTATGTAACAAAATGTCTAATGTTGCGTGGAACAAAACAAAAAAAAAAAAACAGTTTGGAGGTAGAAAATAATAACTACAGAAATTTAAATAATCATCTAATACTGTGCTTCCCAAACCTGGTCCTGGAGTGCCCGCAATGTGCAGCGCTGACAATCCACCAGGACAGGTTTGAGAAGCAGTGGTTTATAGGGCACCCATCATGTTGCTTGATAGAATTACTCTGTTTACACTATATGCAGTACATTGGTATTAGGACATTGTATTTTATTTTATTTCACTGTTCATTTCATTTATTCAGTTCATTTAGTTGCTTTTAATGAGTAGTCTAAAATATATATGTAAAAAAATCTGTATAAAATACATGGATAATTTATTAAGGAAAAACAAGTACATATAGTTTAGCCCACTGATATTTGCTGCCTACGGTGCGATTTTAAATTTATTTATTTATTCTTTAAAAAGTTAAGGATCGAGGACCAGAAAAGGCATCAATGGCAGTAGGAATGGCCTCACCAACTGTAAAAGTTGAGGAAGATGGTACAGATGGTAAGTTTAGAAAATGCTAGTTTTTATTAGTCAAGAAACATTTCTTAAGTACTGATTTGATTCAGACCTATCGTCTGTGGCAACATGCAAATTATCAGTAAACAGTTGCTGAATTTCAACTTGGGATTTGAGGGTGTTGCCAACAATTTTAATCATTTTTAAACATTTGGTCTGAAATTAACCAACTGATAAAAACAAACACTAATTCATCTTAATGTTGCATATTGTAATATGTCGCACCTGAAAGAACAACTGGTATTTTCTAAACATGTTTATCCACCAATTCTGTTCTTGTCTGCATTACTTTGCCTAAATTTCAGCAGTTGTGGCAATTATCGATCTGTAGTGGACCTTTGGGCATGTAGTATTATTAGAAATATAAGCAGTTGTAAAATCAGTGGTACATGCTTTTTTATGTCAGAAACAATGTGCATAGCTTTGTATTTTAAATATTTTCATCATTTATGTTGACTTCAATACGTTTAAGAGGTATTAAATTGAAATAAGATTTAAGATAAAGTTTATACTGTATTGTCTTTACAGGAGAATCCCCAATCATGCAGCTGCTTATCGAAAAGAACAAATGGCAACAAAAACTGATCGCAGACTTGGAAAAAGAGAGAGATTTCCTCAGGAGCCAGTTGAGTGCGACAACCTCTGGAAGCACATCCAGAAATCTATGTAAGGGCTCATTTGTATATTTTAACATGTTTTTAGTATTCCAAAGATCTATGGTCACGTTCACGTCAGTTTTTGGGATTGACAACCACGTTCACTTACAGGTGTGAGTCTCGGAATGTCTTGAACAGTTTTTTATGAAAGTGCAACCGGAGACAAGACCACTATTTGTCCAGTCCAGTTCCACTCAGACACACATGTGAAAACTTCCACTGTATTGTAGATTACATGATACGCAATTATGTACTGTAGAAAATTACAGTAAGCTAATTATATACAGTATATATTCAGTTTTCACGAGAGATTAGCCATGACCATTTGTAATTTGAATGTGTTTGGCTTCTGGTGTCTTTTGCTTCCAGTTATATTACCTGTCCAAAACAGCCCATTATACTGCTTTAATCATTTTCATATTATTTTAACTTCAGTATCATAATCATAAATACACTCCCGAGAACGGGGTTTTCTGAAATGCCACCACTGGTATAGGAAAGGAAAACACAGTACACTGGCAGCTGGGTTTCCAGCCAATGACTGCATTTAATTTGAACTCACTGTAATTCAGTTACATTTTCAATTTAAATAGAGAATACAGAAAGCAAATGGATTATTTAATAAAAAAGTTTAAAAAAATGACCAGATGGTCATCAAGATTTTGTTTTCAGCACATCTAGCAATTAGTGAAGAATGATTAATGACGTCGGCGCCGATATCCTTGCGCTCCGGGTGTCCCGTGTTTGAATCCCGACTCGAGGACCTTTCCCGATCCCGCCCCCCTATCTCTCTCCCATTTCGCTTCCTGTCATGTCTGATCTGTCCTACCACAATAAAGACAAAAATGCTAAAAAAATAAATCTTTAAAAAAAAAAATGATTAATGAAGCTTGATATAATGATGAGCTGTTGAATGTGACTGTTGATAAATGATTATTCATATTTAAATCATGCAACATGCATGATTTATTTCATTAATTAATTTATTTTTTGGGGCTGAATCAATAACTCAACACCAATGGAACCTGTCAGTACAAATAGTCTAGTGGTTAGCACACTGACATAGTGCAACTGTGTCTCTGGCGACCCGTGTTCCAGACCTGGCTTGAGGTCCTTTGCTAATCAGATTGCCCTCCACCCCACAACAATCACTACTCTTTCTTGTGTAATAAGCGAAAAAAAAAGCTGCATTTGCAAATTAATGAGTTTTACTTCACAGATACATGGTTCCTACTGTAAATAAGAACATAAAACATATGGTTATTTTTATTTTACTGTAATATATTTGTCATTTGCTGCCAGTTAATTACTGTGAATTCCACAGTCAGTTTCTTACAGTACAGTACAGCTTTTCTTAGAATGTGGTTGTCATTCTCATAAATTTAACCACATCAGTACCTCAAATACAGGACTGACAACTGTATTATGGTGCTGTGTGTGAACATGGCCTATACTCAGCTTGTCAAATAAGTAAATGTGTTTTATGTTGTCTGTTTAAAAGCTGCAGAGATAAAGGAACCATTGCCTAAAGTGTTGAGCAGCAGCTCCTGCAGCTCATCTGAAGATGACACCAGTTCATCCAGTCAAGAAAAGAAGTCAAAAAAGAAGAGCCGTAGAGAGAAACATAGAACTGCACGAGGTAAGAATAATGTTTGTTATTATAAATGGTAGATCTCAATTTAAATGCTGAATTTGTAATTCATAACCCTAAAATTTGTCACCCTTATATAGTGCTGCTGATAAATGGATCTTGGCTCTCTGAAGTCCAGTAACTAGATCAAAAGAATCCAATGAAACAAATAACACAAATATTATACATTTTCATTCGAGCTAAATATAAGTGTTTACCCTTCTATCTCTGGTGTGACTTTGTATGAAGACCCAGCTTTTTTTTTTATAGCTTTGATACTTTTAGCTTACAACGTCCACCTGTTTTCAAATATGAACTGTCAACAAATATTTCTGAAGTAACATTGTTTAAAAATCCTTTAAATGAACTACAGATATCAGTTTACAGTTTACAGATTACAAAAGTAATCTGATTAACTCGCATTATTTATAATGCATTAACTTTACAATTACTTGTACTGCGTAACATTTTGGTAATTTAATCCCACAGTAAGCAGCCAGAGATGACTGTGGCAAGGAACTAAAAACTGAGATTTGGTGTTTTATTGCCTTTTCTCATCAAATGTTTATTTAATCCATTGACTTTTTTTGTGCAGCCAGAAAACCAGAAGAAGTGATTAAACGCTACAAAGAAGTACTGAAGACTTTCAGAAAAGTGACAACAATGTCTGCAGCCTTCCATCGACATGGGTTGGACAGAGGAACTATTGCATCCAATGCTTCGATTGCAGAGCTTGCAATTGCAGATCCTGGTTTTTACCAAGAGATCAAAAAATCTAACAAGGAAACTCTTCTTGATTTTGCCAAAAGGTGCAATGCAATGATGTCTGCTACTACAAAGCAAAAAATAGAAGAAATGAAACAAAATAATGAGCTCTTACCCTTGCAGCATAGCTATAACTGAGGCTTGGCTGATGCTTATCTGAAGTATGCTAGTTTGTTTGTTTAAAGGTCTATAATTTCACAGCTCTTTTCTATTTGGAAAACTCGTTCAGAACAACAACAAAAAAAAAAAGTCCAATGTGCAGAGTTCTGTTGTATTCTTATTACTCACTGTTCTTTCCTGTTTGTGAGTAGTGTTTCTAACTGTCATCTTGAAAGGTAATCTTTTTTTAATAACTTTTTTTTTCTTTTTTTATTAATATATGGCAAATTATTACAGATGTTATTTGCAATTTCATCTGCAAAAATACGTTATTTGTTTAACCAGCATAAAAGTTATAAAAAATCTTTCTGCATTTGTGTCCTTATTTTGTGACCTTCATGTGGGTTGTTTAACTTGCTGCATTTGTGATCCAGTTATCTGTATTTCTATCTGTTTTACATTGTATGTTAATTTTAATTAAATAAAATTTAATTGGAAATTACTTTAGAACAGGATCAAATTGCCTCTATTAGCACTGTATTAATGGCAGTTTCTAGTCAATAAACTTGAATAATATAAAGTGCCATAATTAAAGTGGATATAACTTTCACTTTAGAATAGGGGGTCAAATTGGCTTTATTAGTACTGTATTAATGACAGTTTAGCCATAATTATTGGCTTATTCTGGTAAATAAACTTGAATATCACTTAATAAGTGTCATAATTAGAGTGGATATAACTTTAACAGAACTGTAGAACCTGATGCATCAAATAGTCTTTATTGCACTATTTTAGCCATATATAATTGTAAACCAGCAGTATTTAAACATAATTACTAGTTTATTATTTGGTTAAGTTAATAGATGGTAAATCACAGAAATATATTTACAGCACTACAAAATAATAATAATAATAATAATAATAATGGCTTATTAAGTTGTAAATAATGGTTAAAATGTATTTACTGTACATTCAGTTAATTATTAATTACTAGCTAAATTTTTGTTAATTTATAGCATAAATGTGTATTTAAATGTTTAATAATTTGTAAATAATGGCTAATATGCCCTTACTGTATGTTCAGTTAATCATTATTTATGTGTGTGTTCATGCTTATCTGATGCATAATTGTGAACAAGTTAATCATGAATTACTAGTTTATTAATACTTAACTAATACATAATTTGGGACCCTAAAAAATGTTAATTTAATCATTAAGTACTAGTGTGTTGGTGCTTAACTAATGCTTAATTGTGAACAAACTAACTGTTAATTAATGCTTAACTAATGCATTATTCTGGACCCTTAAAATAAAGTGTTACCAAATATTTCAAAAAGATTTTACTAAAAGGAACTGCAGTGAAGAGCATGGTCCCGTTAAGTATATTTCCTATGTTTATTCTGTTACTATTCCTATTGGCTGTTTTGTTACATCAGTTATAGAGTATGTGCTGAGTCACATGCTTTATGTAGAGTCTTTTGGAGGTTGCTTGCATGCTGAATGACATACAAAATGACATACAAACTGTGTGTTTATGCATCTTGTACTGTTGGTGAGTGCACTGTGTGACTACATTGTTTAAGAAGTTCAGTAATCTCCATGGAAAAGATTTTCTTATCATCACTCATTCTGCTCACATTTCCACATAAGCATTAAAATGAAACCAACTGCACTGACGACATCACATTAGTCAGAATGTAAAATCAAATATTCAGTAATATGGGTTTGCTAGCAGCTCAAGCTTGTAGCATCTGGACCAATCAGACATACAGTTATTTGTTGCATTTAACAAATAATCTTTAAAACCAACAACCCAGCTATATGCTGGAGTTCTGGAAACAACCCCCCCAAAGCAACTAACACCCCAAAACGGCTCAGTTGCCAGGACAACGATCTGATATCACAGGTTTTATTGCCTCAAGGAATGCAAACGGAGCACACTACATTTCTCTATAGGAAAGACACAATGCCTATAGAAATGGACTCTTTCCTATTCATTCACAGACAAACCTTTCTTTGACCTTCCTATCACACATAGCCCAGGTTATTGTGTACAGTATTACTGCATTGTATTTTAATGTTTGTCTGTTGTATTTGTATTTGTCTTTCTACTGTTTTATGCATGCGTTATGATAGATGACTAGTTGTATAAACCACATATGTCATGTTTGGTTTCTTTGAATTTGTATTTTGATGATCTAAAAGATGGTGTAAATTAGATGTTGATACCTATGCAACATATTAGTGTTTTAGGAAACCTTAGTAGTTTTTGCATCAGCACCCAATCGAATTACATATGCAAAATACCATGCTCACGGACAAAGAGTCGTAAACTTTCCCTCCAAAGGTGAAAGTTACCATTGGTTCGTGGACCTCCTGGAGGTACAGCCTCCAGAGAGTTTAAAGGCATCGACCCCTCTCTCTTCTAACTCTCTCTTCTCCCTTCTTCACTCGTCTGCAACATCTTCCGATTGCTGCCTGTGTGGAGGAACCCACGGGGAGCCTGAGCCGGCACAGGGCGTGCCCGGCGGGCCCGACAGGCCCAACATACAGAGCTGTGGCTCTCGACCACAAAGAGCCAGACAGTTCCACTTAACCCTGGAATTCATCTTCATGACTCGCCTCAGTCAGTCAGTGGTTCTTGGAGAACCTAAGAAGATGAGCTAGAACTCTTCAGGACTTCCCTAAGCGTGCGCCAGGCCTTGCGGCCTTGTCTTTCCATTTCCCAAAGATCACAGGACTTCAGCTGAGTCCCTCTCAGCTCTTGGTTCTTCTTCACTTTTCACATGGGAAGAAACTCCCAGTCACCAACGAGTCAGGACATCTTTGGAATTCATCACTCTTCAGACCCGGAAGAACGTGATTGCAATTCCAAAACCACCACTGCTCCAAACCATCAAGACTTTCAGAGACTGCATTTGGACACTTGTTCGACGACCAAGGCAATGCAAGTATCGTACATTTAACTAAACAAACAGAGGTTTAGTATAAGCTGTAGACAGCACTGATGGTTTTGCTCAGGTGGTTAACTGACTCTTTTCATAGCTTCATTTCCTTCTCTCTCTCTAACTGCTTCTCACTGACCCTTCCCCATGTATGAGTGACTTCATGTTTGTTTGTTTAGATTAGTTATGTGTTAGTCCTTCGTTAATAAACTATTGTGCACAAATTACATGAGTTTTGATTCTGACTCTGCCTTGCAAATTAATGTCCCTTTACGATTCGAGCTACATGCTCTAATGCAATGGTACTTTAAGAAAGTTATTTTCTGTGGCCAAGAAAATATCATTTCTTAGAGTTGATATAAAGATTATACTGAATGTTCGCTGGGCGAACAGATTAGTTGATGGTAAATTGATTCTGCTACAGTTACTACTGGCAGCTGATATAAGTAATTGTAATTAATCATAATTAATTGTAATTATTTATATACATTTCCCTTTGAGCTAAATCGCGACAAGCTGTTGTAAATCCTGCCCACTTCTTTGCATTGTCAGCACATGCTTCAGTGCTCTGAGAGTGTTTATAGTGCTGTGAGTTTAACACTTCATGACTGAGAGCAGAACAGAACAGACTCTTCATCATCACACAAGGCAAAACAACAACAATGAACAACATCATCATCCTCATCTGGACTCTGACTCTCTGCAATCAGGGTAAATATTTTGAACTAAATAACATTATACACATCTTATGTACAGACCAAGAACCACTAAATCCCTAAAATGTCTTATAAATCCCTTATAAAATGTCAAAGTAGCAAATATACCTGCAGTAATTTTAACTGCAACTTCAAACATCTCTTTCTATTTTCATTCTGTAAACAGACTGACAAAAATTAAGAAATTTTAAGCTAAGAAACAAATTTGATTTACAAAAACAATAATGACAAATCTATTCACCCAAACTGCCTTGAGTCAACAGGTCAGGCTGCTGCAGGTAGTTTAATGCTGTGAGGACTGTTTTCTTGACTCACTTTGGGCCTGATAACACCAATCAATCACCACTGAATCAAAACTTCAGTATTATTCGTGAATGTGTCTCTCTTCACGATTTCTGACCTGTCTGCCAATGACAAGAGCACTAAAACAATAAAACATCATGGGAAGTTGAGAGTTTGACACCTGCTACAAACCAACAAAAGTAAATTAGTAAATCGCCGCTTTGGAATTATAAGGTTCTTTCTGCATTCTGAGTGGTTCTGAGATACTGAGCTTTAAACTTTTCCATTCAGTATAGCAAAAATTATATGAGGAACAAGCCTTTTTAATACATGAAAATGACAGAGACCCTAAACGTATTCTAAAAGCACAATATCAAAATCCTCTTAAATTAGTAAATGGGGATTTTGGGAACAGGTCAAATGCAGAAAGAACTTTCTAATGATAAAAAAAGTCATTTTCTGACTGGAATTATAAGGTTCTCTGTTGCAAAACAATAATTTTTCAAATACAAACAGTTTACGTATAATTTGTTTTAGAACATAAAATTAGTGTTGTAACAATGTGTCAACATGTATGAGGAATTTAATGCGTCCTATTTATTTCATTTTTTAGGACTTTTTTTTTTCTTCTTGTTCAAGTTAAGCAATAAAAGGCAGTGCTAAATATTTTGTCCAATGCAGATGTTAATTTTACCCATACGGAAATGTAATATATGACATATATGTCCCTATATCAGAAGTGTTGCTCTCATATATGTTAAATATAGGGCAATATATTATTATCACATATATCCATCTTCTGGATATATGTAGATATATTTTTATAACATATATGAATTTCCCATAGTACAATTTGTGTATAAACATATATTGAAAGTATATATATGGTTAACTTTTATATGGTATTGCATGTTATGACTATATATGTTTACAATATATATTAAAATAGTATATTGTATTATATGATATGACCATATATGTTAACAATATATATCAAAATTATATATGGTACTCTATTTTTTGACCATTTGTTACCAATGTATATATTGAATTTATGCAAGTTTATTAACCATATATGCCTAAAAGATACTGCTTATTGTAAATCATATAACAAAATTAATTTTTGCTTAACTTTATTAATTGTTTAAATTCAGTTTTCTGGGGGGGGAAAAGTAGAGATGAATATATAACCTGTTCAAAAAATGTACTAAAAGTTACTTGTAGTAAAAGGAATGTATTATAGAGTTATTGAGGGGGGAAAAACACTTCATGTAACTGTTTGTCCATATGTGCTCTCATCATCAATGAACTACAACGCATTTCATTAAAATACATGAGCGATTGTGTTTGAACGTCACAATACCGCTTTTGCGCATGCGCCAAAATTTAAACACATCCGCGCTAACGGCAGAGTCTGAGCAATGGCTGTGACTACACAAACAGTCATCTGCGGTAAGATGTTTTTCTTAGCAAGTGGAAGGATAACAAATGTGCCAGTACCTTCACATAATAAACGACAATGATTTTATAGACGGGCACGAAGACAGACCGACATCACTGAGTGAAAGGATGAAACGCCTTTGAATGTGGCAGCGGTGCAGGTAATTCACGCTAATTTACTCAACGCTTTATTCCTACACTAATATTACATAGAAACTAAGTGTTATATGATTGTTTTGGTCTGCAAGAGCCTCTGTCTCTATATAGATAAGCTAATGTTTTAAATATTCCCTGTCATTGTTTTATATATGATGTTATGATTACAGCTGCATTGATGTGTTTTGCAATTTGCTCGCGTTTAAGTTAATTTTAGCTATTGGGTAACAGGTTAATCTGTATGGAGATACTGTGAGCTCATTGTTTTCATTGGATAAACAATGCCACATTTGGAAATTATTTAAAGCTGTCTGACAAAAATAATGGATGAAAATTATAATGTTTATCTCTGAGATGTAGTCTAGACTAGAACTATAAAACTGCACGAAATGGAATTATTTAAATACAAGCACCTTGAATTCATATAGTAAATTGCAGTACTTGGTTATAATGCACCAAGTGCATTGACATGTCAGTGACTCATGCCTAGAGTGGGTGCGTAAGCACATGCATGTGCATATTGCATAAAGGTACAGTACACTAGGGTGCATCCCTAATTTTTAACGTGGCTTTAAGCACTATAGATTATTAAAGTTTCACTTTCACTGTGACAAAGGCAGTAAATGTGGTGTTTATATGGAATAATTGTAATATTTATGGTAGAAATACAGAGAGAGTCCCCATATCAGTAGGAAAGTGATCAAATGAGCATCTTCCATCCAAAGACTTGTTGCATTTCAGGGCAAAGCAAAACAAAAAAATGCAGGAAACTATTAATTGGTTATTTTACAATTAATTGTACTATAAATTATACTACAATTGGAAAATACTGTAAATTGTTAAACTGTTCGGCGTGATGACGTTTAATGCCTCCGACAGGCCCTGTAGTCCCATTTAGCAGCATGTTAGGAACCATCTTTTTTAAGAAACATAACAGTTAAAAAAAAAAAAAAAATCAAGAGTGTGGTTTAACTGGTGTGTTTCATGTCATAGAATAAAACATGAAAGTATTATGAGTTTGTGTGAACCGCGGACCTTATTTTAGGGGATTTAATCAAAATTGTCATTCAAAAACCCATGTCATAGTTCCACCCCTCTATTTCTTTTCTCCAGGCCAAAACGATGCACATATTAGGTATTATGAATGTAAACACTTTATTTCATTGATGCTGAATAGCAAATTAAATTGTAACCTTAGCTGTGAACTCTGTCATTGAGCATTTGGGTTACTATAGTTTGGTTCTTCATGTATATAGAGACATATTATTTGAATGGGCATGCAGGCTGTGCTCTGTTGTTGTTCTGCCATGTCCTTGTGGTATCTGGGAATATTTTACAACTACAACTTATAATTATTACATAAATGAGTATTCTGCAGTTTTAAAATAATCTTTAACTTTACCAACTATGTTTAATACTCAGTATATTTGTCATCTTATAGTAGTTAATCACTTTAAGATATAGGCACAGTTCTAACTAAAAAGCTAAATTAAACTTTGGTACAATGTTGGATTGCAAGACTTAAGCAGGTTTTATATTTTAATATCATGTTGACTAAAATCAAGTTGAGTTTACTGTACCACCCAACACTACCAAAGCTAAAAGGTTGCTTTTGAATGTTGTGCACTTCCTGAAATCATATATGGTTCAGAAAATTTATTGTAATTATCTTCTAAAAACCTAACTTTTACTATATATATATATATATTTTTTTAACAGATGCTGGAATCCAGAAATTTCTTCACCTGGGGCCTATTGGGGATGGCAATAAACCAAAAAATAACCAAGCTGTGGGAATACAAACCTGTAGACCTTTAGCTGAACCACTACAATTGATGTTCTGTTGCTTATGCCTGTTCAGTGTTTTGATCAGTTATATATGTAATTATTTCTTTTTTTCTGTTTGATTGTGCAGCTCAGTGACATTTTTATTTTTCAATTTAAATAAATTCTGTTTAAATAAAGATGTTTATTTGTGTAGCTTACTGTACCATTTAACATTTAAGGCTTAAGGTGTGAAATGTGCAATGCACTGCAACTTTGTAGAGTGTCTTACATGTGTCTACAACCTCTATTTAAAGATCAAAGATCACATATTAAAGTATTAAATATATGAAACCATATATTTCATGCATATACGTCTAATTTGTATATAACGTAATAAAAAAAATACATATATCTCACATATATTAATAATTATATACATTCCATATATGGCAATACATGTATTATACATACATAAACATATTTTTGTATGGGGTAGACTTATATGTCAATATATGAAATTGTTCCATTTTCTAATAGGAATCATATATGGATATGGCATATATAAAACATGTATTTAATATAAGCACATATATTACATTTCCGTATGGGTAGGTGGGAATATGGTGGGTAATCAAACACATTATTGCAGGACCTGTTTAAGTAGCTACTGTAATGCATCTGATTCTGACCAGGACTTTATTTAAGACTTTAAACTGCAAGAAAACAGACAACACTTAAGTTGTTTAACAAAGATTAACACTTAAATGCATAAATGTTTTGCCAATCATTACATAACAAGGCTATATCTAACATGGATGGATCTCTATCTGCTGCAAGAGCGTAAGGGTTAGATATTTAAACTAGGAAGGATTCAATTTGAGCAAATGATTTTACTATCGCTGTCATCTTCCCAGTACATTCGGCATCTGGCTCATATTCGCGATCTCATCCATATTCTCAAAACTATCCTTTTCAATGACTTCAAAAACATTTTGATCGCTATTCATGACATCCACCATTACATGACAGTGACACTTATATTTCACTGCGTACAGTAATTGCTCTACAGTAAAGTCATTCAAGCCAGTTCAATTTTTGCAGACTTTCATGCCTGTGATTGCACTGTAATCAGTGCAAATTGGGCTACAATAATATGCAAGCGACATGAATGTACGTTTGTGTTTTTAAGAAAACAACGTTTATGCGTGGTTAGTAAAAAACTACTTTTTTATGTCACTGAAATAAGGCTATGAAACACAAATAGAACATTTGTTCACAAGACTTTTGAGAACTGGATGTGGTAGGCTAGAGTTTTTTTCTGCAAAATGATGTGAAAATCACCTCATTCACTCATTCAGAGAAAAAAAAATATTGATGTCAATTTTCTAAGACATGTTTTGTGATCAAAAGGGAATATGCGAAGGAGTGGCAATGGCCCATGAATATTTAGCAATTCACACCTGAGAGACAAAAAACCATCCCTAATGGCCCATCAATGACACTGTGATTGTCAGGTAAGAAACAATAAGAGCTTCAAAGAATGGAGTTTTAGATTATTTGTATTTTATTTACAACACAGTATAATCAAAATATACATAATGAAGGTCAAATACACATTATTGAGCACCCTGATCTAACCACAGAGATGTGAACAGACGTTGTGTAGTTTCTGAAAACTGTTTTCTGGATTTTGTTCAACAAGTGAAAAAAGTAAATCATACCTGATATTTAAGTGCTTGCAAAACTCATCATCAGTAGTCAAGGAACTTGTTTTACACTAGAATATCAGTGTAGTTGAACATCTGATGTTGGTAGAGCACTCTCAGAGGAAAGCAGTTTGAAAGAAAGCAGGATTCATCTGTTGTGCAGGCATCAGATCACTAAAAAACAAACAACATAAGAAAAACATCTGTGAGGATGTTAATATCAGGAGCATCCGTAAAATATATATATATAGTGTATATATAGTGTATGAATTTGTAGCCATAGACTCACGTGTTTTACTAACGTAAAAAGGACATTTTATATCTGAGAAACTAATAATTGTTTATCACATTAAACATCTATTCGAGAACAGAGTATTAATAAGCATGGTCTAAACATACACTCAGTGTAAACACTCATATTACATCATATTGTTATACGATAAATAAATAACTAAATAATATGATCTTTAAGTCATAAACATAAGCATGCTTTGCATGTATTATACAATACAAAAACATTTTATATCGGGGAAACTATATTATTATTGATAAAGGGGTCATCGGATGCTAACTTCACTTTTTCATGTTGTTTGAACATTAATGTGTGTTGGCAGTGTATGTACAAATCTACCCTATAATGATAAAAATCCATGCAGTGGTTTTTAATTAATCTGTAAAAAATAATATCCCCTTTTCAAATCGAGCCGTTCTCAGATGCCTGTCGGTGTGCCGTCACACCGACAGAGGCCGCTCCCACGATAGTTGATTGACATGAGCTCTTACCTCAGACCAGCTGTCACAGTCCAGTAACTTTCCTTGTTTCAATGCCAAAGCAGGGATGTAAGTTAGACAAGAATATCTCCGATTGAGCGATTGAGGTGTTGTGTTGCTGGATGTAATAATGAACATAGTGGTCATCATTTACTCCCGACATCTGAGCTGCTGAAGATGCAGTAGATTATGTTTGTTTGTGAAGGGAATGCACCTCCCGATCTACATATATCTGTCTATGTTCACGCGAATCATTCATGATCCAGCTTCACTTACAGCAGAAGTGAGTATAAGGGTTTTTTTATGAATCTTTGCGATCGCCTTTCCTTATAACGTGGTAGTTAGGAAGTTTAGCGGCTAAACACGGCTAAATGCGGCTAATGTAAACAAGACCGTCTTTCCACAGAGAGAAGAGAGGGGCGGGGGGAACAGAGCTCATTTGCATTTAAAGGAACAACCCTTTAGAATGAGATGATTTTTGCAGAGCT